>CAMRHE010001131.1:0-142500 GCA_947044405.1 Leptodactylus fallax
GAGTAGTGATTGTGTCTGTTCTGGTGAGACTTTGTGTGATTCTTGTTACCTGACTGTACAGTAAATGTGAAGTGATGAGCAGCGCGGTGTTCCTGAATATTGTATGACCCGGGGCCGGTGTCGCCGCCGCCGCTCCTGCATGTAAAATATTTAACGCAGCAGATTTCCTGAGCACGCAGCGCTGCTTACTTCTGGAGCAATGAACCCCGCGCCGAACATTAAGATGTCACTCGCAGGATCCGAGATCCATTCTGTAATTTACTTTCCTCCCCGTTATTATTAATGTCCATCCTCTTTGTTCTTGGCGTAAGATGGCGGCGTATACATCTCCTGCCGCCGCCCTAATGTAAATGGCGCATCAATCATTGCTGCATTACCCCGGGAAACAAGGCGAGTGGCCGGGTGCAGATTGTAACAGCGAAGTGCAACACTGTAGAAACCGGGCGCAATCCATCACCGGGCAAGTGACGTCACGTAGGACAAAAACGCCATCAATACGAGTAGGATTTGGACGCTGCGGCGAATGTCAGAATTCTGCCTCGTCTGCAAATTTACTGAAATGTTTGTGTTAAAAATCAGAATTTGGAAATTGAATATTTGTTTCTTTTTGTTTCAGAAAACAGAGCGTACATCAAGCCTCCGATCATGTATTGAGGGCAAGGACGCGGCGTGACCATGACACCGTTCACACAAGGAGTCTTTACCACCTCTCGCTGCCTTCGGTATGAAAGACGATGAAAACCATAAAGCATGAAAGACGAAGGACTTTTCCGAGCGGTTCCCGCAGTTGCTGCATCACCAACTGCCCGGCAACGTGACGTCACGGAGAGATTCCCGCGAGACTTCCAAATGACCACGGCGACGACGGTCAAAGGTCCAAACATTGGAAGGAAAAGAGACGATTTAGGCATATTTAAAAATCCCCCTCCCCCTCCCCCCGCCGATCCCCTCATATTTTATATCACTATTTATTTGGGGCTTTTTTTTTGGTTCTTATTTGTTGAGGTTTTTTTTTTTGCCTTTTCTGGACATCGCACAGAAATTCTCATCTTTTTTCTGGCGCCCCCTGTGCCTGGATTTGGAATCGTTTATTTTTTTGTCCCCCGACCCTGCCCCCAATCACAGAACGATATCCTTGTGTCTATAAGTTGCGCTTTGTTTACTGGAGCGGAGATTCAGTATATATGACATTTGGGACAGAAATGTGTGTAAATTTTTATTTTTTGTTTTTTAAAAAAAAATACAACACTGTAAAAATCAAAATATGAGATGACTGAAAATGAGTCCGGCGCCCATCCCCCGATCACAAGCATCATGGCGGACACAAAATGCTTGGACTGGAAGCTCCGCAAAGCGCTACACGATGGAAATGTTGCCGTCCGGTTTCTCTGTTGTACTATATTAAGTTAAAGTATAACTTTGTTAAGATGTTCTTGCTAAGATTCAGTATTAAAACTTTTTTTTGTTTGAGTTTTGAAATCTGATCTTACTTATATGCTGAAAAGTTCAATGTCAGAAAATTGTCCGAAATATCAACCTAATAACTTTCTTTTCAAAGCTGAATCAATGGGATGCTCAAAGCACAGAAACGCAGCACTGCGGGGTTACTGGCTGCAGCAAAAGACGTTATATTCAGTGATTGTGAAGGAAGTGGAGTTACCCTTTAACTTTCTGTGTTGATACATTTAGAGCAGCACCGATCAGGAGAAAGTCTATTCCAATACTGACCATGCAGGACTTTACAGTACTAAATATTTGAATAGTGAGCGCAGCTCTGCAGTATAATACAGGATGTAACTCAGGATCAGTACAGGATAAGTAATGTAATGTATGTACACAGTGACTGCACCAGCAGAATAGTGAGTGCAGCTCTGGAGTATAATACAGGATGTAACTCAGGATCAGTACAGGATAAGTAATGTAATGTATGTACACAGTGACTGTACCAGCAGAATAGTGAGCGCAGCTCTGGAGTATAATACAGGATGTAACTCAGGATCAGTACAGGATAAGTAATGTAATGTATGTACACAGTGACTGTACCAGCAGAATAGTGAGCGCAGCTCTGGAGGATAATACAGGATGTAACTCAGGATCAGTACAGAATAAGTAATGCAATGTATGTACACAGTGACTGTACCTGCAGAATAGTGAGTGCCAGCTCTGGAGTATAATACAGGATAAGTAATGTAATGTATGTACACAGTGACTGTACCAGCAGAATAGTGAGTGCAGCTCTGGAGTATAATACAGGATGTAACTCAGGATCAGTACAGGATAAGTAATGTAATGTATGTACACAGTGACTGCACCAGCAGAATAGTGAGTGCAGCTCTGGAGTATAATACAGGATGTAACTCAGGATCAGTACAGGATAAGTAATGTAATGTATGTACACAGTGACTGCACCAGCAGAATAGTGAGCTCAGCTCTGGAGTATAATACAGGATAAGTAATGTAATGTATGTACACAGTGACTGCACCAGCAGAATAGTGAGTGCAGCTCTGGAGTATAATACAGGATTTAACTCAGGATCAGTACAGGATAAGTAATGTAATGTATGTACACAGTGACTGCACCAGCAGAATAGTGAGTGCAGCTCTGGAGTATAATACAGGATAAAAAAACACAACCACCACAAAACACCTAACTCAGGACTCAGTACAGGATAAGTAATGTAATGTATGTACACAGTGACTGCACCAGCAGAATAGTGAGTGCAGCTCTGGAGTATAATACAGGATGTAACTCAGGATCAGTACAGGATAAGTAATGTAATGTATGTACACAGTGACTGCACCAGCAGAATAGTGAGCTCAGCTCTGGAGTAAAATACAGGATAAGTAATGTAATGTATGTACACAGTGACTGCACCAGCAGAATAGTGAGTGAGCGCAGCTCTGGAGTATAATACAGGATTTAACTCAGGATCAGTACAGGATAAGTAATGTAATGTATGTACACAGTGACTGCGCCAGCAGAGCATAGTGAGTGCAGCTCTGGAGTATAATACAGGATATAACTCAGGATCAGTACAGGATAAGTAATGTAATGTATGTACACAGTGACTGCACCAGCAGAATAGTGAGTGCAGCTCTGGAGAATAATACAGGATGTAACTCAGGATCAGTACAGGATAAGTAATGTAATGTATGTACACAGTGACTCGTACCAGCAGATAGGACGCAGCCGGAAAAAAAAAAGAAAAAAACCCAAAACAAAAAAAAAAAAAAAAAAAAAAAAAAAAAAAAAAAAAAAAAAATAGTGAGTGCAGCTCTGGAGTATAATACAGGATGTAACTCAGGATCAGTACAGGATAAGTAATGTAATGTACGTACACAGTGACTGCACCAGCAGAATAGTGAGCGCAGCTCTGGAGTATAATACAGGATATAACTCAGGACCAGTACAGGATAAAGTAATGTAATGTATATACCCAGTAACCTGTACCTGCAGAATAGTGAGCGCAGCTCTGGAGTATAATACAGGATGTAACTCAGGATCAGTACAGGATAAGTAATGTAATGTATGTACACAGTGACTGTACCAGCAGAATAGTGAGCGCAGCTCTGGGGTATAATACAGGATGTAACTCAGGATCAGTACAGGATAAGTAATGTAATGTATGTACACAGTGACTGCACCAGCAGAATAGTGAGCACAGTTGGGTTACTGTTGATAATCTCATACAGACACTAACTTTAGATATTTCATATTAGGTGATATGTATGCCATTGAGGCTTCCCCTGTACATAAATACTCTGTGCTGCTGGGAGAATCTGCTCCAACCATGGTATAACGCTCAGTCTGTAACTTCCCAGATCAGCACTTTTTCTCTTATTCTCCTACTTTTCCCAATGTATCTAATATCATGACTCGTTCCTGAAATACTCTGTGCTGCAGATAGATTGTTCTCCAAGTCCTGGTTTAATTATGGATACAGCAGTTAAACACTGAGTCTTTCTGTCGTTGGTTTAGGCACTTTACTACCTGGGTGAAGTTCACTGCGCCGTCTGGTATGTAGTTTATTTTCGGCGCTGAGGCTCATTACCGGTCATTTATAGACTCGAATGTGATGAATCGGCAGAGCAGCAGCGACAATCTCCTAAGGAAACAAGAAAGCGCGCGGCCTCCGATCATTACTCCAAATGGAAATATTAATTGTAAATAACTGGAAGTCAATTAAGCGCCGGTTCTGGCGGATCTTTTATAGTTAACGGCCTCATTAATGATTTATAGATGTGGGAGCCGGAGCTTTATCTAATGCACTCCGAGAATAATTACATATGAAAAGGAGAGCGCAGCTCTGGGGACAAACTGAATCACTCACTCCATTCTTGTAGCTTCATATGGAAGGCACAGATGAAGCGCCGCCGTCCGTTATCATCAATATTTGGTTCTTTATTTTCAGACGCGTTTTTATAGTTTTGTTTTTTGTTTTTTTTTTACAGAATATTCTTCGTAGTCTTGTAAGAGACGACGCGGCGCGGACTTCTGAGACGCTCTGTAAACAAAACATCAAGGAGAATGCAACAAAGACGGTAAGCGGCGCATTTATAATTTAGGCGCTGGATTCATAAAACATTGGCCTCCCCGTGCGCAGACTTTATTGCATTAATATCTAATCCCTTCCGCATAAAAAAACTCAAAACTTAACCCCCCCCCCTCCTCCCTTTTAACCCATTACCAGCCCGGAAACTGAATCCTGACATATTTCACAGTATGACCAGTAGGGGCGCTGTTCATTAGAAGGGGGTTCTGGTTAGTTTTGCAACTTTCTGATAAACTTTGCAATTCAGTTGCATTTTCACGATCACTTCTTGCTATCAATCCCCGGCCTGACACAGCTGCAGTTTGTTACAACTTATCAGATATCAGGACTGAACTGTCTGCTGCTGTGTTCAGCTCACAGAGGATTGTCAGATAAGTTAGTACAGATTTTACACTACATGAGCAGAAATTTCTCTAGCCCCCACCATTCCTGAGATATCAGTACAGTTATTTTTGGTGCCTGGTATGATAATTAGACTCTCTAATGTCACATGGGTGATGTCAGGGAGGAGCAGGCAAAGTGGGTGTGACTCAAAGCTCCAATCATAGGTGGACAGTGATCTCTGAGGCACGCCCCCTGCCTGCTCCTCCCTGACATCACCCATATGACATTAGAGAGTCTAGTTATCATATCAGGCACCAAACCTAACTGCACTGATAGCTCAGGAATGGTGGGGGCTAGAGAAAAGATTCCAACTGTGCTGTGCAGTAGAGAGGAGCTTATTAAAGAATTAAAAAAAGAGCTATATTTGGTGGAGGTGGTGAAAGATCCTCTTTAACCTCTGAATATAAAGGATAATGGTTCCATTCACTGACATCAAGCATTGTTTAAAGGGAAAGTTTCAAATAATTATTTGGCCCTGATCCCCCCCAATATCTGGACTTAAAGGGTTCTTCAAGACTAAATACAACTGTGGCAAATCCTCAGCTGTGAGTATTAGGACTGGATGAATTTTCAGGCTCCAGATGTTCCCATTCACTGACAGAAAGCAGAGATGGAGATAAGCAAAATGAGTTATAAGCCGAAACTGTTAAATGCTTAGTATTCTACAAAAAGAGGAAGGTGAGCGTCTGCAGACACCTCGCGCCATTTATCCAGGGGAAGAGGAAAGGATCGATGAGAAAGAATCCCCCCGGTCCAAAACTGTTTTCCACCCCAGGGGCAGTTGGGTCCTCCCCATAAGCTTCAGTATGATGTTATTGAGAGGGTGGGAAGTTACATGGTATTTTTCATGGACTTTGGGTGGTTAAAGGCTGGCACATTTCTAATTTAGTCACTTGATTCATAAAACATTGGCCTCCCCGGGTACCGGTGGTCTTGTCCCTGTTTATGACAATGTGCATGCCTTGGCAAAAGTGGCGTAAATGATAGGAAATCTGGCGTAGCCAATGGCCTCGCCCACATCCTGCTCTCCACCCACTTTGGAAAACTCGGCGAGGGCGGCAAAAATGGCATTTGAAATTTTTTTTCTATATGGTGTCAGTTCTAAGAAAATGTGCCCCTTGGGGTTTCCCTTTAACCTCTTGGATTTGGAAACTTTGTTACTCATCAGGATATACAATGTAACATGTGACTCCTTAAATACACTAAAGGTTTGTCCCCTGGATACAATATGGCGTCCGTCGCCCTGTCCTCGGACATTCTGATCGGCTGCTTAGTGATGCTCGGGGGCCTCAGAGCTTTGTTCTGGTTCTCTCTTCGGGTTCTGGCGATTTCCGTGGTTACCGCGTTGTGTAATGTGACATTTTCCAGCTGAGGTGTAGCCTACTTCTCCCTCCATGCTTCATTACTCCGCTGCTTCCTCCGAGACACTGAGCAGGTAAAAATAACCAGGTTGTCTTAAAACCGGTCCCTGAAATAAAATCGCAGCAGATGCCCCCAATCCGCTGCACCATGTGCTAAATACCGGCCCCAAAACTCAGACCCCAGAGGAACCAGCGATGGATGCGAAAGCGCAGAACAAGCCGGAAACTCAACTATTTACTGTCATCTGCGTTATCTGCCTAGAAGTGCAGAACTTAAAACACGTCTAAAACACGTAAAGGCAGCACAGAGGATTTCAGGAGAGGAGGTCACAGACTGACAACTCCATAGAGAAAGGAGCAGGGTCTCCAGCAGCGCAGAGTATTTCAGGAGAGGAGTGTGCTGATCTTATAGGGGAGGTCACAGACTGACAACTCCATAGAGAAAGGAGCAGGGTCTCCAGCAGCGCAGAGTATTTCAGGAGAGGAGTGCCTTGATCTCCCGATCACTGCACACTCACACGTTTAAGCAACTTTGCAGGGCAGGTAATGGACGTCTTACTAAATAGATGACAATGTGGTAGGTGAGGGGCCGGGGGGTTTACACGGTCAGATCCCTTTAATACTCCGGCCTTCTCTCCCCTTCACAGTCTGAATTAGGAATATTAGTTATTTTATGTAAATCAGGAAAAGTTTCCTGGAAATGGCGCAAAACATCTCAGGATTCTCCTTAAGGGTTGAGGGTATTTTCCTTACCCTCAGTGAACGACAGGGCAAATCTATAGCAGCGCGTCATGGTCACCATCACAGATTTACTTTATCATAGATTCCCCCATCTTTATTAACAAGCCCGCACCTCTTAATAAATTTGGCGCATCTTCCTCCAGCGCACTTCACGTGAATACCGCGCCCGCCACCTTATTAATGGGATCAATCCTCATTTGGATTCTGCTGCCAATCATGAGGCAGATGGGCAGCAGAGGACGGCGCGCCGGGACAGCAGGAGATGAGAGCCTTCCAGGATAGAAATGACAGACGGCCGCGTCCTTATCTCCTCTATAAATTAGCGACATATTCTCACAGACGTTGCTAAAAAGAATTTCCAAGATGTTCAAGGAACAGAATGGTCTGTGAGATAAAGTGCGGTCAATGAGATCACGAGGAATCCGCCATCAGATGGAGACGTGTGAAATTGTGGAGAGGAGAGAGGAGTCTGGAGGGGGCATAGGGTTTGTCTCCTTATTGTGAACACATGCTCGGCTAAACCAAGCATGCATGTGTATTGGGGGATCAGTAAGAGCGTTCAGCTGTGGAAGGTATATGATTACCTTTACCTAATCTCTGGAGATTTCAGGTCATCAGAATTTATTCCCTGGTCACTTAGTAGGAACTAAAGCAGCGGTCTCTAATCTGTGGAAGGACATGCTGGGAGTTGTAGTTTTGCAGCAGCTGGAGAACCATAGAGGGATCATTACCCAGTACCAGGTGATTCAGTGGTACCTGCATATTGACCCTGGAGCACTAGTGGTACCAAATATAATAATAGAGTAATATAGAAGCGTCTGTCTCCAAGCCTTGTAGGTGTATTTATTCTCTGGTGATTGAGTGATGATAATTTCCAATCCCTGGTGGCAACGTCTGCGTCCAGACCTAGGTTGTCTGGCGATGTCTTCGAACAGTTCAAGGCCCTCTGGATGTGTCTGTGCCCTGTCCTGTGCTCTAGCGGTGTCTTCATCCAGACCCTGGTTCTCAAGTGTTGTCGCCATCCAGTCTCTGGTTCTCCAGCGGTGGTTCATCCAGCTCTGGTTCTCTAGCGGTGTCTTCATCCAGTCCCTGGTTCTCTAGCGGTGTCTTCATCCAGTCTCTGGTTCTCTAGCGGTGTCTTCACCAGTCTCTGGTCTTGCGTCCAGTCCAGTACCTGGTTCTCTAGCGGTGTCTTCATCCAGTACCTGGTTCTCTAGCGGTGTCTTCATCCAGTACCTGGCTCTCCAGCGGTGTCTTCATCCAGTCTCTGGTTCTCTAGCGGTGTCTTCATCCAGTCTCTGGTTCTCTAGCGGTGTCTTCATCCAGTCTCTGGTTCTCTAGCGGTGTCTTCATCCAGTCTCTGGTTCTCTAGCGGTGTCTTCATCCAGTCTCTGGTTCTCTAGCGGTGTCTTCATCCAGTACCTGGTTCTCTAGCGGTGTCTTCATCCAGTACCTGGTTCTCTAGCGGTGTCTTCATCCAGTCCCTGGTTCTCTAGCGGTGTCTTCATCCAGTCCTCCGGCGCTCGAGCGGTGTCTTCATCCAGTCCCTGGTTCTCTAGCGGTGTCTTCATCCAGTACCTGGTTCTCTAGCGGTGTCTTCATCCAGTCTCTGGTTCTCTAGCGGTGTCTTCATCCAGTCTCTGGTTCTCTAGCGGTGTCTTCATCCAGTCTCTGGTTCTCTAGCGGTGTCTTCATCCAGTCTCTGGTTCTCTAGCGGTGTCTTCATCCAGTCTCTGGTTCTCTAGCGGTGTCTTCATCCAGTCCCTGGTTCTCTAGCGGTGTCTTCATCCAGTCCCTGGTTCTCTAGCGGTGTCTTCATCCAGTCTCTGGTTCTCTAGCGGTGTCTTCATCCAGTCCCTGGTTCTCTAGCGGTCCCCCTGTCTTCATCCAGTCCCTGGTTCTCTAGCGGTGTCTTCATCCAGTACCTGGTTCTCTAGCGGTGTCTTCATCCAGTACCTGGTTCTCTAGCGGTGTCTTCACCCTCCAGTACCTGGTTCTCTAGCGGTGTCTTCATCCAGTACCTGGTTCTCTAGCGGTGTCTTCATCCAGTCTCTGGTTCTCTAGCGGTGTCTTCATCCAGTCTCTGGTTCTCTAGCGGTGTCTTCATCCAGTCTCTGGTTCTCTAGCGGTGTCTTCATCCAGTCCCTGGTTCTCTAGCGGTGTCTTCATCCAGTCTCTGGTTCTCTAGCGGTGTCTTCATCCAGTCCCTGGTTCTCTAGCGGTGTCTTCATCCAGTCTCTGGTTCTCTAGCGGTGTCTTCATCCAGTCTCTGGTTCTCTAGCGGTGTCTTCATCCAGTCTCTGGTTCTCTAGCGGTGTCTTCATCCAGTCCCTGGTTCTCTAGCGGTGTCTTCATCCAGTCTCTGGTTCTCTAGCGGTGTCTTCATCCAGTCTCTGGTTCTCTAGCGGTGTCTTCATCCAGTCTCTGGTTCTCCAGCGGTGTCTTCATCCAGTACCTGGTTCTCTAGCGGTGTCTTCATCCAGTCTCTGGTTCTCTAGCGGTGTCTTCATCCAGTCTCTGGTTCTCTAGCGGTGTCTTCATCCAGGCCGTCTCTGGTTCTCTAGCGGTGTCTTCATCCAGTCTCTGGTTCTCTAGCGGTGTCTTCATCCAGTCTCTGGTTCTCCAGCGGTGTCTTCATCCAGTCTCTGGTTCTCTAGCGGTGTCTTCATCCAGTCTCTGGTTCTCTAGCAGTGTCTTCATCCAGTCTCTGGTTCTCCAATGTTGTCTTCATCTAGTTCCTAGTTCTTTATGCTGTCTGTGTCCACTCCCTTTTCCTCTCGTGCCTCTTCTAGTCCTGGGTTCCCTAGCGATTTATGCTACTAGACCACTAGTGATTCATTTCTAGATTTTTATCTCATACATTAATTATTATGAGTTATTTTCCTGCATCTTTGGTTGGGTTTCACTAAACACATGTCCAATAGAAGTTTTATGACCTGGATGTAAGATGTGAGGAGGAGAGTGTTCTTCTTTTAGTATTCTCTTCCAGAATTGATGGATTTGTGAAGTCGCCATAAACACTTCTCCACCGAACGTGATTATTCCCGAAACGAGCAAATAAAACCCATCGACAAACAATTGATTAGGATCAGTCTATAACGTGAGGTCGGGGAGGGGTGCGGGGGATGGGGGCCGGCGGGGAAAGCACATCTGAAAATAAAATCTCCAGACCACAAAAGGCATTTGACATGAAGAAAAACACCCAAACCTCCGCATATTAATACAGGTTTATGGCAAAATGTTTCCTGATGAGAAAGAAAAAAAATGTGACTGAAGTCGTTTTTATTGCTCTTATTTTCTTAATAGGTTTTGTATGCGCAGGAAATCAATTTCACTTCCAAGTTTAAAGAGGAAGCAATGATGTCTGCAGGGTAAATTACGCTCCCCCATGACTCATGTTGGCTGCCCCCTCGTGTACATAGCGCCGGGGTTCACCGCATGGATTCTTCTGCCACTGCCACCAGAGATTTGTGCATTTGGAGAGTTTTACACTTTGTGTCGATCAAACGACTTTGTGCATCATGAAAACATTGCAACGTGCGGCGATACCGGAAAATCAGACTGGAGGTTTTAGGTTTTTTGTATTTCCTTCTAGCCTATAAAAAGACTCTCAGAGGCTTCTTTTTGGTAGTGTCATTTTACCCAAGTCAGACTTGAGAGGGTGCACATCATTAGACAGAGAGGCAGGAGGGTCATCTCAACCAATTGTCCACTGTCTCGGACGTTCTGACCTCTGTTAGGTGCTGGGGCAGTGGTTACATGAGGCCACACATGGTGAACAGGATCTGGACAGCCCAGACAGATCACCAGTAGAGAGGATCATCCAAGCAGTGATCTGCTACAGCAGGGGTCAGCAACCTTCCGCACTCCAGCTGCTGTGAAACTACAACTCCCAACATGCTCCATTCACTTCTATGGGAGTTCCAAGAACAGCAGAGCAAGTATGCATGCTGGGAGTTGTAGTTTTACAACAGTTGGAGTGCAGAAGGTCGCCGACCCCTGTACTAGAGTGATGAACCAAGGTCTCTCAGGTCAGGGATTCTATCTCTGAACAGGAGACATCGCACAACACTTGTTAAAATTTGTGAAGCTTTTTATGTGGCTAAAAATCTTTGCTTTTATGCCCCTCCCACATGTCACAGATTAGACCTAAGGACTTGAAAATGTCATCATTGCAGATCTCAGAGACACCGAATATTTCCTCCATGTGCAGAACGTTACAACTTGTCCTACTTGGTGTTGTAATCTCACTGCTGAGGAGAGGATATAGACCGTATACCAATAGAAGGATATAGACCGTATACCAATAGGAGGATATAGACCGTATACCAATAGAAGGATATAGACCGTATACCAATAGAAGGATATAGACCGTATACCAATAGAAGGATATAGACCGTATACCAATAGGAGGATATAGACCGTATACCAATAGGAGGATATAGACCGTATACCAATAGAAGGATATAGACCATATACCAATAGGAGGATATAGACCGTATACCAATAGAAGGATATAGACCGTATACCAATAGAAGGATATAGACCATATACCAATAGAAGGACATAGACCGTATACTGATAAGGAGGATATAGACCGTATACCAATAGAAGGATATAGACCGTATACCAATAGAAGGATATAGACCATATACCAATAGGAGGATATAGACCGTATACCAATAGAAGGATATAGACCATATACCAATAGAAGGACATAGACCGTATACTGATAAGGAGGATATAGACTATATACAGATGGGAGGATATAGACCGTATACCATATACCAATAGAAGGATATAGACCGTATACTGATAAGGAGGATATAGACCGTATACCAATAGAAGGATATAGACCGTATACCAATAGGAGGATATAGACCGTATACCAATAGGAGGATATAGACCGTATACCAATAGGAGGATATAGACCGTATACCAATAGGAGGATATAGACCGTATACCAATAGGAGGATATAGACCGTATACCAATAGGAGGATATAGACCGTATACCAATAGAAGGATATAGACTATATATGGATGGGAGGATATAGACCGTATACCAATAGAAGGATATAGACCGTATACCAATAGGAGGATATAGACCGTATACCAATAGAAGGATATAGACTATATATGGATGGGAGGATATAGACCGTATACCAATAGAAGGATATAGACCATATACCAATAGAAGGATATAGACCGTATACCAATAGAAGGATATAGACCGTATACCAATAGAAGGATATAGACTATATACTGATGGGAGGATATAGACCATATACCAATAGAAGGATATAGACCGTATACCATATACCAATAGAAGGACATAGACCGTATACTGATAAGGAGGATATAGACTATATACAGATGGGAGGATATAGACCGTATACCATATACCAATAGAAGGATATAGACCGTATACCATATACCAATAGAAGGATATAGACTATATATGGATGGGAGGATATAGACCATATATTGATATGAAGGATATAATCTGTATACCACTATGGGAGGATATAGACTGTATATCATCATTGCGTTCACACTGAGAAAGCCATATACATCAGGACGTGGTCACTGTGACAGGTTATACATGTGAGCGCTCCTACAATCTGTCCATAATACACACCCAGTCCCTATTGTGCCCACACCTGACGTATACATCCATACAGTCTCCTATTCTGTGGGCCGATATAAAGGGTTTAGGCTGGGTATTATGGCATCTGATGGCAGAGCTGTGACCGGTGACTACAGCACCTACAGGGAGTGTGGGGTAGTCTAAGACACACCCCCGCCTTGTCATTGGTTTAGGCTGCTGCTCTCTTCCTCCTCCCCTCTGCAGCTCGGCCTCTTCTGATTGGCTGCTGTATAAACACAAACTCAGGGAAAGTCAGAAAAAGACAATTACCAGGAAACTGTAAGAAGCTTCTGGAATCTGCTCCAGTCCGAGATAATACTGATGAACATCTCATTCACTGCTATGTAAAATGTAATAAAACCGAAATATGAGGATATAATAAGTGCAGCGATTTTCTGTTATTTAGTGGTTATTGGTCTGATCAGAGGTGAAAGGGGAAGCTCCGGGGCCCCAGTGCAAGATCAGTAAAGGGGCCACTACCTTGTATACTTTATGTGGCAGAAGGACCCTTGGGGCCCCCAGGGCCCAGTAGCAACTGGTGGTTCTATTTCTTACAGGTGCTAATATAGACATAGATATGCTAATGCTACATGTAGAGAAGTTGTAATATGGCCTGGAAATCCTGATATTCCCCCACAGGATTATACAGCAGCTGCAGCGGTCCTAGTGCAGAGCCCACGTGCACACACTTGTGCAAGGCCGCACGTGCTCAGCCATCTGTACAAGAGAGGGGTGCACGGAATATATACTGTATATGTGTATGTACTGAGAATATGTATGTAAAGATTATATCTATATATATATAACGTATTTATGCCCCAAAAGCTACAGGCTCATAGAAATGAATGTGTTCGCACTTTTATCCACAACTAAGCTCATGTGTATGAGGCCTGTGTGTGTGTTCATTGAGTAGATACAGTATATGCATGTATTGCGTGTAAGTATATACAGTCTGTGTGTATATTAAGTATATACAGTATAGTGTGTGTATATTAAGTATATACAGTCTGTGTGTATATTAAGTATATACAGTATAGTGTGTGTATATTAAGTATATAGTCTATGTGTGTGTATATTAAGTATATATAGTCTGTGTGTATATTAAGTATATACAGTCTGTGTGTATATTAAGTATATACAGTATAGTGTGTGTATATTAAGTATATAGTCTATGTGTGTGTATATTAAGTATATATAGTCTGTGTATATTAAGTATATATAGTCTGTGTGTATATTAAGTATATATAGTCTATGTGTGTATATTAAGTATATATAGTCTGTGTGTATATTAAGTATATACAGTCTGTGTGTATATTAAGTATATATAGTCTGTGTGTATATTAAGTATATATAGTCTGTGTGTATATTAAGTATATATAGTCTGTGTGTATATTAAGTATATATAGTCTGTGTGTATATTAAGTATATATAGTCTGTGTGTATATTAAGTATATACAGTCTGTGTGTATATTAAGTATATATAGTCTGTGTGTATATTAAGTATATACAGTCTGTGTGTATATTAAGTATATACAGTCTGTGTGTATATTAAGTATATATAGTCTGTGTGTATATTAAGTATATATAGTCTGTGTGTATATTAAGTATATATAGTCTGTGTGTATATTAAGTATATATAGTCTGTGTGTATATTAAGTATATATAGTCTGTGTGTATATTAAGTATATACAGTCTGTGTGTATATTAAGTATATATAGTCTGTGTGTATATTAAGTATATATAGTCTGTGTGTATATTAAGTATATACAGTCTGTGTGTATATTAAGTACAGTCATATGAAAAAGTTTGGGCACCCCTATTAATCTTAATCATTTTTAGTTCTAAATATCTGGGTGTTTGCAACAGCCATTTCAATTTGATATATCTAATAACTGATGGACACAGTAATATTTCAGGATTGAAATGAGGTTTATTGTACTAACAGAAAATGTGCAATATGCATTAAACCAAAATTTGACCGGTGCAAAAGTATGGGCACCTCAACAGAAAAGTGACATTAATATTTAGTAGATCCTCCTTTTGCAAAAATAACAGCCTCTAGCCGCTTCCTGTAGCTTTTAATCAGTTCCTGGATCCTGGATGAAGGTATTTTTGACCATTCCTCTTTACAAAACAATTCCAGTTCAGTTAAGTTTGATGGTCGCCGAGCATGGACAGCCCGCTTCAAATTATCCCACAGATGTTCAATGATATTCAGGTCTGGGGACTGGGATGGCCATTCCAGAACATTGTAATTGTTCCTCTGCATGAATGCCTGAGTAGATTTGGATCATTGTCTTGCTGAAATATCCATCCCCGGTGTAACTTCAAATTCGTCACTGATTCTTGTACATTATTCTCAAGAATTTGCTGATACTGAGTTGAATCCATGCGACCCTCAACTTTAACAAGATTCCCGGTGCCGGCATTGGCCACACAGCCCCAAAGCATGATGGAACCTCCACCAAATTTTACAGTGGGTAGCAAGTGTTTTTCTTGGAATGCTGTGTTTTTTGGACGTCATGCATAACGCCTTTTTTTTATGACCAAACAACTCAATCTTTGTTTCATCAGTCCACAGGACCTTCTTCCAAAATGAAGCTGGCTTGTCCAAATGTGCTTTTGCATACCTCAGGCGACTCTGTTTGTGGCGTGCTTTCAGAAACGGCTTCTTTCGCATCACTCTCCCATACAGCTTCTCCTTGTGCAAAGTGTGCTGTATTGTTGACCGATGCACAGTGACACCATCTGCAGCAAGATGATGCTGCAGCTCTTTGGAGGTGGTCTGTGGATTGTCCTTGACTGTTCTCACCATTCTTCTTCTCTGCCTTTCTGATATTTTTCTTGGCCTGCCACTTCTGGGCTTAACAAGAACTGTCCCTGTGGTCTTCCATTTCCTTACTATGTTCCTCACAGTGGAAACTGACAGGTTAAATCTCTGAGACAACTTTTTGTATCCTTCCCCTGAACAACTATGTTGAACAATCTTTGTTTTCAGATCATTTGAGAGTTGTTTTGAGGAGCCCATGATGCCACTCTTCAGAGGAGATTCAAATAGGAGAGCAACTTGCAATTGGCCACCTTAAATACCTTTTCTCATGATTGGATACACCTGGCTATGAAGTTCAAAGCTCAGTGAGGTTACAAAACCAATTTTGTGCTTCAGTAAGTCAGTAAAAAGTAGTTAGGAGTATTCAAATCAATAAAATGATAAGGGTACCCAAATTTTTGCACCGGTCAAATTTTGGTTTAATGCATATTGCACATTTTCTGTTAGTACAATAAACCTCATTTCAATCCTGAAATATTACTGTGTCCATCAGTTATTAGATATATCAAATTGAAATGTCTGTTGCAAACACCCAAATATTTAGAACTAAAAATGATTAAGATTAATAGGGGTGCCCAAACTTTTTCATATGACTGTATATACAGTCTGTGTGTATATTAAGTATATATAGTCTGTGTGTATATTAAGTATATATAGTCTGTGTGTATATTAAGTATATACAGTCTGTGTGTATATTAAGTATATATAGTCTGTGTGTATATTAAGTATATATAGTCTGTGTGTATATTAAGTATATACAGTCTGTGTGTATATTAAGTATATATAGTCTGTGTGTATATTAAGTATATACAGTCTGTGTGTATATTAAGTATATATAGTCTGTGTGTATATTAAGTATATATAGTCTGTGTGTATATTAAGTATATATAGTCTGTGTGTATATTAAGTATATACAGTCTGTGTGTATATTAAGTATATACAGTCTGTGTGTATATTAAGTATATATAGTCTGTGTGTATATTAAGTATATATAGTCTGTGTGTATATTAAGTATATATAGTCTGTGTGTATATTAAGTATATATAGTCTGTGTGTATATTAAGTATATATAGTCTGTGTGTATATTAAGTATATACAGTCTGTGTGTATATTAAGTATATATAGTCTGTGTGTATATTAAGTATATATAGTCTGTGTGTATATTAAGTATATACAGTCTGTGTGTATATTAAGTATATATAGTCTGTGTGTATATTAAGTATATATAGTCTGTGTGTATATTAAGTATATATAGTCTGTGTGTATATTAAGTATATACAGTCTGTGTGTATATTAAGTATATATAGTCTGTGTGTATATTAAGTATATATAGTCTGTGTGTATATTAAGTATATATAGTCTGTGTGTATATTAAGTATATATAGGCTGTGTGTATATTAAGTATATATAGTCTGTGTGTATATTAAGTATATATAGTCTATGTGTGTATAT
Source organism: Leptodactylus fallax (assembly GCA_947044405.1). NCBI lineage: Eukaryota > Metazoa > Chordata > Amphibia > Anura > Leptodactylidae > Leptodactylus > Leptodactylus fallax. The sequence goes on from CAMRHE010001131.1 coordinate 16,970, forward strand.
TAAGTATATACAGTCTGTGTGTATATTAAGTATTTACAGTCTGTGTGTATATTAAGTATATATAGTCTGTGTGTATATTAAGTATATATAGTCTGTGTGTATATTAAGTATATACAGTCTGTGTGTATATTAAGTATATACAGTCTGTGTGTATATTAAGTATATATAGTCTGTGTGTATATTAAGTATATACAGTCTGTGTGTATATTAAGTATATACAGTCTATGTGTGTATATTAAGTATATATAGTCTATGTGTGTATATTAAGTATATATAGTCTGTGTGTATATTAAGTATATATAGTCTATGTGTGTATAAAGGGGCGTAACTACCTGGGTAGCAGCGGTAGCGGCTGCCACAGGGCCCGGGACATTACAGGGCCCCGCAGGCCCCCGATGCTTTTTTTTTTTTTTTTTTTTCTAATAGTCCGTTACCTGCTGGAGTAACCCCAGCAGGTAACGGGCCCTATATACTTACTGTTCCCCGGGGTCCCGCTCACGGCCGCCTGCGCTTCCGATTCTGCAGAGGCGGCTGTGAGCAGGAGCGGGGATCGGTATGTGAGGCCACGGGCTGAACCCCACAATCTCTGCTATCATTATACATTGGGGGCTTTTCAGACCCCGGAGTATAATAATCAGAGGCCCAGGGGAGGTGAGAGAACATAAAAAACAATGTACTTAGCTCTCCTGCGCTTCTCCAGGCTTCAGGCCTGTTTGGTGACGTCCCCGACGTCATTTTGCGTCGCGACGCCTTGCTCGCATCACGTGACGCCGGCCTGGTCCAACATTGAAGGCAGCTGAAGCAGCAGGGAGTGGACCGGAGCGAGGAACAGGTAAGCAACGTTGTTTTTTATGTTTCTATCCTCCCCTGGGTCTCCGATCATTATACTCTGGGGTCTGAAAAGACTCCAAAGTATAATAATCATTCATAGGTGGTCCACAATGGGACATATAATAGTGTGTGCAGGGGCCACTATGGGGAATAATAGGGGAGGGGCCACTATGGGGAATAATACTGTGTGCAGGGGCCACTATGAGGCAAAATACTGTGTGCAGGGGCCACTATGGGGAATAATACTGTGTGCAGGGGCCACTATGGGGAATAATAGTGTGTGCAGGGGCCACTATGGGGCAAAATACTCAGTGCAGGAGCCACTATGGGGAATAATACTGTGTGCAGGGGCCACTATGGGGAATAATACTGTGTGCAGGAGCCACTATGGGGAATAATACTGTGTGCAGGGGCCACTATGGGACATGATACTGTGTGCAGGGGCCACTATGGGACATGATACTGTGTGCAGGGGCCACTATGGGACATTATACTGTGTGCAGGGGCCACTATGGGACATGATACTGTGTGCAGGGGCCACTATGGGGCAAAATACTCAGTGCAGGGGCCACTATGGGGAATAATACTGTGTGCGGGGCCACTATGGGGCATGATACTGTGTGCAGGGGCCACTATGGGGCATGATACTGTGTGCAGGGGCCACTATGGGGCATGATACTGTGTGCAGGGGCCACTATGGGGCATGATACTGTGTGCAGGGGCCACTATGGGACATGATACTGTGTGCAGGGGCCACTATGGGGCATGATACTGTGTGCAGGGGCCACTATGGGGCATGATACTGTGTGCAGGGGCCACTATGTGGCATAATACTGTGTGCAGGGGCCACTATGGGGCATGATACTGTGTGCAAGAATGCATTTTTTTTTGGGAGGGGGGGCTTGGAGGGGGCAGTCCGGGGGGGCGATTGGGAGCAGCGGTTCGGTGGGGGGGGGGGCATGTCAAATATTCACCTTGGGGCCCAGCCATTCCTAGTTACGCCACTGTGTGTATATTAAGTATATACAGTCCACGTGTGTGCACTGAGACATAGCCGTGTATCTGATCATCCGGCTTTCAGTGTACCAGGTGATGCCGGATTAGTGGATTTCTGGTGAATTTCGGCTCCTTCGCTCGCTCTTCTTGCTGCTTTCAGACATGTTTGGTGCAGATTTATTTCTCTGTCACCACAAACTTTAAACTAAAACCTAATAAGTGAATATTAAAAATTAAACCAGAGAGATGATGGAAAGCAAATATCACCCGTCGGCATGAAATGATGAGAGTGCGCTGCGTCCTCTCCCGGGACCTCCCACGAGTTGCGCCTGGATGACGGGTGTTGGGGATTCGCAGGGCGAGGAGCTCGTCTGATATTGTCTAATTGTTAATCAGAGGATAGAGGCATTAGACGGGTAATAGGACGCAGCGGCGCGTTAATCACCTGATCCGCTCGCTGCAAATGTCCTTACAAGAGCCAAATTGTTCATTACTCCAAGAGCTGGAGACTCCGCACAAGACGCGTGATAAATGCGCAAAATTAATTCCAAATTATATAGATGGGATTAATGAGGATGGAGTCCCCCGGCGAGGCGCAAACTTCTCACTGCCGCAACTTATAACTACGTTACACGGCGAGACGATGGAAAAATAATATCACGAAGCAAAAAACAAAAGTGCACAAAACCGACAGACAGAAAACAAAGTCACCAGAGGGAAGGGGCGGCAGATGGAGCGTTCAGAGCAACGGATTCCCCTTGTAATAACGTACCCACAATCATGCCAGGGATGGGACTACAAGCACCAGCATGCCCTGCAAGAGACTTCCAATACTTTGTAAATCCTTTGTCTTTATTTATATAAATTTTGAATCTAAATATATCCTACTCCAGTCACATCCAGAGCAAGACATAAGCTGAGCACAAGATAGGCGATAGGGGAAGGCAGCAAAGTTATCAGTCCAGCTTTGGATGTTACTATAATATAAAATATTATATTACTGAATATGAGCGCAATATAAGAAGATAAAAATCAGAATAAAGTCAGAAAAAGGTGATGAAAACTATTATAAACACATAAAAGAATGATGCAGATAACACAGTGATAACTCTCTCAGTACAGATAATGTAGTAGATGTCACCTGCAGTCCTATGTAACACCACAGATAACACAGTGATAACTCTCTGAGTACAGATAATGTAGTAGATGTCACCTGCAGTCCTATGTAACACCACAGATAACACAGTGATAACTCTCTGAGTACAGATAATGTAGTAGATGTCACCTGCAGTCCTATGTAACACCACAGATAACACAGTGATAACTCTCTGAGTACAGATAATGTAGTAGATGTCACCTGCAGTCCTATGTAACACCACAGATAACACCGTGATAACTCTCTGAGTACAGATAATGTAGTAGGTGTCACCTGCAGTCCTATGTAACACCACAGATAACACAGTGATAACTCTCTGAGTACAGATAATGTAGTAGGTGTCACCTGCAGTCCTATGTAACACCACAGATAACACACAGTGATAACTCTCTGAGTACAGGTAATGTAGTAGATGTCACCTGCAGTCCTATGTAACACCACAGATAACACAGTGATAACTCTCTGAGTACAGATAATGTAGTATATATTACCTGCAGTCCTATGTAACACCACAGATAACACAGTGATAACTCTCTGAGTACAGATAATGTAGTAGTGTCACCTGCAGTCCTATGTAACACCACAGATAACACAGTGATAACTCTCTGAGTACAGATAATGTAGTAGTGTCACCTGCAGTCCTATGTAACACCACAGATAACACACAGTGATAACTCTCTGAGTACAGATAATGTAGTAGATGTCACCTGCAGTCCTATGTAACACCACAGATAACACACAGTGATAACTCTCTGAGTACAGATAATGTAGTAGATGTCACCTGCAGTCCTATGTAACACCACAGATAACACAGTGATAACTCTCTGAGTACAGGTAATGTAGTAGATGTCACCTGCAGTCCTATGTAACACCACAGATAACACACAGTGATAACTCTCTGAGTACAGATAATGTAGTAGATGTCACCTGCAGTCCTATGTAACACTACAGATAACACAGTGATAACTCTCTGAGTACAGATAATGTAGTAGATGTCACCTGCAGTCCTATGTAACACCACAGATAACACAGTGATAACTCTCTGAGTACAGATAATATAGTAGATGTCACCTGCAGTCCTATGTAACACCACAGATAACACACAGTGATAACTCTCTGAGTACAGATAATGTAGTAGATGTCACCTGCAGTCCTATGTAACACCACAGATAACACAGTGATAACTCTCTGAGTACAGGTAATGTAGTAGTGTCACCTGCAGTCCTATGTAACACCACAGATAACACAGTGATAACTCTCTGAGTACAGATAATGTAGTAGGTGTCACCTGCAGTCCTATGTAACACCACAGATAACACAGTGATAACTCTCTGAGTACAGGTAATGTAGTAGGTGTCACCTGCAGTCCTATGTAACACCACAGATAACAGATAGTGATAACTCTCTGAGTACAGATAATGTAGTAGATGTCACCTGCAGTCCTATGTAACACCACAGATAACAGATAGTGATAACTCTCTGAGTACAGATAATGTAGTAGATGTCACCTGCAGTCCTATGTAACACCACAGATAACACCGTGATAACTCTCTGAGTACAGATAATGTAGTAGATGTCACCTGCAGTCCTATGTAACACCACAGATAACACAGTGATAACTCTCTGAGTACAGATAATGTAGTATATATTACCTGCAGTCCTATGTAACACCACAGATAACACAGTGATAACTCTCTGAGTACAGATAATGTAGTAGGTGTCACCTGCAGTCCTATGTAACACCACAGATAACACAGTGATAACTCTCTGAGTACAGATAATGTAGTAGTGTCACCTGCAGTCCTATGTAACACCACAGATAACACAGTGATAACTCTCTGAGTACAGGTAATGTAGTAGATGTCACCTGCAGTCCTATGTAACACCACAGATAACACACAGTGATAACTCTCTGAGTACAGATAATGTAGTAGATGTCACCTGCAGTCCTATGTAACACCACAGATAACACAGTGATAACTCTCTGAGTACAGATAATGTAGTAGATGTCACCTGCAGTCCTATGTAACACCACAGATAACACACAGTGATAACTCTCTGAGTACAGATAATGTAGTAGGTGTGACCTGCAGTCCTATGTAACACCACAGATAACACAGTGATAACTCTCTGAGTACAGATAATGTAGTAGATGTCACCTGCAGTCCTATGTAACACCACAGATAGCACAGTGATAACTCTCTGAGTACAGATAATGTAGTAGATGTCACCTGCAGTCCTATGTAACACCACAGATAACACAGTGATAACTCTCTGAGTACAGATAATGTAGTAGATGTCACCTGCAGTCCTATGTAACACCACAGATAACATAGTGATAACTCTCTGAGTACAGATAATGTAGTAGATGTCACCTGCAGTCCTATGTAACACCACAGATAACACACAGTGATAACTCTCTGAGTACAGATAATGTAGTAGGTGTGACCTGCAGTCCTATGTAACACCACAGATAACACAGTGATAACTCTGAGTACAGATAATGTAGTAGATGTCACCTGCAGTCCTATGTAACACCACAGATAACACAGTGATAACTCTCTGAGTACAGATAATGTAGTAGATGTCACCTGCAGTCCTATGTAACACCACAGATAACACAGTGATAACTCTCTGAGTACAGATAATGTAGTATATATTACCTGCAGTCCTATGTAACACCACAGATAACACAGTGATAACTCTCTGAGTACAGATAATGTAGTAGGTGTCACCTGCAGTCCTATGTAACACCACAGATAACACAGTGATAACTCTCTGAGTACAGATAATGTAGTAGTGTCACCTGCAGTCCTATGTAACACCACAGATAACACAGTGATAACTCTCTGAGTACAGGTAATGTAGTAGATGTCACCTGCAGTCCTATGTAACACCACAGATAACACACAGTGATAACTCTCTGAGTACAGATAATGTAGTAGATGTCACCTGCAGTCCTATGTAACACCACAGATAACACAGTGATAACTCTCTGAGTACAGATAATGTAGTAGATGTCACCTGCAGTCCTATGTAACACCACAGATAACACACAGTGATAACTCTCTGAGTACAGATAATGTAGTAGGTGTGACCTGCAGTCCTATGTAACACCACAGATAACACAGTGATAACTCTCTGAGTACAGATAATGTAGTAGATGTCACCTGCAGTCCTATGTAACACCACAGATAGCACAGTGATAACTCTCTGAGTACAGATAATGTAGTAGATGTCACCTGCAGTCCTATGTAACACCACAGATAACACAGTGATAACTCTCTGAGTACAGATAATGTAGTAGATGTCACCTGCAGTCCTATGTAACACCACAGATAACATAGTGATAACTCTCTGAGTACAGATAATGTAGTAGATGTCACCTGCAGTCCTATGTAACACCACAGATAACACACAGTGATAACTCTCTGAGTACAGATAATGTAGTAGGTGTGACCTGCAGTCCTATGTAACACCACAGATAACACAGTGATAACTCTCTGAGTACAGATAATGTAGTAGATGTCACCTGCAGTCCTATGTAACACCACAGATAACACAGTGATAACTCTATGAGTACAGATAATGTAGTAGATGTCACCTGCAGTCCTATGTAACACCACAGATAACACAGTGATAACTCTCTGAGTACAGATAATGTAGTAGATGTCACCTGCAGTCCTATGTAACACCACAGATAACACAGTGATAACTCTCTGAGTACAGATAATGTAGTAGATGTCACCTGCAGTCCTATGTAACAGCACAGATAACACACAGTGATAACTCTCTGAGTACAGATAATGTAGTAGATGTCACCTGCAGTCCTATGTAACACCACAGATAACACAGTGATAACTCTCTGAGTACAGATAATGTAGTAGATGTCACCTGCAGTCCTATGTAACACCACAGATAAAACAGTGATAACTCTCTGAGTACAGATAATGTAGTAGATGTCACCTGCAGTCCTATGTAACACCACAGATAAAACAGTGATAACTCTCTGAGTACAGATAATGTAGTAGATGTCACCTGCAGTCCTATGTAACACCACAGATAAAACAGTGATAACTCTCTGAGTACAGATAATGTAGTAGATGTCACCTGCAGTCCTATGTAACACCACAGATAACACAGTGATAACTCTCTGAGTACAGATAATGTAGTAGATGTCACCTGCAGTCCTATGTAACACCACAGATAACACAGTGATAACTCTGAGTACAGATAATGTAGTAGATGTCACCTGCAGTCCTATGTAACACCACAGATAACACAGTGATAACTCTCTGAGTACAGATAATGTAGTAGATGTCACCTGCAGTCCTATGTAACACCACAGATAACACAGTGATAACTCTCTGAGTACAGATAATGTAGTAGGTGTCACCTGCAGTCCTATGTAACAGCACAGATAACACAGTGATAACTCTGAGTACAGATAATGTAGTAGATGTCACCTGCAGTCCTATGTAACACCACAGATAACACAGTGATAACTCTCTGAGTACAGGTAATGTAGTAGATGTCACCTGCAGTCCTATGTAACACCACAGATAACACAGTGATAACTCTCTGAGTACAGATAATGTAGTAGATGTCACCTGCAGTCCTATGTAACACCACAGATAACACAGTGATAACTCTCTGAGTACAGATAATGTAGTAGATGTCACCTGCAGTCCTATGTAACACCACAGATAACACAGTGATAACTCTCTGAGTACAGATAATGTAGTAGATGTCACCTGCAGTCCTATGTAACACCACAGATAACACAGTGATAACTCTCTGAGTACAGATAATGTAGTAGTGTCACCTGCAGTCCTATGTAACACCACAGATAACACAGTGATAACTCTCTGAGTACAGATAATGTAGTAGGTGTCACCTGCAGTCCTATGTAACACCACAGATAACACAGTGATAACTCTCTGAGTACAGATAATGTAGTAGATGTCACCTGCAGTCCTATGTAACACCACAGATAACGCAGTGATAACTCTCTGAGTACAGATAATGTAGTAGATGTCACCTGCAGTCCTATGTAACACCACAGATAACACAGTGATAACTCTCTGAGTACAGATAATGTAGTAGATGTCACCTGCAGTCCTATGTAACACCACAGATAACACAGTGATAACTCTCTGAGTACAGATAATGTAGTAGATGTCACCTGCAGTCCTATGTAACACCACAGATAACACAGTGATAACTCTCTGAGTACAGATAATGTAGTAGATGTCACCTGCAGTCCTATGTAACACCACAGATAACACAGTGATAACTCTATGAGTACAGATAATGTAGTAGATGTCACCTGCAGTCCTATGTAACACCACAGATAACACAGTGATAACTCTCTGAGTACAGATAATGTAGTAGATGTCACCTGCAGTCCTATGTAACACCACAGATAACACAGTGATAACTCTCTGAGTACAGATAATGTAGTAGGTGTCACCTGCAGTCCTATGTAACACCACAGATAACACAGTGATAACTCTCTGAGTACAGATAATGTAGTAGATGTCACCTGCAGTCCTATGTAACACCACAGATAACAGATAGTGATAACTCTCTGAGTACAGATAATGTAGTAGATGTCACCTGCAGTCCTATGTAACACCACAGATAACAGTGATAACTCTCTGAGTACAGATAATGTAGTAGATGTTACCTGCAGTCCTATGTAACACCACAGATAACAGTGATAACTCTCTGAGTACAGATAATGTAGTAGGTGTCACCTGCAGTCCTATGTAACACCACAGATAACACAGTGATAACTCTCTGAGTACAGATAATGTAGTAGATGTCACCTGCAGTCCTATGTAACACCACAGATAACACAGTGATAACTCTCTGAGTACAGATAATGTAGTAGATGTCACCTGCAGTCCTATGTAACACCACAGATAACACAGTGATAACTTTCTGAGTACAGATAATGTAGTAGATGTCACCTGCAGTCCTATGTAACACCACAGATAACACAGTGATAACTCTCTGAGTACAGATAATGTAGTAGATGTCACCTGCAGTCCTATGTAACACCACAGATAACACAGTGATAACTCTATGAGTACAGATAATGTAGTAGATGTCACCTGCAGTCCTATGTAACACCACAGATAACACAGTGATAACTCTCTGAGTACAGATAATGTAGTAGGTGTCACCTGCAGTCCTATGTAACACCACAGATAACACAGTGATAACTCTCTGAGTACAGATAATGTAGTAGGTGTCACCTGCAGTCCTATGTAACACCACAGATAACACAGTGATAACTCTCTGAGTACAGATAATGTAGTAGATGTCACCTGCAGTCCTATGTAACACCACAGATAACAGATAGTGATAACTCTCTGAGTACAGATAATGTAGTAGATGTCACCTGCAGTCCTATGTAACACCACAGATAACAGTGATAACTCTCTGAGTACAGATAATGTAGTAGATGTTACCTGCAGTCCTATGTAACACCACAGATAACACAGTGATAACTCTCTGAGTACAGATAATGTAGTAGGTGTCACCTGCAGTCCTATGTAACACCACAGATAACACAGTGATAACTCTCTGAGTACAGGTAATGTAGTAGGTGTCACCTGCAGTCCTATGTAACACCACAGATAACACAGTGATAACTCTCTGAGTACAGATAATGTAGTAGATGTCACCTGCAGTCCTATGTAACACCACAGATAACACACAGTGATAACTCTCTGAGTACAGATAATGTAGTAGTGTCACCTGCAGTCCTATGTAACACCACAGATAACACAGTGATAACTCTCTGAGTACAGGTAATGTAGTAGGTGTCACCTGCAGTCCTATGTAACACCACAGATAACACAGTGATAACTCTCTGAGTACAGATAATGTAGTAGATGTCACCTGCAGTCCTATGTAACACCACAGATAACACAGTGATAACTCTCTGAGTACAGATAATGTAGTAGATGTCACCTGCAGTCCTATGTAACACCACAGATAACACAGTGATAACTCTCTGAGTACAGATAATGTAGTAGATATTACCTGCAGTCCTATGTAACACCACAGATAACACAGTGATAACTCTCTGAGTACAGATAATGTAGTAGATGTCACCTGCAGTCCTATGTAACACCACAAATAACACAGTGATAACTCTCTCAGTACAGATAATGTAGTAGATGTCACCTGCAGTCCTATGTAACACCACAGATAACACAGTGATAACTCTCTGAGTACAGATAATGTAGTAGATGTCACCTGCAGTCCTATGTAACACCACAGATAACACAGTGATAACTCTATGAGTACAGATAATGTAGTAGATGTCACCTGCAGTCCTATGTAACACCACAGATAACACAGTGATAACTCTCTGAGTACAGATAATGTAGTAGATGTCACCTGCAGTCCTATGTAACACCACAGATAACACAGTGATAACTCTCTGAGTACAGATAATGTAGTAGATGTCACCTGCAGTCCTATGTAACACCACAGATAACAGATAGTGATAACTCTCTGAGTACAGATAATGTAGTAGATGTCACCTGCAGTCCTATGTAACACCACAGATAACAGTGATAACTCTCTGAGTACAGATAATGTAGTAGATGTTACCTGCAGTCCTATGTAACACCACAGATAACACAGTGAAAACCCCCCGAGTACAAAAAATGTAGTAGGTGTCCCCCCCCCCCCCTTAAAAAACCCCAAAAAAAAAAAAAAAAACCCCCCGAAAAAAAAAAAAAAAAAAAAACCCCCCCCCACCCCTAAAAAACCCCAAAAAAAACAAAAAAAAAACCCCAAAAAAAAAAAAAACCCCCCCAAAACAACAAAAAAAAAAAAAAAAAAACCAAAAAAAAAAAAAAAAACCCCCACCCCAAAAAAAAAAAAAAAAAAAAAAAAAAACCAAAAAAAAAAAAAACCCCACAAACAAAAAAAAAAAATAACACAGTGATAACTCTCTGAGTACAGATAATGTAGTAGATGTCACCTGCAGTCCTATGTAACACCACAGATAACACAGGTCTCATTGTATTATGACTATGAGTTGTGCCTAGTGACTAGCTCAGCTCTGCTACACCTGGTTTTTCTATTACTGTGCATTTGTATTATTTATTACAAGTCTTCTTGTCCCATCTTCGTGTCTCTATAATTCTGTGTCGCTGCTCTTGTCTCTCGCCCTCCATGTACAGGGTCCTCGCCCTTCTCCTCCTCGGGATATTGTGGACTTTTTTTACAGGGCGATTTGTTTGTTAATTCAGACTTTACACCGGGCATTTCCATCCAGCTCTGCGGCGCACACGTGAAGGGCTCCATGTTGTAAACCAGCAGGGAAGCTTCCACTTCCACAATTAACTAGTAACATATGCGGCGGCGCTGCCGGGCGGAGCGCTAATCCCCCCAAACATTAAGGTAGCATCTCTGGCTCTGCTGCAATAAGGCGGCCATCTGTGTTTGGGGGATTTGTGCAGAGGAGGGGATAAGAAGGTCGCTGAGCGTCGCCCTCCAGAGGAGCGCACAATGCAGCTCTGCTGTGCTCAAAAGCAACACAGTAAATATTGAGAAAATAAATATAAAACATTTGGATGGTTCGAAGGTTTTTTTTGTCTAATACTAGAATGAATTGCTTTAGTTTTCAGGAAATCTTTCTAATAGACTTTGCGTGACAATTACACAGCCCAAATCATAACACCAAACTGTACTCAAATACCGCCACCCACCACAAAGCCTATATAATACCATCACACAGAGCCTATATAATACCACCACACAGTGCCTATATAATACCACTATACGGAGCCTATATAATACCATCACACAGTGCCTATATAATACCACTATACGGAGCCTATATAATACCATCACACAGAGCCTATATAATACCACTATACGGAGCCTATATAATACCATCACACAGAGCCTATATAATACCACTATACAAAGCCTATATAATACCACCACACAGAGGCTATATAATACCAACACACAGAGCCTACTGTATATAATACCACCACACAGTGCCTATATAATACCACTATACAGAGCCTATATAATACCAAAACACATAGCCTATATAATACCACTATACGGAGCCTATATAATACCATCACACATAGCCTATATAATACCACTATACAGAGCCTATATAATACCACTATACAGAGCCTATATAATACCATCACACAGAGCCTATATAATACCACTATACAAAGCCTATATAATACCACCACACATAGCCTATATAATACCACCACACAGTGCCTATATAATACCATCACACAGAGCCTATATAATACCACTATACAGAGCCTATATTATACCATCACACAGAGTCTATACAGTATAATACCATTATACAGAGCCTATATAATACCACTATACAGTGCCTATATAATACCACTATACAGAGCCTATATAATACCACTATACAGTGCCTATATAATACCACTATACGGAGCCTATATAATACCACCACACAGTGCCTATATAATACCAGTATACAGAGCCTATATAATACCACCACACAGAGGCTATATAATACCACCACACAGTGCCTATATAATACCACTATACAGAGCCTATATAATACCACTATACAGTGCCTATATAATACCACTATACAGAGCCTATATAATACCACCACACAGTGCCTATATAATACCACTATACAGAGCCTATATAATACCACTATACAGAGCCTATATAATACCACTATACAGAGCCTACATAATACCACCACACAGAGCCTACTGTATATAATACCACCACACAGTGCCTATATAATACCACTATACAGAGTCTATATAATACCACTATACAGAGCCTATATAATACCACCATACAGAGCCTACTGTATATAATACCACCACACAGTGCCTATATAATACCACTATACAGAGTCTATATAATACCACTATACAGAGCCTATATAATACCACCATACAGAGCCTACTGTATATAATACCACCACACAGTTCCTATATAATACCACTATACAGAGCCTATATAATACCACCACACAGAGGCTATATAATACCACCACACAGAGGCTATATAATACCACCACATAGTGCCTATATAATACCACCACACAGTGCCTATATAATACCACCACACAGCCTATATAATACCACCACACAGTGCCTATATAATACCACCACATAGCCTATATAATACCACCATACAGTACCTATATAATACCACTATACAGAGCCTATATAATACCACCACACAGTGCCTATATAATATCACTATACAGAGCCTATATAATACCACAACACAGAGCCTATATAATACCACCACACAGCCTATATAATACCACCACACAGTGCCTATATAATACCACCACACAGTGCCTATATAATACCACCACACAGAGCCTATATAATACCACCACACAGTGCCTATATAATACCACCACACAGTGCCTATATAATACCACCACATAGTGCCTATATAATACCACCACATAGTGCCTATATAATACCACCACACAGCCTATATAATACCACCACACAGTGCCTATATAATACCACCACACAGTGCCTATATAATACCACCACACAGTGCCTATATAATACCACCACACAGCCTATATAATACCACCACACAGTGCCTATATAATACCACCACATAGCCTATATAATACCACCATACAGTACCTATATAATACCACTATACAGAGCCTATATAATACCACCACACAGTGCCTATATAATATCACTATACAGAGCCTATATAATACCACAACACAGAGCCTATATAATACCACAACACAGAGCCTATATAATACCACCACACAGCCTATATAATACCACCACACAGTGCCTATATAATACCACCACACAGTGCCTATATAATACCACCACACAGAGCCTATATAATACCACCACACAGTGCCTATATAATACCACCACACAGTGCCTATATAATACCACCACATAGTGCCTATATAATACCACCACATAGTGCCTATATAATACCACCACACAGCCTATATAATACCACCACACAGTGCCTATATAATACCACCACACAGTGCCTATATAATACCACCACACAGCCTATATAATACCACCACACAGTGCCTATATAATACCACCACACAGCCTATATAATACCACCACACAGTGCCTATATAATACCACCACATAGCCTATATAATACCACCACACAGTGCCTATATAATACCACCACACAGCCTATATAATATCACCACACAGAGCCTATATAATACCACTATACAGAGCCTATATAATACCACCACACAGTGCCTATATAATATATAATACCACCACACAGCCTATATAATACCACCACACAGTGCCTATATAATACCACCACACAGTGCCTATATAATACCACCACACAGTGCCTATATAATACCACCACACAGTGCCTATATAATACCACTACACAGAGCCTATATAATACCACCATACAGTACCTATATAATATCACCACACAGCCTATATAATATCACCACACAGAGGCTATATAATACCACCACACAGTGCCTATATAATACCACCACACAGAGCCTATATAATACCACCACACAGTGCCTATATAATACCACCACACAGCCTATATAACACCACCACATAGTGCCTATATAATACCACCACATAGTGCCTATATAATACCACCACACAGCCTATATAATATCACCACACAGAGCCTATATAATACCACTATACAGAGCCTATATAATACCACCACACAGTGCCTATATAATACCACTATACAGAGCCTATATAATACCACCACACAGTGCCTATATAATATATAATACCACCACATAGTGCCTATATAATACCACCACATAGTGCCTATATAATACCACCACACAGTGCCTATATAATACCACCACACAGCCTATATAATACCACCACACAGTGCCTATATAATACCACCACACAGTGCCTATATAACACCACCACATAGTGCCTATATAATACCACCACACAGTGCCTATATAACACCACCACATAGTGCCTATATAATACCACCGCACAGTGCCTATATAATACCACCACACAGCCTATATAATATCACCACACAGAGGCTATATAATACCACCACACAGTGCCTATATAATACCACCACACAGCCTATATAATACCACCACACAGTGCCTATATAATACCACCACATAGCCTATATAATACCACCACACAGTGCCTATATAATACCACCACACAGTGCCTATATAATACCACCACACAGCCTATATAATACCACCACACAGTGCCTATATAATACCACTATACAGAGCCTATATAATACCACCACACAGTGCCTATATAATACCACCACACAGCCTATATAATACCACCACACAGTGCCTATATAATACCACCACATAGCCTATATAATACCACCACACAGTGCCTATATAATACCACCACACAGTGCCTATATAATACCACCACACAGCCTATATAATACCACTATACAGAGCCTATATAATACCACCACACAGTGCCTATATAATACCACTATACAGAGCCTATATAATACCACCACACAGCCTATATAATACCACCACACAGTGCCTATATAATACCACCACATAGCCTATATAATACCACCACACAGTGCCTATATAATACCACCACACAGTGCCTATATAATACCACCACACAGCCTATATAATACCACCACACAGCCTATATAATACCACCACACAGTGCCTATATAATACCACTATACAGAGCCTATATAATACCACCACACAGTGCCTATATAATACCACCACACAGCCTATATAATATATAATACCACCACCCAGCTCTTCATAATTCTACAGTACAGTGACAAACTAATGTTAAAATAACTTAGAAGAGACTAACTAACATCTAGAGAGTCCTGGAGGAGGAGGCCGAGCCCACAATAGGGGGGTGGCGGGGGTATCTCCTTCTCTGCTGTGAGTGCTGCACCCTGGTTGGGCACTTTGGCCTGCTCGGTTCTGCCCCTTGTTTCCTCCTCTACCCAAGTTGGGTCATTCCCTTAGTGAAAGTGCCACCAGTTTACACAAAGGTTTCGGTGCCAGTTGAAAAACATTTTCTACCACAAACAGCAGAGGAAACGTCGCTCTGTATTTCCTGCTGAGATTCCAGGACTTTGTTCTGCTGATTACCAAACCGTCATCTCCTCCTGAGCTCGTACAGCTGCCAGCGCCGTGTCATAGGCAGGAGAGCCGCACAATGGCTGGCGCACAGTCAAACCTTCTGATTTTCTTTTCAATATTTTATGGCCTTGACTTCCATGACCTTCCTGTTGGCACAAAATGCCCAAAGAAATGTTCAGCAAATCAACACATGGCAGTAAGATACACAAATAATAGGAAAGGATCTGGAAGGATTCTGAAGTTGTCCCGGCCATCTCGTCCCACTCACATCCTCGTCATCGCTAATGATACACTAATTATCAGATCATAAAACTGCATTAAAGGGGACTGACAAATTTATGTAATGATGGTTCCAACAAAACACACAACTCAAGACCTCTGCTCGTGTCAGTGAATGGAAATATTCTTTATGTCCTGACCTTACTTAGTCCTGCTCACACAGCACTATTAGATATATTCAGTCTACACACAAAGCTGCAGCTGCATGAAGCGCTAGTAAATGGTCTTCAGAGGTTTTTAGAACAGATAAAAGTTACCTGCCGTTTTGTGTATACAGCTCATATGCAGACTGTGTCTCCATAGTGACTGCAAACAAACCCCGTGTAGCCTGATATCGCAGTCATGTGTTATTCTCTGCAATTCATCCCTCCTTTATTTTCCGTAGGGTCTTAAGAATAGAGGTTGGAGTAACACCATAGCATCAGACTACACAGGATTTGTTTGTAGTCTGTAACCATGGAAATAGTAGACACAAAACTGTAGATTTTTTTTTTTTTTTTATAAAGACCAAAAGGCATATTGTTCTTGAAACACAATATGAATAAAAAAATTGCAAAAGTGAACACAACTTTTCAGAAGGATCACCCGTGCAAATGTCAAGATTTTCTTTCAGTTTACCTGTGCCAAATGTAGGGTGGATATAAGGATTGGAATAGACAAACTGTCCGTGAGAAAGACTGGCTGAACATAGTGGGTAGTGACAACAGCAAAATGGATCTTCAAAGTCAATATATTGCTGTTTATCTTACAATACTATGTATGACCATGTGGTGCGCTAATGAGCACAGCTTATTCAATACTCTACAGCGCCACCAGGAGGATTCTCTGCAGTAGTGTATACAACACACATTGTGATGAGTAACAGTCCGTTACTGTGTCAGAATATAAGTAACAAGTAAATCTAAGGCAACATCTCTATATGCAGCTTCAGTCACCTTTGTATCTTGCAGTGGGTACAATTTACTGATTTAAGTATCCAGACTACTAGGATTCTGGCTCTCCATATACAATGTCTGTCCTGAGCGATTTCTGGTAATCTGTATATGAGCATGTTGTTATATCAAAGCGATTGTTCTTGTACAGAATCCTCCCTGTAGCTCCAACTCCTCAGAACATGAAGAAATGACTGCATTCAGATTTAGACAACAATGTAAATGTGAAACTGGATGACTGCCCATTGACTGTGTAAGTGGGATAACCCCAATGTATTGTAAAGATATATTCATCCCAATGATGAGACCTCAGGGAGCAACAAGCTTATTATACAGCCTGGATTTCTAATATATCGAGCACAATGCAGAGTTCCTGTTGTTCTTTTCCTCTACATGATTACATAAGGGTGTAATCCAAATTCTGTGCGACTCTCTGCAAAACAATATGTACTGACAGGAGAAATCCTCCCAGCCTTAAAGGTCACACATAAACGTCAATGATGCAGAAAGTCTAATGGTAAAGATGTTAATGAGGATAATACTGAATATAAAATTACATATGTACAAGCATATAACTAGTATAATAACAACCACCCCTATGTACAAGAACATAAGTACTATAATACTGCCCCTATGTACAAGAATATAACTACTATAATACTGCTCCTATGTACAAGAATATAACTACTATAATACTGCTCCTATGTACAAGAATATAACTACTATAATACTAGCTCCTATGTACAAGAATATAACTACTATAATACTACTCCTATGTACAAGAATATAACTACTATAATACTGCTCCTATGTACAAGAATATAACTACTATAATACTGCTCCTATGTACAGGAATATAACTACTATAATACTACCTCCTATGTACAAGAATATAACTACTATAATACTGCCTCCTATGTACAAGAATATAACTACTATAATACTGCCCCTATGTACAAGAATATAACTAATATAATACTACTCCTATGTACAAGAATATAACTACTATAATACTACCCCCTATGTACAAGAATATAACTACTATAATACTGCTCCTATGTACAAGAATATAACTACTATAATACTACTCCTATGTACAAGAATATAACTACTATAATACTGCTCCTATGTACAAGAATATAACTACTATAATACTGCCCCTATGTACAAGAATATAACTACTATAATACTGCCCCTATGTACAAGAATATAACTACTATAATACTGCTCCTATGTACAAGAACATAACTACTATAATACTGCCTCCTATGTACAAGAATATAACTACTATAATACTGCCCCCTATCTACAAGAATATATCTACTATAATACTGCCCCCTATGTACAAGAACATAAGTACTATAATACTACTCCTAAGTACAATAATACTGCTCCTATGTACAAGAATATAACTACTATAATACTGCTCCTATGTACAAGAATATAACTATTACAATACTGCCCCCTATGTACAAGAATATAACTACAATAATACTGCTCCTATGTACAAGAATATAACTACTATAATACTGCCCCCTATCTACAAGAATATAACTACTATAATACTGCCCCCTATGTACAAGAACATAAGTACTATAATACTACTCCTAAGTACTATAATACTGCTCCTATGTACAAGAACATAAGTACTATAATATTGCCCCTATGTACAAGAACATAAGTACTATAATACTACTCCTAAGTACAAAAATACGCTCCCTATGTACAAGAATATAACTACTATAATACTGCTCCTATGTACAAGAATATAACTATTACAATACTGCCCCCTATGTACAAGAATATAACTACTATAATACTGCTCCTATGTACAAGAATATAACTACTATAATACTGCACCTATGTACAAGAATATAACTACTGTAATACTGCCCCTATGTACAAGAATATAACTACTATAATACTGCTCCTATGTACAAGAATATACCTACTATAATACTGCCTCCTATGTACAAGAATACAACTACTATAATACTACTCCTATCTACAAGAATATAACTACTATAATACTACTCCTATGTACAAGAATATAACTACTATAATACTGCTCCTATGTACAAGAATATAACTACTATAATACTGCTCCTATGTACTAGAATATAACTACTATAATACTACCTCCTATGTACAAGAATATATACTATAATACTGCTCCTATGTACAAGAATATAACTACTATAGTACTACTCCTATGTACAAGACTATAACTACTATAATACTGCTCCTATGTACAAGAATATAACTACTATTATACTGCCTCCTATGTACAAAAATATAACTACTATAATACTGCTCCTATGTACAAGAATATAACTACTATAATACTGCTCCTATGTACAAGAATATAACTACTATAATACTACTCCTTTGTACAAGAATATAACTACTATAATACTACTCCTTTGTACAAGAATATAACTACTATAATACTGCTCATATGTACAAGAATATAACTACTATAATACTGCTCCTATATACAAGAATATAACTACTATAATACTACTCCTATGTACAAGAATATAACTACTATAATACTACCTCCTATGTACAAGAATATAACTACTATAATACTGCTGCTATGTACAAGAATATAACTACTGTAATACTACTCCTATGTACAAGATTATAACTACTATAATACTGCTCCTATGTACAAGATTATGACTACTATAATACTGCTCCTATGTACAAGATTATGACTACTATAATACTGCTCCTATGTACAAGATTATGACTACTATAATACTGCTCCTATGTACAAGAATATAACTACTATAATACTGCTCCTATGTACAAGAATATAACTACTATAATACTGCCTCCTATGTACAAGAATATAACTACTATAATACTGCCCCTATGTGCAAGAATATAACTACTATAATACTGCTCCTATGTACAAAAATATAACTACTATAATACTGCCTCCTATGTACAAGAATATAACTACTATAATACTCCCCTATGTACAAGAATATAACTACTATAATACTGCCCCCTATGTACAAGAACATAAGTACTATAATACTACTCCTAGTACAAGAATAATACTATAATACTGCCCCTATGTACAAGAACATAAGTACTATAATACTGCTCCTATGTACAAGAATATAACTACTATAATACTGCCCCTAAGTACAAGAATATAACTACTATAATACTGCCCCCTATGTACAAGAATATAACTACTATAATACTGCTCCTATGTACAAGAATATAACTACTATAATACTGCCTCCTATGTACAAGAATATAACTACTATAATACTACTCCTATGTACAAGAATATAACTACTATAATACTAGCTCCTATGTACAAGAATATAACTACTATAATACTGCTGCTATGTACAAGAATATAACTACTGTAATACTGACTCCTATGTACAAGAATATGACTACTATAATACTGCTCCTATGTACAAGATTATGACTACTATAATACTGCTCCTATGTACAAGATTATGACTACTATAATACTGCTCCTATGTACAAGATTATGACTACTATAATACTGCTCCTATGTACAAGAATATAACTACTATAATACTGCTCCTATGTACAAGAATATAACTACTATAATACTGCCTCCTATGTACAAGAATATAACTACTATAATACTGCCCCTATGTACAAGAATATAACTACTATAATACTGCTCCTATGTACAAGAATATAACTACTATAATACTGCCTCCTATGTACAAGAATATAACTACTATAATACTGCCCCCTATGTACAAGAATATAACTACTATAATACTGCCCCCTATGTACAAGAACATAAGTACTATAATACTGCTCCTATGTACAAGAAATAATACTATAATACTGCCCCTATGTACAAGAATATAAGTACTATAATACTGCTCCTATGTACAAGAATATAACTACTATAATACTGCTCCTAAGTACAAGAATATAACTACTATAATACTGCCCCCTATGTACAAGAATATACCTACTATAATACTGCACCTATGTACAAGAATATAACTACTATAATACTGCTCCTATGTACAAGAATATAACTACCATAATACTGCCTCCAATGTACAAGAATATAACTACTATAATACTGCTCCTATGTACAAGAATATAACTACTATAATACTAACTCCTATGTACAAGAATATAACTACTATAATACTGCTCCTATGTACAAGAATATAACTACTATAGTACTACTCCTATGTACAAGAATATAACTACTATAATACTGCTCCTATGTACAAGAATATAACTACTATAATACTGCTCCTATGTACAAGAATATAACTACTATAATACTGCTCCTATGTACAAGAATATAACTACTATAATACTGCTCCTATGTACAAGAATATAACTACTATAATACTGCTCCTATGTACAAGAATATAGCTACTATAATACTAGCTCCTATGTACAAGAATATAACTACTATAATACTGCCCCCTATGTACAAGAATATAACTACTATAATACTGCACCTATGTACAAGAATATAACTACTATAATACTGCCCCTATGTACAAGAATATAACTACTATAATACTGCTCCTATGTACAAGAATATAACTACTATAATACTGCCTCCTATGTACAAGAATATAACTACTATAATACTGCTCCTATGTACAAGAATATAACTACTATAATACTACTCCTATGTACAAGAATATAACTACTATAATACTGCTCCTATGTACAAGAATATAACTACTATAGTACTACTCCTATGTACAAGAATATAACTACTATAATACTGCTCCTATGTACAAGAATATAACTACTATTATACTGCCTCCTATGTGCAAGAATATAACTACTATAATACTGCTCCTATGTACAAGAATATAACTACTATAATACTGCTCCTATGTACAAGAATATAACTACTATAATACTGCTCCTATGTACAAGAATATAACTACTAAAAATAATACTGCTCCTATGTACAAGAATATAACTACTATAATACTGCCCCCTATGTACAAGAATATAGCTACTATAATACTAGCCCCTATGTACAAGAATATAACTACTATAATACTGGTCCTATGTACAAGAATATAACTACTATAATACTGCCTCCTATGTACAAGAATATAACTACTATAATACTGCCCCCTATGTACAAGAATATAACTACTATAATACTGCTCCTATGTACAAGAATATAACTACTATAATACTGCCCCCTATGTACAAGAATATAACTACTATAATACTGCTCCTATGTACAAGAATATAACTACTATAATACTGCCTCCTATGTACAAGAATATAAGTACTATAATACTGACCCCATGTACAAGAATATAACTACTATAATACTGCCCCTATGTACAAGAATATAACTACTATAATACTGCTCCCTATGTACAAGAATATAACTACTATAATACTGCTCCTATGTACAAGAATATAACTACTATAATACTGCCTCCTATGTGCAAGAATATAACTACTATAATACTGCTGCTATGTACAAGAATATAACTACTATAATACTGCCCTATGTACAAGAATATAACTACTATAATACTGCCCCTGTGTACAAGAATATAACTACTATAATACTGCTCCTATGTACAAGAATATAACTACTATAATACTGCTCCTATGTACAAGAATATAACTACTATAATACTGCCTCCTATGTACAAGAATATAACTACTATAATACTGCTCCTATGTACAAGAATATAACTACTATAATACTACTGCTATGTAAAAGAATATAACTACTATAATACTGCTCCTATGTACAAGAATATAACTACTATAATACTGCCTCCTGTGTACAAGAATATAACTACTATAATACTGCTCCTATGTACAAGAATATAACTACTATAATACTACTGCTATGTAAAAGAATATAACTACTATAATACTACCTCCTATGTACAAGAATATAACTACTATAATACTGCTCCTATGTACAAGAATATAACTACTATAAGACTGCCTCCTATGTACAAGAATATAACTACTATAATACTGCCCCCTATGTACAGTAATATAACTACTATAATACTGCCTCCTATGTACAAGAATATAACTACTATAATACTGCCTCCTATGTACAAGAATATAACTACTATAATACTGCCCCCTATGTACAAGAATATAACTACTATAATACTGCCCCCTATGTACAAGAATATAACTACTATAATACTGCCCCTATGTACAAGAATATAACTACTATAATACTGCTCCTATGTACAAGAATATAACTACTATAATACTGCTCCTATGTACAAGAATATAACTACTATAATACTGCCCCCTATGTACAAGAATATAACTACTATAATACTGCACCTATGTACAAGAATATAACTACTATAATACTGCTCCTATGTACAAGAATATAACTACTATAATACTGCCTCCTATGTACAAGAATATAACTACTATAATACTGCTCCTATGTACAAGAATATAACTACTATAGTACTACTCCTATGTACAAGAATATAACTACTATAATACTGCTCCTATGTACAAGAATATAACTACTATAGTACTGCCTCCTATGTACAAGAATATAACTACTATAATACTGCTCCTATGTACAAGAATATAACTACTATAATACTGCCTCCTATGTACAAGAATATAACTACTATAATACTGCTCCTTTGTACAAGAATATAACTACTATAATACTGCTCCTATGTACAAGAATATAACTACTATAATACTGCTCCTATGTACAAGAATATAACTACTATAATACTGCTCCTATGTACAAGAATATAGCTACTATAATACTGCTCCTATGTACAAGAATATAACTACTATAATACTGCCCCTATGTACAAGAATATAGCTACTATAATACTGCTCCTATGTACAAGAATATAACTACTATAATACTACTCCTATGTACAAAGAATATAACTACTATAATACTGCCTCCTATGTACAAGAATATAACTACTATAGTACTGCTCCTATGTACAAGAATATAACTACTATAATACTACCTCCTATGTACAAGAATATAACTACTATAATACTGCTCCTATATACAAGAATATAACTACTATAATACTGCTCCTATGTACAAGAATATAACTACTATACTACTGTTACATGTACAAAAATATAACTACTATAATACTGCTCCTATGTACAAAAATATAACTACTATAATACTACTCCTATGTACAAGAATATAACTACTATAATACCGCTCCTGTACAAGAATATAACTACTATAATACTCTCCCATGTACAAA
The DNA here is from genome assembly GCA_947044405.1 of Leptodactylus fallax. Taxonomy (NCBI): domain Eukaryota; kingdom Metazoa; phylum Chordata; class Amphibia; order Anura; family Leptodactylidae; genus Leptodactylus; species Leptodactylus fallax. The sequence continues at coordinate 41,576 of CAMRHE010001131.1, forward strand.
AATATAACTACTATAATACTGCTCCTATGTACAAGAATATAACTACTTAATACTGCTCCTATGTACAGAATATAACTCTATAATACTGCCCCTATGTACAAGAATATAACTACTATAATACTGCTTCTATGTACAAGAATATAACTACTATAATACTGCTCCTATGTACAAGAATATAATACTATAATACTGCTACTATGTACAGAATATAACTACTAAACACTGCTAAACCTATGTACAAAAATATAACTACTATAATACTGCTGCTATGTACAGAATATAACTACTATAATGCTGCTCCTATGTACAAAATATAATACTATAATACTGCTCCTATGTACAAGAATATAACTACTATAATACTGCTCCTATGTACAAGAATATAACTACTATAATACTGCCTCCTATGTACAAGAATATAACTACTATAATACACTCTATGTACAGAATATAACTACTATAATACTGCTCCTATGTACAAGAATGTAACTACTATAATACTGCCCCTATGTACAAGAATATAAACTATAATACTGCCCCCTATGTACAGAATATAACTACTATAATACTGTCCTATGTACAAGAATATAACTACTATAATACTGCTCCTATGTACAAGAATATAACTGCTATAATACTACTCCCTATGTACAAGAATATAACTACTATAATACTGCTCCTATGTACAAAAATATAACTACTATAATACTACCTCCTATGTTAAGAATATAACTACTATAATACACTCCTATGTACAAGAATATAACTACTATAATACTACTCCTATGTACAAGAATATAACTACTATAATACTCCTCCTATGTACAGAATATAACTACTATAATACTGCTCCCAAGAATATAACTACTATAATACTCCCCTATATAAAAATATAACTACTATAATACTGCTCCTATGTACAAGAATATAACTACTATAATACTGCTCCTATGTACAAGAATATAACTACTATAATACTCTCCTATGTACAAGAATATAACTACTTAATACTGCTCCTATGTACAAGAATATAACTACTATAATACTGCTCCTATGTACAAAAATATAACCACTATAATACTGCTCCTATGTAAAGAATATAACTACTAATACTGCTCCATGTTTTTTTTTTTTCCCTACAAGAATATAACTACTATAATACTACCTCCTATATACAAGAATATAACTACTATAATACTACTCCTATGTACAAGAATATAACTACTATAATACTGCTCCTATGTACAAGAATATAACTACTATAATACTACCTACTATGTACAAGAATATAACTACTATAATAATGCTCCTATGTACAAGAATATAACTACTATAATACTGCTCCTATGTACAAAATATAACTACTATAATACTCCCCCTAGGTACAAGAATATAACTACTATAATACTGCCTCCTATGTACAAGAATATAACTAGTATAATACTACTCCTATGTACAAAAAATATAACTACTATATACCCCCTATGTACAAGAATATAACTACTATAATACTACTCCTATGTACAGAAAATTCTACTATAATACTCCCCTATGTGCAAGAATATAACTACTATATTACTACTCCTATGTACAGAATATAACTACTATAATGCAACTACTATGTACAATAATATAACTACTATAATACTAACTCCTATGTACTATAATATAACTACTATAATACTGCTCCTATATACAGAATATAACTACTCTAATATCTGCTCCTATGTACAAGAATATAACTACTATAATACTGCTCCTATGTACAAAAATATATTTACTATAATACTACCCCCCCCCCCCTCCTATGTACAAGAATATAACTACTATAATATTGGCCTCCTATGTACAAGAATATAACTACTATAATGCTGCTCCTTTGTACAGAATATAACTACTATAATACTGCCCCTATGTACAAGAATATAACTATAATAATACTGCCCATATGTACAAAAATATAACTACTATAATACTGCCCCCTATGTACAAGAATATAACTACTATAATAGCCCTACTATGTACAAAAATATAACTACTATAATACTGCTCCTATGTACAAGAATATAACTACTATAATACTGCTCCTATGTACAAGACCTAATTAATATAATACTACCTCCTATGTACAAGAATATAGCTACTATAATAGCCCTACTATGTACAAGAATATAACTACTATAATACTGCTCCTATGTACAAGAATATAACTACTATAATGCTACTTCCTATGTACAAGAATATAACTACTATAATACTACCTCCTATGTACAAGAATATAACTACTATAATACTGCACCTATGTACAAGAATATAACTACTATAATACTACTCCTTTGTACAAGAATATAACTACTATAATACTGCTCCTATGTACAAGAATATAACTACTATAATACTGCTCCTATGTACAAGAATATAACTACTATAATACTCCTCCTATGTACAAGAATATAACTACTATAATACTACCTCCTATGTACAAGAATATAACTACTATAATACTGCTCCTATGTACAAGAATATAACTACTATAATACTGCTCCTATGTACAAGAATATAACTACTATAATACTGCCCCCTATGTACAAGAATATAACTACTATAATACTGCCTCCTATGTACAAGAATATAACTACTATAATACTGCCCCTATGTACAAGAATATAACTACTATAATACTGCTCCTATGTACAAGAATATAACTACTATAATACTGCCTCCTATGTACAAGAATATAACTACTATAATACTGACTCCTATGTACAAGAATATAACTACTATAATACTGCCCCTATGTACAAGAATATAACTACTATAATACTGCCCCTATGTACAAGAATATAACTACTATAATACTGCCCCTATGTACAAGAATATAACTACTATAATACTGCTCCTATGTACAAGAATATAACTACTATAATACTGCTCCTATGTACAAGAATATAACTACTATAATACTGCTCTATGTACAAGAATATAACTACTATAATACTGCTCTATGTACAAGAATATAACTACTATAATACTGCTCCTATGTACAAGAATATAACTACTATAATACTGCTCCTATGTACAAGAATATAACTACTATAATACTCCTCCTATGTACAAGAATATAACTACTATAATACTGCTCCTATGTACAAGAATATAACTACTATAATACTGCTCCTATGTACAAGAATATAACTACTATAATACTGCTCCTATGTACAAGAATATAACTACTATAATACTGCTCCTGTGTACAAGAATATAACTACTATAATACTGCCTCCTATGTACAAGAATATAACTACTATAATACTACTCCCTATGTACAAGAATATAACTACTATAATACTACTCCTATGTACAAGAATATAACTACTATAATACTCCTCCTATGTACAAGAATATAACTACTATAATACTCCCCTATGTACAAGAATATAACTACTATAATACTACCTCCTATGTACAAGAATATAACTACTATAATACTGCTCCTATGTACAAGAATATAACTACTATAATACTGCTCCTATGTACAAGAATATAACTACTATAATACTGCCTCCTATGTACAAGAATATAACTACTATAATACTGCCCCCTATGTACAAGAATATAACTACTATAATACTGCCCCTATGTACAAGAACATAAGTACTATAATACTGCCTCCTATGTACAAGAATATAACTACTATAATACTGCCCCTATGTACAAGAATATAACTACTATAATACTGCTCCTATGTACAAGAATATAACTACTATAATACTGCTCCTATGTACAAGAATATAACTACTATAATACTGCCCCCTATGTACAAGAATATAACTACTATAATACTGCTCCTATGTACAAGAATATAACTACTATAATACTGCTCCTATGTACAAGAATATAACTACTATAATACTACCTCCTATGTACAAGAATATAACTACTATAATACTGCTCCTATGTACAAGAATATAACTACTATAATACTACCTCCTATGTACAAGAATATAACTACTATAATACTGCTCCTATGTACAAGAATATAACTACTATAATACTGCTCCTATGTACAAGAATATAACTACTATAATACTGCTCCTATGTACAAGAATATAACTACTATAATACTGCCTCCTATGTACAAGAATATAACTACTATAATACTGCTCCTATGTACAAGAATATAACTACTATAATACTGCTCCTATGTACAAGAATATAACTACTATAATACTGCTCCTATGTACAAGAATATAACTACTATAATACTGCTCCTATGTACAAGAATATACCAACTACTATAATACTGCTCCTATGTACAAGAATATAACTACTATAATACTGCCCCTTTGTACAAGAATATAGCTACTATAATACTCCTCCTATGTACAAGAATATAACTACTATAATACTGCCCCTATGTACAAGAATATAACTACTATAATACTGCTCCCTATGTACAAGAATATAGCTACTATAATACTGCTCCTATGTACAAGAATATAACTACTATAATACTGCCCCCTATGTACAAGAATATAACTACTATAATACTGCACCTATGTACAAGAATATAACTACTGTAATACTGCTCCTATGTACAAGAATATAACTACTATAATACTGCCCCCTATGTACAAGAATATAACTACTATAATACTGCCACCTTTGTACAAGAATATAACTACTATAATACTGCCCCTATCTACAAGAATATAACTACTATAATACTACCTCCTATGTACAAGAATATAACTACTATAATACTACCTCCTTTGTACAAGAATATAACTACTGTAATACTGCTCCTATGTACAAGAATATAACTACTATAATACTGCCTCCTATGTGCAAGAATATAACTACTATAATACTGCTCCTACGTACAAGAATATAACTACTATAATACTGCTCCTATGTACAAGAATATAACTACTATAATACTACCTCCTTTGTGCAAGAATATAACTACTATAATACTGCTCCTATGTACAAGAATATAACTACTATAATACTGCTCCTATATACAAGAATATAACTACTATAATACTGCCCCTATGTACAAGAATATAACTACTATAATACTGCCCCTATGTACAAGAATATAACTACTATAATACTGCTCCTATGTACAAGAATATAACTACTATAATACTGCCCCCTATGTACAAGAATATAACTACTATAATACGCTGCCCCTATGTACAAGAATATAACTACTATAATACTGCTCCTATGTACAAGAATATAACTACTATAATACTGCCCCCTATGTACAAGAATATAACTACTATAATACTGCTCCTATGTACAAGAATATAACTACTATAATACTGCCTCCTATGTACAAGAATATAACTACTATAATACTGCCCCCCATGTACAAGAATATAACTACTATAATACTGCCCCTATGTACAAGAATATAACTACTATAATACTGCTCCTATGTACAGGAATATAACTACTATAATACTGCCCCCATGTACAAGAACATAACTACTATAATACTGCCTCCTATGTACAAGAATATAACTACTATAATACTGCCCCTATGTACAAGAATATAACTACTATAATACTGCTCCTATGTACAAGAATATAACTACTATAATACTGCCTCCGATGTACAAGAACATAACTACTATAATACTGCCCCTATGTACAAGAATATGACTACTATAATACTGCTCCTATGTACAAGAATATAACTACTATAATACTGCCCCTATGTACAAGAATATAACTACTATAATACTGCCTCCTATGTACAAGAATATAACTACTATAATACTGCTCCTATGTACAAGAATATAACTACTATAATACTGCCCCCTATGTACAAGAATATAACTACTATAATACTGCTCCTATGTACAAGAATATAACTACTATAATACTACTGCTATGTACAAGAATATAACTACTATAATACTAGCCTCCTATGTACAAGAATATAACTACTATAATACTATCTCCTATGTACAAGAATATAACTACTATAAGACTAACTCCTATGTACAAGAATATAACTACTATAATACTCCTCCTATGTACAGGAATATAACTACTATAATACTGCTCCTATGTACAAGAATATAACTACTATAATACTGCCTCCTATGTACAAGAATATAACTACTATAATACTACCTCCTATGTACAAGAATATAACTACTGTAATACTGCTCCTATGTAGAAGAATATAACTACTATAATATTGCTCCTATGTACAAGAATATAACTACTATAATACTGCCTCCTATGTACAAGAATATAACTACTATAATACTGCTCCTATGTACAGTAATATAACTACTATAATACTGCTCCTATGTACAAGAATATAACTACTATAATACTGCTCCTATGTACAAGAATATAACTACTATAATACTGCTCCTATGTACAAGAATATAACTACTATAATACTGCTCCTATGTACAAGAATATACCTACTATAATACTGCTCCTATGTACAAAAATATACCTACTATAATACTGCCTCCTATGTACAAGAATATAACTACTATAATACTGCCTCCTATGTACAAGAATATAACTACTATAATACTGCCCCTATGTACAAGAATATAACTACTATAATACTGCCTCCTATGTACAGAATATAACTACTATAATACTGCTCCTATGTACAAGAATATAACTACTATAATACTGCCCCTATGTACAAGAATATAACTACTATAATACTGCTCCTATGTACAAGAATATAACTACTATAATACTACCTCCTATGTACAAGAATATAACTACTATAATACTGCCCCTATGTACAAGAATATAACTACTATAATACTGCTCCTATGTACAAGAATATAACTACTATAATACTGCCTCCTATGTACAAGAATATAACTACTATAATACTGCTCCTATGTACAAAAATATAACTACTATAATACTACTCCTATGTACAAGAATATAACTACTATAATACTGCTCCTATGTACAAGAATATAACTACTATAATACTACTCCTATGTACTGTACAAGAATATAACTACTATAATACTGCCCCTGTGTACGAATATAACTACTATAATACTGCTCCTAGGTACAAGAATATAACTACTATAATTTTACTTGCCTTCTGGACAAGAATATAACTTGTTACATAAATCTTACTGCCCCTTGTCCAAGTGGTATATAACTACTATAATACGTGCTCCCAGGTGTACAAGAAAATGGGAAACAAATCACTCTCTTGTGCAGCGGAAACATCAGGATATACTGTATTATATGACCACAAGAGATCAAATGGCGTATGCGGTCCTCAGTATGGATATTAATATTCACATGAAACACCTTGTGCTTCTGCCATGTAATGTAATCCTCGCTGTCAGTCATGGCTGCCGTCACTGCTGTGTACATCATCTCTAGTCATATAGTAAAGTCAAGTCTTTGTAGGTTAATATATGGCATTTGCTGGGCAGAATCTGAGGATTATCGCCATCTCTGGTCATAGTGCTTACATAATCAGGATTGGTCTCAACTGTAGTTGTGGGTACTGAAGCTGTATCCCTTTCAAATATCTGAGATATTGCTGCAGCACCCGTAACCGTCACTTTCAAGAATTCGCTCTAGGGAGGGGATAGGGGGCTTGGTTCTGTTATTGTATCTATGTAGTAAGCTTGGTTCTTGTATTGTATCTATGTAGTAAGCTTGGTTCTGTACTGTATGTAAGAAGTTTGGTTCCGTTACTGTATCTATGTAATAAGTTTGGTTCCGTTACTGTATCTATGTAATAAGTTTGGTTCCGTTACTGTATCTATGTAAGAAGTTTGGCTGTGTTACTGTATCTGTGTAGTAAGCTTGGTTCTGTTATTGTATTCAGATATTAAGCTTGGCTCTGATACTATACCTAGGTAGTAAAATTGATTGTTACTGTATCTAGCTTAGTTCTAGGAAAGTATGTATTATGTGAAGCATTTTTCCCATAAAAGCCCAAAACTTTTAACGTAAGAATATTTTCAGAAATAGAAGGGTTAATGGTTTATTTTTGTCAAATAAAATTGAATGAAGAAAATGTAAATTCCATCAATATATGGTGTGACCTTTGCCTTTTCCTTCCATCAATTCTTCTCAGTACTTGCAGACAGTTTTTGGCAGAACTCAGCAGGGAGGTTGTTCCCGCCGCCATCTTGGAGAACTAAGCACAGATCTTCTGTGGATGTTGCTTGCTCCAATCCTTCTGTCTCTTTGTGTCATCCCAGACAGACTGGATGATGACGAGATCAGGCCTATATCTGTGCAGTCTTATCATCACTTCCAGGACTCCTCCTCCAAAGGGCAAAGGTCACACTGGTGCCACTGGACACTTCCTGTCAGTTACTGGGGTGGATTTTGCCCCGCTGGCCAGGGGTAAGGTCCGATTCAAGACCCCCTTAATCACTTTGCATGTGGGCTCTGCACATTCGGAAGTCATGAGCTTTTTTGTTATGGCGCATCTGTCTTCCGATATTATTTTGGGGCTCCCCTGGTTGAACCTCCATAACCCTATTTTTGATTGGGGTAAAAGGGAATTGATAAAATAGGGAGATCAGTGCTCATCCCACTGTATTGCTTTGCACACCTTAGATTGTGTCAGTGAGGAGACGGTTTTGGCTACTAAAGGTTGGAAAAAAAACTTTTTCTGGTCCACCAGCGCCTGTTGTTGTTCAGGGAGATCTAGAATCCAAGGCAGAGAAAATACTGGGTCCTTCTAAAACTGGTTTGTCTGGTGAGGGTCCGGTGTCCCCTCATAAAAGGGAGTACTGTAACGTCTCTGCCTGTTCAGGTCTCTGCACCACCCTCCGCTCGCACGCTGCAGCGAAAGAGGCGTGATCAGTTTGATTCCTTGCTTAAGATTCTTGTTGCTCAGTCTGAACACTGTCCTAGACTATGTAATTGAATTTCAGCCACACCCGTCTCCTGCACCTTGTTTCTTTCAGCTCCTCAATAGTTAATCTTAGCCTTGCCTGTGTGACTGACGGCCTGTCTACCAATGAAGTAGACAGAGGGCAGGTCCTAGACTTGCTATACACAGGTCATTAGACCTCACATGGTCGCTGGCTATTGAGATTCTGTCTTGTGACTTTGTCCCTGCTAGCTCCTCTTCTGTTATTATTGTATTCTTATTCCTGACCTCTGGCTTTGACTTTGACTATTCTCTTGGATTGTGATTTTGTACTGCATTGCTCTACTGTTACCGACCCCTTGGCTAGCTGACCTCCCTTTGTTGTTGTTTGTTCTGTCTGCGTTCTGTGTTGTCACTTATTTAGTGAATGGATCGTCTCCAAGTTGTCGGCTCTCACCTAGGACAGTCAGGCAAGTAGGCAGGGACAGTGGGGGAGTTCAGCTTTAGGGCTCACTGTCTTGTTGTGCATCTCCCCCCAGGGTTCTGCAGCAGCACTGACGAATTGCTCAACTGGCAGTTCCCTTACAGCTACATTGGGTTTCAGCCCCCTCCAAAGATTTTCGATTGGGTTCAGGTCTAGAGACTGGCTAGGCCACTCCAGGACCTTGAAATGCTTCTTACGAAGTCACTCCTTAGTTGTCCTGGCGGTGTGTTTCGGGTCATTGCCATGCTGGAAGACCCAGCCATGACCCATCTTGAAGGAGGGAAGGAGGTTGTTGGCCAAAATCTCATGATACATGGCCCCATCCATCCTCCCTTCAATACAGTGCAGTCGTCCTGCCCCTTTGCAGAAAAGCACTCCTAAAGTATGATGTTTTCACCCTGATGCTTCACGGTTGGGATGGTGTTCGTGGGGTTGTACTTATCCTTCTTCTTCCTCCAAACACGGCGAGTGGAGTTGATACCAAAAAGTTCTACTTTGGTCTCATCTGACCACATGACCTTCTCCCCTCTGGATCATCCAGATGGTCATTGGCGAACTTCAAACAGGCCTGGACATGTGCTGGTGTGAGCAGGGGGACTCTGCGTGCCCTGCAGGATTTTAATCCATGACGGCGTAGTGTGTTACTATTTGTAATCTTGGAGACTGTGGTCCCAGCTTTCTTCAGGTCATTGACCAGGTCCCCCATGTACTTATGGGATGATTCCTGACCTCTCTCAGAATCATTTTTACCCCACGAGGTGAGATCTTGCATGGAGCCCCAGACTGAGGCAGATTGACAGTCACCTTGTGTTTCTTCTATTTTCTAATAATTGCGCCAACGGTTGTTGCCTTCTCCCCAAACTGCTTGCCTCTTGTCCTGTAGGCCATCCCAGCCTTGTGCAGGTCTACAATTTTGTCCCTGGTGTCCTTAGAGAGCTCTTTGGCCTTGGCCATGGTGGAGAGGTTGGAGTGTGACTGAGTGTGTGGACAGGTGTCTATTATACAAGTAACGAGGTCAAACAGATGCAATAAATACAGGTAATGAGAGCAGAGGAGGAAAAACTAACAGGTCAGTGAGAGCCAGAAGTCTTGCTGGTTTGTAGGTGATCAAATACTTATTTCATGCAATAAAATGCAAATTAATTATTTAAAAATCATATAATGTGATTTTCTGGATTTTTTTTAGATTATGTCTCTCACAGTTGAAGTGTACCTACGATAAAAATTACAGACCTCTCCATTCTCTTTGTAGGTGGGAAAACTTGCAAATCGCCAGTGTATCAAATACTTATTTTCACCACTGTATATATATATATATATATATATATATATATATATATATATACACACAGTATGTACATACATACATGTGGTTTGCAAACCATCATAAAATAGTATTTCCACAATCTGGACCCACGGTACCCTTAATACACACACATAAACTATATATAAACTAATATGTAGTTTATATGTAGTTTTTTTTCCAGTGGGGAAAAAAGTATTTAGTCAGCCACCAATTGTGCAAGTTCTCCCACTTATAAAGATGAGGCCGGCCTGTAATTGTCATCATAGGTAGACCTCAACTATGAGAGACAAAATGAGAAAACTAATCCAGAAAATCACAAATTATTTGCAAATTATGGTGGAAAATAAGTATTTGGTCAATAACAAAAGTTCATCTCAATCCTTTGTTCTATCTCCTTTGTTGGCAATGACAGAGGTGAAACGTTTCCTGTAAGTCTTCACAAGGTTGGCACACACTGTTGCTGGTATGTCGGCCCATTCCTCCATGCAGATCTCCTCTAGAGCAGGGATGTTTTGGGGCTGTCGCTGGGCAACACGGACTTTCACCTCCCTCCAAAGGTTTTCTATGGGGCTGAGATCTGGAGACTGGCTAGGCCACTCCAGGACCTTGAAATGCTTCTTACGAGGCCGCTCCTTCGTTGCCCTGGCGGTGTGCTTGGGATCATTGTCATGCTGAAAGACCCAGCCACGTTTCATCTTCAATGCCCTTGCTGATGGAAGGAGGTTTGCACTCACAATCTCACCATACATGGCCCCATTCATTCTTTCATGTACACGGATCAGTCGTCCTGGTCGCTTTGCAGAGAAACAGCCCCATACATGATGTTGCCCCCCCCATGCGTCACAGTAGGTCTGGTGTTCTCTGGATACAACTCAGCATTCACTCTCCTCCAAACACCACGAGTTGTGTTTCTACCAAACAGTTCTACTTTGGTTTCATCTGACCATATGACATTCTCCCAATACTCTTCTGGAACATCCAAATGCTCTCTACCAAACTTCAGACGGGCCCGGATATGTACTGGCTTAAGCAGGGGGACACGTCTGGCACTGCAGGATCTGAGTCCCTGGCGGCGTAGTGTGTTACTGACGGTAGCCTTTGTTACGTTAGTCCCAGCTTTCTGCAGGTCACTCACTAGGTCCCCCCCGTGGGGTTCTGGGATTTTTTGCTCACCGTTCTTGTGATCACTTTGACCCCACGGGGTGAGATCTTGCGTGGAGCCCCTGATGGAGGGAGATTATCAGTGGTCTTGTATGTCTTCCATTTTCTAATTATTGCTCCCACAGGTGATTTCTTCACACCAAGCTGCTTGCCTATTGCAGATTCAGTCTTCCCAGCCTGGTGCAGGGCTACCATTTTGTTTCTGGTCCTTCCACAGCTCTTTGGTCTTCACCATAGTGGAGTTTGGAGTGTGACTGTTTGAGGTTGTGGACAGGAGTCTTTTATACTGATAACAATGTCACACAGTAGCCATTACTACAGGTAATGAGTGGAGGACAGAGGAGCCTCTTAAAGGAGAAGTTACAGGTCTGGGAGAGAAAGAAATCTTGCTTGTTTGTAGGTGACCAAATACTTATTTTCCACCATAATTTGCAAATAAATTCATAAAAAATCAGACAATGTGATTTTCTGGATATGTTTTCTCATTTTGTCTCTCATAGTTGAGGTCTACCTATGATGACAATTACAGGCCAGCCTCATCTTTATAAGTGGGAGAACTTGCACAATTGGTGGCTGACTAAATACTTTTTTCCCCACTGTATCTTCGTGTATATTATAGAATAGTGACATCACTTTTTACAAATATACAGTAACATAATAAAGAGGAGTGACATCACACTATATCATACTACAACCAGTATTATACAGACGTGATATCGCTGCTCTTCAAATACAACATAATATATAGAAGTGACATCACAACTCACTGACTAGAACCTATATGAAGCAATGTGACATCACTATTGTTCAGCTACAACATACTGCCCCTACTTCTGGTCAGCGTAATAAGATACCATTGTAGTGTATATGGACCGCACTCAGCTTTCCTGATTGGCTGTAAGGGCTACAGACCACAGATGGGCATTCATGGAGGAAATCCCAAGGGCGCCCTCTAGATTCGGGTTATCAGGTCATCCAATTATGTAAATCTGCCTTACCAAGAGGCAAACTATACAATAAAAGTTGTACATTTTGTATTGTTGGAGAAGAGTCATAGGACATGAAAAGTTTACTGTATGAACGTAAGATATTTGGTATTTTGCAAAAATATTAGCACCCCTCAGTAGGCCACATTGGAAATAATAACCCTCAAAGTGCAAAAATCCCATTGATCTTCCATAGTCAGCGATACTACCCATATATACAGAGCCGCCGGGCCAGCGCATTCCTGCCCCTCCCCCACAGCCTCATTACTCGATTACGTAAGGCGCAGTCAGAGACAACAAGTACAGAACATTTGTATTTTTTCGAAGAGATTTACGACCCTGTTAATTGAACAATTTGGATTGTTTCGGACTTTGGTCTATTTATACCCGGACGCACACGCTCGCATTGTCTTCACTTTCCAGGCTGCAGCGGTGGAAATTGCTCCTTGGTCAGGCATGTTCTCACGAGATATGAATTCATAGAAAGCAGAGGAACACGGCTTCAACATTGTTAGCGTTTCCTCTCAGGAGAGATATTAAATAATTTCATGCACAACTGCTCAAAAATATTCTTTAAACTCCTGTAAACATAAGATTGCCAGAATCCAGCATATGCTCAGTGGCATTCAACTCTCCGGAGGAGCGCGGCGAACAAAACACGTCTGCTATAGTAATTAATAAGCAGCAATACACATCCAAAAATGTGAGCTATCTGCAGGAATCACACCCGCCCTGAGTCACACCCAGTGTCAGCCGGACAGGCAGGGAAAGGGGCACGCTCACCTGAGCCAATGGTGGCCTCCGAAGAGGAGGGCAATGAGTAACATACCCCCCGCACCCAAATAGTGGGGCTCAATAATGGGCTGTGGCAGTGGCCTGATAATCTCTGTATTCAGAGATCTGTGGTGTTACATAGGACTGCAGGTGACATCTACTACATTATCTGTACTCAGAGAGTTATCACTGTGTTATCTGTGGTGTTACATAGGACTGCAGGTGACATCTACTACATTATCTGTACTCAGAGAGTTATCACTGTGTTATCTGTGGTGTTACATAGGACTGCAGGTGACATCTACTACATTATCTGTACTCAGAGAGTTATCACTGTGTTATCTGTGGTGTTACATAGGACTGCAGGTGACATCTACTACATTATCTGTACTCAGAGAGTTATCACTGTGTTATCTGTGGTGTTACATAGGACTGCAGGTGACATCTACTACATTATCTGTACTCAGAGAGTTATCACTGTGTGTTATCTGTGGTGTTACATAGGACTGCAGGTGACACCTACTACATTATCTGTACTCAGAGCGTTATCACTGTGTTATCTGTGGTGTTACATAGGACTGCAGGTGACATCTACTACATTATCTGTACTCAGAGAGTTATCACTGTGTTATCTGTGGTGTTACATAGGACTGCAGGTGACATCTACTACATTATCTGTACTCAGAGAGTTATCACTGTTATCTGTGGTGTTACATATCCAGGACTGCAGGTGACATCTACTACATTATCTGTACTCAGAGAGTTATCACTGTGTTATCTGTGGTGTTACATAGGACGTAGGTGACACCTACTACATTATCTGTACTCAGAGAGTTATCACTGTGTTATCTGTGGTGTTACATAGGACTGCAGGTGACATCTACTACATTATCTGTACTCAGAGAGTTATCACTGTGTTATCTGTGGTGTTACATAGGACTGCCAGTAATGCATATCTTTATAGTTCTGGTGTTCTTCTATGTACATGATATAAATATTATTTTGTTGCTATCACTTTTATATAGCATGGGTTCCGGTCTCCCTGGATACCTCACCCATTACTCCATACATATCTGTATATATCTATATCTGGTTTCTCTCTGTACATTGGTTGATCTCGCAGCCTCATTTATCTGAATCTATAAATAGCCCTCGGATGGTTATGGCAGGTGCGCACCAGATGGTCCTGCGCGGTGTTTAGCATTTTTACATGTTAACAGAAGCGTATTTTTGTTTTCCTTTTCATAAACTCTACCTGGCGGAGATGAAAGTGACGCCCCGGGCAGCCGGAGCCGATCAAAGATTTATTAACATTGTCAAATCATTGTACATATAAAATGTTACAGTAACAGACTGATATCTATAGGTTACAATGTCACAGCGTGCAGTGCATGCGGCAACATCACTTCTGTTCTGCACTGTCACAGTAAATCACAAGAAAAGAGATAAATCTGCACAAGGAAACTCCAGATCATAGAGAGGTCACCTATATAAGAGTCTAATAGCCAATGGACTAGGATACGGAATTATCTGATGATATATGGTTGTTGTATCTGCATAATATGGACAGATACAATTCAGTGTTGTTCCCCTCTCTGAAGCCTGATACATGTTAAGATATCTGATAGAATGTTATCTGGTTAATGATACATGATTTATTATCATCTCATACAATCTTTCCAGATACCACAGTACATGATATAATGTTACCTGAACTAATACAGTGTTTCTAATACATTGTTACCCAATACAAGGTTACCTGATACACACGTAGAAAAAATTGTTGCTTCCCCTCGTTTAATGAAAGAAAACCCCACAATGGTCACAGAAATAACTTGAATCTGACAAAAGTAATAATATAGAAAAATTCTATGAAAATGACCAAATGAAAGTCAGACATTGCTTTCCAACCAGGCTTCAACATGAAACAGGCCTGGACAGAAATGAGGGTTCCCTTAATATTTAGTTGCACAACCTTTTGAGGCAATCCCTGCAATCAAACGATTCCTGTAACTGTCAATGAGACTTCTGCACCTCTCAGCAGGGATTTTGGCCGCTCCTCATGAGCAAACTGCTCCAGTTGTCTCGGGTGTGAAGGGCGCCTTTTCCAGACGGCATGTTTCAGCTCCTTCCAAAGATGCTCAATAGGATTTAGGTCAGGGCTCATAGAAGGCCACTTCAGAATAGTCCAATGTTTCCCTCTTAGCCATTCTTGGGGGTTTTTAGCTGTGTTTTGGGTCATTATCCTGTTGACCTGCGACTGAGACCAAGCTTTCTGACACTGGGCAGCACATTTCTCTCTAGAATCCCTTGATAGTCTTGAGATTTCATTGTACCCTGCACAGATTCAAGACACCCTGTGCCAGATGCAGCAAAGCAAACCCAGAACATAACAGAGCCTCCTCCATGTGTCACAGTAGGGATAGTGTTCTTTTCAAGATATGCTTGAAAGATTGTAGACACCTGGGATGCTAATTAGTGGACATACCGTGAGTTAACATGTCCCTTTGGTCACATTATTTTCAGGGGAACCATCATTTCTGTCCAGGCCTGTGTCATGAGTTTTCTTTTTTTTAAAAATTCTGTTGAAACCTGGTTGGAAAGCAACGTCTGACTTTCATTTGTTCATTTTCATAGAATTTTTATATATTATTACTTTTCTCAGATTCAAGTTATCTCTGTGACCATTGTGGGTTTTTCTTTCATTTAACGAGGGGGACCAACAATTTTGTCCATGTGTACAATGTTACTAATACAGTGTTACCTAATACAAGGTTAGCTGATACAGTGTTATATAATGTCAGCTGATAGAATGTTACTTCATACACTGTTACCTGATGCAATGCTGGTATAATGGTACCTAATAAATTTTTTCCCTGTACAGTGTTACATGATACAATATCACCTAAAACAATGTTAATTGACTTATTGTCACCTGATGCAATGTCATGTGATATTTTATCTGATAGAACATTACTAGATAAAATGTTACCACCACATACAATGTACTCGGATATACTGATACCAAATACATTTTGATCCTGTACAGCATTGCTTCATGCACTCATATGATATATCACCCTATACAATGTTCCTAGATGGAGTGTCACCTGATATGTCATTTGATACAACATTACTAGATAAAATGTTTTCAAGTGCAATGTTACCTACTGCACAATGACATCCTGTTATATGATATGATGTCATCTTACACAATGTTAACTCATAAAATGTCACATAATATATTGTTACTTGATACAATATTATCTGTTACAGCATTACCAGGTGCAATATCACCTAGTACAATATTACCAGACACCGTATTATATGACCTGAAATAATATTGCCTGATATAGTATTACCAGATAAAATATATATAACAGGTACACCGCAACCTAGTACAGTGAAACTGTAATATTTATTCATGTTATTTTCACTCACCTCCCCTGGGCCCCAATTATTATACTCTGGGGTCTGTGGAGAACCCATAATATAATAGTGAGCCCCAAACATTTTGGGTTTGAGTCAAGCCCAGGGATGCTTTACCATAGGTGCAACTGCATTGGTCCCTATGGTTGCCCGGGCCCCCTCAGCCACCCCGAATTGAGCGGGACAGTCCCACATTTCGGGTGTTGTCCCGCTGTTCCGGGCAGCAGGCAGTGATTTCAACTCTGTGTCCTTAGAATACAGATAGAGGTTGAATACAGTAGTGGAGCTATCAGCTCCGTGCTCCATTATTTAGCCTGCGGCTGATAATGTCTGCGGCAGGGAAGTGCAGTGAGCGCGAAGCCGCAGACATTACAGTCGGAGCCCGCAGGTCTGTGGGAATGAGGTTTGGTGAATATATATATATTTTTTTAATGTAGCATTGGTGGTTGAGGGGGGCAGGGGAAATTAAGTTATGGGGGGCATCGGGGGGTCCACTTTCAAAAAGTTTACACAGGGCCCCCCAATGCATTAAAACGGCCCTGGTCAAGCTTGAAACTTTTGGAAAATTCAGGTTGAATGAAGTTCTGAATTGGGTTGCTCATCCCTATATACAGTGGGGAAAAAAAAGTATTTAGTCAGCCACCAATTGTGCAAGTTCTCCCACTTATAAAGATGAGGCCGGCCTGTAACTGTCATCATAGGTAGACCTCAACTATGAGAGACAAAATGAGAAAACTAATCCAGAAAATCACATTGTCTGATTTTTTAAGAATTTATTTGCAAATTATGGTGGAAAATAAGTATTTGGCCAATAACAAAAGTTCATCTCAATCCTTTGTTCTATCTCCTTTGTTGGCAATGACAGAGGAGAAACGTTTCCTGTAAGTCTTCACAAGGTTGGCACACACTGTTGATGGTATGTTGGCCCATTCCTCCATGCAGATCTCCTCTAGAGCAGGGATGTTTTGGGGCTGTCGCTGGGCAACACGGACTTTCAACTCCCTCCAAAGGTTTTCTATAGGGTTGAGATCTGGAGACTGGCTAGGCCACTCCAGGACCTTGAAATGCTTCTTACGAAGCTGCTCCTTCGTTGCCCTGGCGGTGTGCTTGGGATCATTGTCATGCTGAAAGACCCAGCCACGTTTCATCTTCAATGCCCTTGCTGATGGAAGGAGGTTTGCACTCACAATCTCACGATACATGGCCCCATTCATTCTTTCATGTACACGGATCAGTCGTCCTGGTCCCTTTGCAGAGAAACAGCCCCATACATGATGTTGCCGCCCCCATGCCTCACAGTAGGTATGGTGTTCTCTGGATACAACTCAGCATTCACTCTCCTCCAAACACCACGAGTTGTGTTTCTACCAAACAGTTCTACTTTGTTTCATCTGACCATATGACATTCTCCCAATACTCTTCTGGAACATCCAAATGCTCTCTAGCAAACTTCAGCCGGTCCCGGATATGTCCTGGCTTAAGCAGGGGGACACGTCTGGCACTGCAGGATCTGAGTCCCTGGCGGCGTAGTGTGTTACTGACGGTAGCCTTTGTTACGTTAGTCCCAGCTTTCTGCAGGTCACTCACTAGGTCCCCCCGTGGGGTTCTGGGATTTTTGCTCACCGTTCTTGTGATCACTTTGACCCCACGGGGTGAGATCTTGCGTGGAGCCCCTGATGGAGGGAGATTATCAGTGGTCTTGTATGTCTTCCATTTTCTAATTATTGCTCCCACAGGTGATTTCTTCACACCAAGCTGCTTGCCTATTGCAGATTCAGTCTTCCCAGCCTGGTGCAGGGCTACCATTTTGTTTCTGGTCCTTCCACAGCTCTTTGGTCTTCACCATAGTGGAGTTTGGAGTGTGACTGAGGTTGTGGACAGGAGTCTTTTATACTGATAACAATGTCACACAGGAGCCATTACTACAGGTAATGAGTGGAGGACAGAGGAGCCTCTTAAAGGAGAAGTTACAGGGCTGGGAGAGACAGAAATCTTGCTTGTTTGTAGGTGACCAAATACTTATTTTCCACCATAATTTGCAAATAAATTTTTTTTAAAAATCAGACAATGTGATTTTCTGGATTAGTTTTCTCATTTTGTCTCTCATAGTTGAGGTCTACCTATGATGACAATTACAGGCCGGCCTCATCTTTATAAGTGGGAGAACTTGCACAATTGGGGGCTGACTAAATACTTTTTTTCCCTACTGTATTACCATATAAAATCTAAACAGATACACCGCTACCTAGTACAGTGATACCCTATACAGTGTTACTGGATACAATGTTAACTGATGTAATATTCACTGATACAGTCACCTGATACCCTGTACAAGACTGACTACGCAATGTCACCTGATACAACATGATTAATTAATATAACCAGGTACATTGTTACCTAATATAATGTCACCTGATACAATCTATACTGTATAATATATATATGAATCAGGAAAGAGACAAACTCCGCTGTGTCCCGGACAAGACCTAGAGCGCTGGAGATGCGAGGCAGGATACACAGATACATTATTGTAAGCCGGTGGAAATTAAAGAAAATATTTTTTTGTGTAACATAATGAATAAATTGCATTTCATATGCATGTCCTTCTGTCTGTGCTAAATCCCAGTCCTATCCCGCAGTGATTTCCCCAGAGCATTGCTGTTATTGCCGGGTTTGATTTAAATCATAAAAAGCGGGGTTTTTCGGAGCCGCGTCCCACTCGCTTATTTGTTTGGATTTGTGCATACAGGCAATTAATTTGTTTGTATATGTAGTGTAATGACTAACTGGATGCAATTGCCAGTGATTCCCCGCGCGCTTTAATACTCCTTTTTGAAAAGTGATCCATATTTTATAAGAGGAGATGGCAGCTGAGAGGAAAAAAAAAGAATTTTTATAGCAAAGCAAGTTTTCAGAAGTACATCTAATGATCCTAGTCAGTCAGCATAAAAGAAAATTTACTATTCAATAAAGATTTCTAATTCGTACTGTCAGCTACTTATGCTTTCAATATACGTTATTGAAATGTCATAAAAGGAATACGTTATTTTAAAAAGCGGCGCTATCTCTGCTCTCCTCCTGATTGTATTCATCACTGCCAGAGAATAACTCTTCCCAGGCCGTATATCTCTCCCCTTCACTCCAGCGGACGAGCCGCCTGCGTGGCTGACGCCTCGCTGACTTGGAAGGATGAAGTTTACTTATGGTTTATTGGATAAAGTCACTTGTGGCCGCCATGATTGCTGCAAAATAAGCAGAATGGGGATTTAACAGGAAACACCCCAAACTGGAAAGAACCTTCAATGGAATGTGCCACCGGAAAATGACCTATTTATAAAGACATTTTTATGTTAATATTTTTTAAGAGATTTTGAGAATTTTTTTTTTCTATGTTAAAAAAAAAACTCTGACCACTAAGTCTAATAATAGCCTGACACTTGCCAATTCTGTAGGGGTTTCCTTTGCAGCAGTCATCTCCTTTACATCACAAACAGGATTACAAAATAAGATGATACCAGTATAGATAACACTCATAGTGATCCACCATTACATCCGCTACTGGCAATAGATGATGTCACAGATTATCATCTTCCCCTCTCTGCACAGAACATGTCTAGAAAACTCTCCCATAGACCGCAATGAGCAGCTATTTCTGTCTGTGGCTGTGACTATGCTGTAAAGCAGATCACTAAATGCTTTTAACAAACCAGAGAAGAAGCTCAGGCAAAATGGTCGCCCCCATAATCATATACAGGAAATAGAATAAAACAATCTATAATCAGAAAATAAAAACATATTTTAGTTTTCACATCTGGTTTTTGAAAATTAAATTATTTATGAATAGTTTGAAAAACTGTGAATAGATTTTTTTAAAAGGGGTTTTCCTTTGAATTTAACGATATTTACATTTGTAGACATTTAATAAACATTTTTGTAAATAAGTAATTAAAAAATTTGCAGAGTTTTAAATATTTTGTCTAACCGTCTTAGTGGTGACATCTGTTGTCTTGATTGGTTGCCAATGGATACGACCATCTGGGACTTGTCAGAAACCCAGCCATGATTTCTTTGTTGTGGACAGGTTATCAGGAAGGACACTACATTTATGAGAAGATAACCCATCTATGATGTCCTTATTGTGGTCGGGTTATCTTCTCATACATGTAGTGTCCCTCCTGATAACCAGCCATGATGTCCTTATTGTGGTCGAGTTATCTTCTCATACATGTAGTGTCCTCCTGATAACCAGCCATGATGTCCTTATTGTGGTCAGGTTATCTCCTCATATATGTAGTGTCCCCTCCTGATAACCAGCCATGATGTCCTTATTGTGGTCAGGTTATCTTCTCATACATGTAGTGTCCTCCTGATAACCAGCCATGATGTCCTTATTGTGGTCAGGTTATCTTCTCATACATGTAGTGTCCTCCTGATAACCCACCATGATGTCCTTATAGTGGTCGGGTTATCTTCTCATACATGTAGTGTCCCTCCTGATAACCAGCCATGATGTCCTGATTGTGGTCAGGTTCTCTTCTCATACATGTAGTGTCCCTTCTGATAACCAGCCATGATGTCCTTATTGTGGTCGGGTTCTCTTCTCATACATGTAGTGTCCTCCTGATAACCAGCCATGATGTCCTTATTGTGGTCGGGTTATCTCCTCATACATGTAGTGTCCCCTCCTGATAACCAGCCATGATGTCCTTATTGTGGTCGGGTTATCTTCTCATACATGTAGTGTCCTCCTGATAACCAGCCATGATGTCCTTATTGTGGTCAGGTTATCTTCTCATACATGTAGTGTCCCCTCCTGATAACCAGTCATGATGTCCTTATTGTGGTCGGGTTATCTTCTCATACATGTAGTGTCCTCCTGATAACCAGCCATGATGTCCTTATTGTGGTCGGGTTATCTTCTCATACATGTAGTGTCCCCTCCTGATAACCAGCCATGATGTCCTTATTGTGGTCGGGTTATCTTCTCATACATGTAGTGTCCCCTCCTGATAACCAGCCATGATGTCCTTATTGTGGTCGGGTTATCTTCTCATACATGTAGTGTCCTCCTGATAACCAGCCATGATGTCCTTATTGTGGTCGGGTTCTCTTCTCATACATGTAGTGTCCCTTCTGATAACCAGCCATGATGTCCTTATTGTGGTCGGGTTCTCTTCTCATACATGTAGTGTCTTCCTGATAACCAGCCATGATGTCCTTATTGTGGTCGGGTTATCTCCTCATACATGTAGTGTCCCCTCCTGATAACCAGCCATGATGTCCTTATTGTGGTCGGGTTATCTTCTCATACATGTAGTGTCCCTCCTGATAACCAGCCATGATCTCCTTATTGTGGTCGGGTTATCTTCTCATACATGTAGTGCCCTCCTGATAACCAGCCATGATGTCCTTATTGTGGTCAGGTTATCTTCTCATACATGTAGTGTCCTCCTGATAACCAGCCATGATCTCCTTATTGTGGTCAGGTTATCTTCTCATACATGTAGTGTCCTCCTGATAACCAGCCATGATGTCCTTATTGTGGTCAGGTTATCTTCTCATACATGTAGTGCCCGCCTGATAACCAGCCATGATGTCCTTATTGTGGTCGGGTTATCTTCTGATACATGTAGTGTCCTCCTGATAACCAGCCATGATGTCCTTATTGTGGTCGGGTTATCTTCTCATACATGTAGTGTCCCCTCCTGATAACCAGCCATGATGTCCTTATTGTGGTCGAGTTATCTTCTCATACATGTAGTGTCCTCCTGATAGCCAGCCATGATGTCCTTATTGTGGTCAGGTTATCTTCTCATATATGTAGTGTCCTCCTGATAACCAGCCATGATGTCCTTATTGTGGTCGGGTTATCTTCTCATACATGTAGTGTCCTCCTGATAACCAGCCATGATGTCCTTATTGTGGTCAGGTTATCTTCTCATACATGTAGTGTCCTCCTGATAACCAGACATGATGTCCTTATTGTGGTCAGGTTATCTTCTCATACATGTAGTGTCCCTCCTGATAACCAGACATGATGGCCTTATTGTGGTCGGGTTATCTTCTCATACATGTAGTGTCCTCCTGATAACCAGCCATGATGTCCTTATTGTGGTCGGGTTATCTTCTCATACATGTAGTGTCCCTCCTGATAACCAGCCATGATGTCCTTATTGTGGTTGGGTTATCTTCTCATACATGTAGTGTCCTCCTGATAACCAGCCATGATGTCCTTATTGTGGTCAGGTTATCTTCTCATACATGTAGTGTCCCTCCTGATAATCAGCCATGATGTCCTTATTGTGGTCAGGTTATCTTCTCATACATGTAGTGTCCCTCCTGATAACCAGCCATGATGTCCTTATTGTGGTCGGGTTATCTTCTCATACATGTAGTGTCCCTCCTGATAACCAGCCATGATGTCCTTATTGTGGTTGGGTTATCTTCTCATACATGTAGTGTCCCTTCCTGATAACCAGCCATGATGTCCTTATTGTGGTCGGGTTATCTTCTCATACATGTAGTGTCCCCTCCTGATAACCAGCCACGATGTCCTTATTGTGGTCGGGTTATCTTCTCATACAAAGAGGGCACTTTTATGGGGTGAAATGGGACACCATGACTTATTGGGGTCACAAAAGGTGTACTAATTCTTGTGAAAGGCACTATTACTTATACAGTGGCACTAACAGGTTACCAGCTCTTATAGGGGGCACTTCTAATTGGGGTACAATGGGAGGCACTATGCCTTTTGCAAAGGCGCACTATGACTTTTGGGGGTCACAAAAAGGGGCACTATGATTTGTGAGGCAACAAAGGAAGCACTATTATTTTTGGCACTGTTTTGGCATGATGACAATTACAGGCCGGCCTCATCTTTTTAAGTGGGAGAACTTGCACAATTGGTGGCTGACTAAATACTTTTTTTCCCCACTGTACTTCTTGGGGCCCCAGATTTTTTAACACTTTACCAATTTAAACTTTTGCATTGGGACCAATTTAGCGATGTCCCAGTCTCTAATCCTTGAGCTGGTGGCTGGAGACTTCCATAGACAGCACATGGAGAAAACAGGAGATTCTGCTCAATAACTCTCGCTCAGCAGGGCCATATAGGACATTATAGAGAGACACTGATCAGTACTGATGTAAATAAAGCACTTGGATTTATAGAAAACTCACAGCCCGCTGCAGTAGCCTCTATCCGTGCCACTGTCTCTTCTTCCTCACTCAGGTCCTGCTCACGCCTCCCCTCTCCATAGGCTTCTATGTGTAGCTGTAACAGGACACCGCTGTGACATTGTCTGTCTTGTCTGTCTTTGACTAGCAAGACAGATTCAGCAGAGATTTCAGATTCAATGTAACTTTAGAAGGGAGAGAGAGCCGGAAAACAGGCTGATAAGTGGTGAAAGAAGCATTTTTCTCTGACAGTATATATTACAAAGTTTTGTATATTTGTCCTTACTATTCATTTTGGCAAAGTTTGTTAAAAAGTTACTGACCGATGAAGTGTTCTCACTGCTGCGGAGGTTATGAGTGGAAGAAAAAAAATAATAAAAAGCCGATATTCGAGGACGTTGGGTACATTAGAATATTACCCTCTCCACCCCACCCCATCATGTCAGGTGCAACTCCGCCTGCAAATCTCTATCAGAACAAACAGTCCAGGACAAGACTGAGTCAGCGAGCCGACATCGCGAATATGTTGTATACTTGTCGCTCCGGCAGCTACACAATGTAGAAGAAATGTTTTTTTGTGTGTTTTTTTTTCCCCTTATCTAATGAAAACAATAACACATAGCGACTCCATCCTTGTAATGAAGCCCCCACATTCACTTTATTTCTGATGTGTCATTGTAATTCAAGAGATGTTTTTAATCTCTGGATTGCTTAGGCACAATAAACCATTTAAAGGGAATTTGGCAGACGTCCCCGTGTCTTGCAGCAGCTTTTTTCATTTACAACTGTGTAGTTTTTTTTCGGAGCGGCTATTGAAAGCTTTGCTGCACACATTAAAATAAAGTATCTTACTTCAAACAGGGATTTCAGAGAATATAATCAGGACAGAAGCAGAAAACACAATGCAGGCGGCAGATGAAAGGTAATAATATAGAAAACACAAGCATTTCTGCGGACCTTCTTATTTTTCATTAGGAGGGGCATGAAGATAGATGCTTCATTAAGTGGCCACTTTCATGTGCTTTTATTGGGTTATCCAATAGTTTCCATTCTTCTCGGGGTAATTTATTATTTCCTATTTAATTAAGGTTCTGATATCAGCCATTCACAACTCAAATTCAATTAAACAAAAAGAACATTTTATTTCCAGCGGCGGACGGTTAGAAAGTAATCATAACGCAGGTATTTACCTTCATTTCCCGTCGCAGTCTGACTAATCTATGGTATTAAAGGGAACCAGACGCTAATAAAACGCTCAGCATTCCCCTGTTTTGTGTAAAGGTTTATTTGTTGCATTTCAGTGACTTGGATACTGTGGGCGCCACTGATCAACCAATCAAAGGCTGACAAGAGGCGACTGGTGGTTGGACTGTCCAAATGCTATCGGATGTCAGTGGCCAAGGATATCGGCTACAATAGAAGGTCTAGGAAGACTTCCTAGTGTTAGATCTCATACCGTGCTCTTCTGGAGATAAGCGGCACCGGTGGGGCTGTATAAAGCATGACCACAAGGATGTCACGCATAAAGTTTCTATGGGACACTTGATGAGGCAAGTCCTAGTCTTTGCGAGTCCCTTTTGAGAATCGGAGGACCCTCTTCTACAGAGGAACTGTATTGGGACATGCTTAGTAACTTTTCAACAAACTTTGCAAAAACCAATAGCAAAAGAGAATATAAGAAACTTTGTAATATATCGTATCAGAGAAAAATGCTTCTTTCCCCACTTTATCTTCTTTTCCGTTAAACTTACCTTGCTGTATCCAGCAGATTCTTCACCATGGACCCGGAGGTTCTGGCCTGGTACCATCACATGGTCAGAACCAGTCTCCAACCTCCCCCTCCTACCTGGGTCACTCCACTCCCTCATCCAGCCCCCATAGCATAAGTAATTTACCTGTGAGATCAGGAGAAGAGGGAGATGGAATGGTGACCGGAAGGTTGGAGGTTGATTCCAATCATGTGATCTGAGGAACCAGACGTGGTGAAGAATCTAAGTCCCTGGACAACCCCTGTAATTCTGAAATATTTGCTGAATTCTAAGGGATCATGTTACAGCTCATAATAGAAGTCTATGGTGACCCAGGGCGGGGGCAGAAAAATACTCACTTTTTATCACCTCTCTTGAGCTCTGTTGTGGTGTCTGGAGTTCCTTTGCAGGTGTCTTTGGTCCTCTTCCATTCTACTGGGTGACGTCAACAGATCCAGGGGAACTCTGGCCTGCGATTGAGCCTTAACGGTCACTTGGGGTACGCCAACATCATGACGCTTTGATTGAGTGAGAGTTATGAAGCAGAATCTCCTGATTTCTCCATGTATTTTCCATGGAAAACATCACAGCAGCTAGGCTCCAATCACCAGCTCAGGGAGACCTGAAAAATAGGCGAAGGGGCTCCAGTGGGGAAAACTGCTAAAATGCCACACATTGTGTGACTCCTCATGTACTCAGCTTATCCTGAAATGTCATCCAACAGGTTGGGTGCACTTTAACAAAAACAGGAGGTGAGGAAGTGGCCCCTAGAGGCATGGGACGGCAATGGGGAGCCCATCATCACAAAGGGAGATCTCTGCAGTGTGACCCTTCTCTTCTATATACATCATAGGGGTAATAGGTTTTGTTTATATGAAAACTAAGTAACATCTATGGACAACTTTGCTCTTTATTGGCACAATATTTATCAACTTTTATATAAGGTGTTTTTATTCCATTTTTTTTGTTAGCGGTCACACCAACTATCTGTATTAACCAAGGTTCAGCTTGTTATGTTAGACTGGACATTACTGAACTAAATTTCTGGCTCTCAATACCAAACGGCAGCTGCAAAAGCACAAACTCAAAAGGAAGATAAAAGTTCTGTTTTCAGAATGTTTATAGTTGTACAGCTTTGGGCCTGCACTAGTAAAGCAATAGGGGAGAAAGTTATTCTACTTACCATGGCTGCTATAATCACCCTTATTAATATTAGTAGTGGCTGCCGGGGTGTAGCTATACGGGGTGCAGAGGTAGCAGGCACTATCTGGCCCTGGTGGCTGAGGGGCCCCAGAGACCATATCTTGTTGATGCAGAATTAGGAAACCAGAAAACTTTTTTTAGTGTAAGTGGTCATTTGTGGCTTGGAAAAGTGAGGTGAATTGCAGCGACGTGTATTTATTACCAGGAGCACAGGAGGTAGGTCTCAGCACATGACCGCTAGAGCCAATCACAGACTGCGCTAGTCACGTGTCACGACACTGCTGGAGCAAGCTGAACCGAGACTGGCAGGAAACCAGAGCGGAAGCTGATTGGTGATTAGTCTGCTTTTTTTATTTTTTTATTTTTTTTAAGTATTGTGATTTTTCTTATTATATGTAGTTATTGTTTTGCTTTTTTGTGATTTTTTTTTTTCCATTGAGTGTAGTTTTACTATGATTTTTCTTACTTATTTTATATGACCTTAATTATGATTGTTTAACTATGTGCAATTAGTTTATTATGATTTTTGTTATCATTTTAGATGCTTAGTTATGTATAGTTATTATATTTTTATTGCTATTATTATTTTATTTGCTATGATTTTTTATTATGTGATTATAATTATTATTTGTATTAGTATTAATAATTGAATGATTTTTATTATTATATTTATTATAATTTAATATTGTGTAGTGATTTTAGATGCTTATTATGATTTTTCTTATTGTATGTAGTTATGTTAATTATTACTTTATGTTTAATTTTATTTTATTTGCTATTATGATTTTTCTTATTGTATGTAGTTATTTTAATTGTAACTTTTTTATTATGTATAGTTATTATTTTGTTTGCTATTATGATTTTTCTTATTATTTTTGCTGTTTTATTATTATTTTAATTATTACGATTTTTTTAATTATGTTTAGTTGTTACTTTTGATGTTTGTTGTTATTATGATTTTTCTTATTATATGTAGTTATTATTTTTAATGTTTTTAGCTCTTTTTGTTATTATCATTATTTTTTGCTCTTGTTCTGTAAGGAAGAATAATAGCCTCTAATAATGAATTGTGATCAGTGTAAATGAGTATTTGATGTGCGGCTCCTTAATTACGGACACATAAAGTAGGGCAGCGCGGCTCCTGGATACCTTTTTGAGGCAGATTAGAAAACAATGAAAAAAAAAAAAAGCCAAATTCATTAATAGAAAGAATAATTGGAAATTCTGGTGCGTCCATCCAATACTTTCAATATGAGCAGTTGCATTTTAATACATCATTTTAATGGCTGCTTAATTACCTTCAGCATCCTGTGGAGATACCGGAGACGCTCAGGTTGTTGTTTTTTAATTTTTTTTTTTTTTTTTCTTTTACAGACTTGTTCTGAGCCCAACAAAGGACAAGAAATGGAGTTAATGCAGTAACATAGCACATTTGTGTCTGAGCACATCACGTGTGACAGCGACAGAAGTATTTGCCTTACTGGATGTCAACCACTAATGGCCACCATGACAGTGCCCGTAGAGGTCATCATCCAGCTTTACACAGACCCTGGAGGTCATATCAATCAGCATTGTACACAGACAGTTCTTCCTGCTATTCCTCTCTTACTATTCTTCATGTGTGTCAGTCTTTACTTAAGTTCTGGCATTATATTCACAGACTGGGAATTTCTGGATCTTTAAAGGGGTCGTTTGGAAGTTTTCTGGATGTTTCACCAATAGAAATAAATAAAAATGACTAATCGATTTCAATTATGAAATCCACACCAATGTCCCAGTTTCAGATCCTACCTCCTGAGTATCCACACTGTCACGCCCCAGGACATGTTTATTTTCTTCCTTAGGGGGTACTGTCCTGTAAACCTGATATCACATGTCCTGTAAACCTGATATCACATGTGCTGTGACACTAACATACTAGGTCGATTCTTCCTACCACATGTGCCAGATGAGACAGCAGTGCAAACCGCTGCACTACGAGCTATCAAGTATGACCATGAGTGCCAAATATGAGCTCACAGACATGTGCAGACCATGTAGCTGATGTTGGACAGGGCACCATGGAGATCCTGACAGGTGGTCAGTGGAAGCTTGGGGCATTGTAATAAGCAAAATAGCCAATAATGAAGCAAATGCAGAAAAAAAAAAATCACATAATGGAAGAGATAAAGTGACAACTGCAAAAAAGTAACAGTGCGGAAAAAATAAAAATTCTAAAAGAAATAGGTCTCCATATCCTAGACAAAGACCAATGACTGTGCGGAAGGAAACAAAAGGCACCAAAGTAATAAATCACCAGAAAATCCATTAGAAACAGTGGAGAACGGAGAGCAGATTCGGATATTCCATCATATACAGTCATACAAAAAAGAAACTCCACCCTCTTTGAGTTATCTGGTTTTAAAGAGGACCTTTCATCTCCTCCAATAAGTCCAGCTCTTTACATCATTTTATAGCCCCTGCTCCACTGATTCCGGCACAGTTGGAGTTTTCTCTCTAGTCCCCACCATTCCCCAGCAATCGGTGCTGATAGTTTTGATGCCTGATATGTTATTTAGTCTCTGTACTGTCAGGTGGGCGGTGTCAGACAGGAGCAGGCAAGGGGGTGTGATTGTGAGCTCTGACACTGGCTGCCTCTGATTGGCGTTCTGAATCACATTCCCTGTCTAATAATAACTTAACAAAAGCCAAAATGCAGCCAGATACTGGTAATTAAAACGCCTTGATTAATTGATCATCAACAAGTGTAACCGCCTCTATAAAAGCAGGAGTTTTGGCAGTTTGCTGGTCTGGAGAAACACAATGCCAAAGAGGAATGATATCAGCAAAGATCTTAGAGAAGTAATTGTTGCTGCCCATGAATCTGGAAAGGGTTAGAAAGCCATTTTCAAACTATTTGAAATCCATCATTTTACAGTGAGAAAAATTATGTACAAAAACATTCAAGCTGACAATCTTCCAGGAATGGATATCCCAGCAAACCCACCCCAAACGGACTGTGCAATGCTCAGAGAAACTGCAAAAAATCCAAGAGCTACAAATGAGACCCCAAGCTACATCCTACAGTGAGAAACATTTAATTACTAAAATTCTATATCTGGTTCAGGAACTGTACATACACCAGCCCTGGCACCATTACAATTGGGAATCCAGAGATCGCCTCCATGGCTTATAACTTTCCTTCCATCTTACTAATAATTAAAGTATCAACTGGTCAAAACTGAGAATCCTTGACAGGAAGTGCAAGAAATAATGCTGAAAACTGACTGAAATGTCCTATATACAACCAAGGTTGCATCCTCTGCGCCGCAAAGCTTTTTTTTTCGTCAGAAACAAAGTTGGACATGCAGGACTTTGTGTCCAACAAAAAATAAAACGGCTTCATGGCGCAGAGAGTGTAATCGGACAGCCGCGCATTGCTTTAAAAACCCATAGAAGTGAATGGGTTTTTAAGCAATGTGTCTCAAACCTTTCCCAATCCTTTCCCTATCCTTTTTTCCGACATTTAGGTTGGATTCACGGCGGACGGACTCCGGGCGCAAGTGTGAACCCACCCTAAGTAATGTGTGTACACAGTGACTGTACCAGCACAGCAGAATAGTGAGCGCAGCTCTGGAGTATAATACAGGATGTAACTCAGGATCAGTACAGGATAAGTAATGTAATGTATGTACACAGTGACTGCACCAGCAGAATAGTGAGTGCAGCTCTGGAGTATAATACAGGATAAGTAATGTAATGTATGTACACAGTGACTGCACCAGCAGAATAGTGAGCGCAGCTCTGGAGTATAATACAGGATGTAACTCAGGATCAGTACAGGATAAGTAATGTAATGTATGTACACAGTGACTGTACCAGCAGAATAGTGAGTGCAGCTCTGGAGTATAATACAGGATGTAACTCAGGATCAGTACAGGATAAGTAATGTAATGTATGTACACAGTGACTGTACCAGCAGAATAGTGAGTGCTGCTCTGGAGTATAATACAGGATGTAACTCAGGATCAGTACAGGATAAGTAATGTAATGTATGTACACAGTGACTGTACCAGCAGAATAGTGAGTGCAGCTCTGGAGTATAATACAGAATGTAACTCAGGATCAGTACAGGATAAGTAATGTAATGTATGTACACAGTGACTGCACCAGCAGAATAGTGAGCGCAGCTCTGGAGTATAATACAGGATGTAACTCAGGATTAGTACAGGATAAGTAATGTAATGTATGTACACAGTGACTGTACCAGCAGAATAGTGAGTGCAGCTCTGGAGTATAATACAGGATGTAACTGAGGATCAGTACAGGATAAGTAATGTAATGTATGTACACAGTGACTGTACCAGCAGAATAGTGAGTACAGCTCTGGAGTATAATACAGGATGTAACTCAGGGTCAGTACAGGATAAGTAATGTAATGTATGTACACAGTGACTGTACCAGCAGAATAGTGAGCGCAGCTCTGGAGTATAATACAGGATATAACTCAGGATCAGTACAGGATAAGTAATGTAATGTATGTACATAGTGACTGCACCAGCAGAATAGTGAGCGCAGCTCTGGAGTATAATACAGGATGCAACTCAGGATCAGTACAGGATAAGTAATGTAATGTATGTACACAGTGACTGTACCAGCAGAATAGTGAGCGCAGCTCTGGAGTATAATACAGGATGTAACTCAGGATCAGTACAGGATCAGTAATGTAATGTATGTACACAGTGACTGTACCAGCAGAATAGTGAGTGCAGCTCTGGAGAATAATACAGGATATAACTCAGGATCAGTACAGGATAAGTAATGTAATATATATACACAGTGACTGCACCAGCAGAATAGTGAGCGCAGCTCTGGAGTATAATACAGGATGTAACTCAGGATCAGTACAGGATAAGTAATGTAATGTATGTACACAGTGACTGCACCAGCAGAATAGTGAGTGCAGCTCTGGAGTATAATACAGGATGTAACTCAGGATCAGTACAGGATAAGTAATGTAATGTATGTACACAGTGACTGCGCCAGCAGAATAGTGAGCGCAGCTCTGGAATATAATACAGGATAAGTAATGTAATGTATGTACACAGTGACTGCACCAGCAGAATAGTGAGCGCACCAGCAGACTAGTGAGCGCAGCTCTGGAGTTTGAGGAAAGCTGGGTGATCACAATAATATCTGTTATGCTAGGTTCACACTTGTGTTCGGGTTTCCTTTCGGGGGGGTCCAGAAACCTAATACACTTAAAAAAGTGGGTCCGCTGGGTTTCTGCCCAAAAAGCGTGGATCAGGGAAGGGAATCTCTCTCCTTGTGGAGAGCACCAGTGAAGGTGTGTAGAGTTTTGAATTGCCTTTTTGCCCTCTACTAAGCATCTGCATATTACAAGGCATTATGGGAAAAGGAGCTGAGAAGCTCAATAACCCTCTGTTGGATGTAACAAATCCTCAATTTGCTTTTGACCCGAAACAGCAAAATTGAGGATTTGTTACATCCAACAGAGGGCGCTTGAGCTTCTCAGCTCCTTTTCCCATAATGCCTTGTGGGAAAGGGTGGAAAAATGCGGAGAGAAAAGTCCTGCTTGCATGACTTTTTTTTCTCCGCATTTTTAAAGCAGAATGAAGAACGGCATCCCCAGGTGGAGACCAGGCGCAGGTGTGAACCCAGCCTTAGAAGTGAACTATTTCAATATATTTTTTGTTAACTAGGCAGCACTTGACTGAACCTTTACGGGTGGGTGCAAGTGGGGGAACTGACCCAACTCCCAACTTAGTCAAAGTAGTGTCGAAGGATTGGGACAGCACTCCATAGAGTGTCTGCATTTAGTTATACTTTATTCGTAGAAAATCACAACACATATGACACTTGTAGAATTGTAGACTTGAAGTTATTGCAACGTTTCAGGTTGACACCGTTCATCAGATATGTGATCTTGAGAAGAACTACATAAATGTGACCACTCACAATTTGCCATTTACTCTATTTCTTCTCAAGATCACTTGCCTGATGAAGGGTGTCAACCCAAAACGTTGCAATAACTTCAAGTCTATAATCCTACAAGTGTCATATGTGTGGAGACTTTCTTCGAATAAGGTATAACTAACTGCAGACAATGTATGGAGTGCCGTCCTGATCCTTCTACACTACTTTGAGTAATGTCTGTTTGGAGAAAACTAAAAAATTGCTGACATTTTTTCAGTAAATTTCAAATCTGACAGTAAATGTGGCGAAATACTTGAATTATAAGTGTATTGTGCATATTACCGCAATGTCGCCATCACCATCAGAAATTACATTGGACTTTAGAATTTTATCTTTTTGCCCCAGAACCAGCGATGTGATTAATATTTTACTGGCTCTTTGGTTCAGAGTAAAATGCGTCTCTTTAACCGTCATTAGCGGG
The DNA here is from genome assembly GCA_947044405.1 of Leptodactylus fallax. Lineage (NCBI taxonomy): Eukaryota > Metazoa > Chordata > Amphibia > Anura > Leptodactylidae > Leptodactylus > Leptodactylus fallax. Next base: position 75,097 of record CAMRHE010001131.1, read on the forward strand.
CGGCCTCATGGACACAGGTTACCTGGGCGCTTAATAAGTCGCCTTGTGTGTTTGTTTCCGCTGGGTTTTATGTGTCTGTTCGCCATGTGTTAATGTTCTGTAATTATTTTCATAAAAGAACAAGTTCAATTGCAGAAAATGCTGAGCAGCTGGCGCGGTGTCTGTCCGCCCATCCAGCAAATGTTCCCGTCTAATCCCGCTCAATGCTCGGCCACTGTTTACACTTAATTAAGTCACAGAATAACAGTTTAGGGCCCTTTAAAGCTGATTTCTTGTTACTTTGTCTGCGGAAGGTAAAATCTTCAGGTCCTTCTTTATAGAAACGGCGGCGGCGGTGGCCTAGGAATGGCGCAGCTTTATTAGGCAGACACTTAATGAGGTGATAATTGACTGTCGCTACTGTATCCAGTCCTGCCTGGAAATGAAACATTAGGTGGAAACTAAATAACCGAGCCGATATGAAAGCAAATGACTGTATGTGAGAAGATTCCTCTCCCCCCACCAGCTTCTGGTATGGCGCAGATCTATGAGGTCACAGGTTTAAGGATCTCCAGCTGTAATATATAATCCCTCAGCCCCCTATAGATCCCAGCATGGGCGCACCGACCAGGGTAGCAGCTGTTATGGGGCAGTTAGAGACTATGGATGATGGAAAGGGTGTTACTTTTGGTGTGACATCACATCTTCATTCTATCTGCATGATGACATCATTACATTTTTTCTTTCCTGTGCTGTGATGTCATAGCGTACACGGTGACCTTCTTGTATGCTCTGGATAAATCTGGCCTTACATGATGATCAGCGAGACTCTCTATTCTCAATGGTGGGCGAAATGTTACAAAATCACAAGTATAATAAATCGCATCTTGGATTGTGATAAGAACTAATCCATGTTACGCCTACTGCAGGGCCCGAGGGGGATTCAAAGAACACCATCTTGATTTATAGAGAAGGTCTGCACTAGGAACAACACAATATTTGGGGGCAGATTTACTAATAGCACAAGCATTTTCCATAAGCACATGCCCCTTTCCCGATAGGCCACACCCCTTTGTCTAAAAAGCACCTAAAACACTTAGGCATTTTTTTGGTTAAAATTACATAAGAATTCTGGCACATTTTGCTTATATAATCCCCCCAGTGGGTTAGATTTACCAGTAGTTTCTAAGGCTAATGCCCCACGTAGCGAGACACAGCCACAAAGTGCTGCAGGAAAAACTGTGGCAGAAACATCACGGTTTTTCCTGAAGCGCTTCTCACAGAAAGTCCACAGAATTTTCCCCTGCAAACTTACTGCTTCAATTACACCTATACAGAAAACACCAGCGTTTCCATAGGTACAATTGACTTTGCTGCGATTTCCAAAAACACAATGTTTTTTGACATTGCAGCATGTCCGCTGCGGATATTTTTCTGCAATGTGTGGATGGGATTAGCCAGAATCCCAATAACTGCAACTATCCGTTTTTTTTTTCTGTTTGTTTGTTTCTGCTTTCTGAGCATGCACAGAAAAAAACGGACATAAAATAACGGACGGTAACTGATGGCTATCCGTTATGTCCGTTATGTCCGTTATAAGTCGTTACCCACAGACTTCAATGTTAAAAAAATAACGGACATTTGCTGTCCATCAAGAATCCGTTTTTCCAAACTGACAAAAAAGTCCTGCATGTAGGATTTTTTGTCCATGGAAAAAAAAACGGACTTCTGACGGATTTGGTGTAAACGGACACAAATGGACACAATATAAAAACCCATTGAAATGAATGGAAATTTTTACGGATTTCTGACGGTTCAGCTAGTGTCCGATGCTAAAATCTTGTAACGGACAATAGCAACGGACTCTACTGATGGTCACCAACGTTAGTCTGAACGCCCCCTTAGTTTACACCAGAAAAATGCACCAAAATTTTGGCGCGCCCTTTCCTATGAAGCCACACCTACTTTTCATGAAAATTATTAAAGTGTATAAAAAGTGTCTAAAACACTTGATAAATGTGCTGCGCAGGATGTTAGACAGCTTTTTGGTGCAAATTACATCAGAATGCTAATGTATTTTGCTCATTAAATGCCCCAATGTCTAAAAGCAAGACATAACATGTAAATTTAGACTAGACAGTCCTAAACTGCACCAGATTTATCACAGTGTTTGATGCTGTTTGATAAATCTGGCGCATTTTTTAGACTGTCTAGTCTAACTTTATACCTATTAGTTGACTTAATATATGCCAGAAAAATGCACCAAAATGTTGGTCACACGACATCACATCTTAGGTCACGCCCACTTCCCAAGCCACACCCCCTTTCCTGTGGAAATGTCTAATAAGTGTTTAAAACACTTGACTAATGCGGTGCGATGCATGTTTTTTTGTCGTAAATTGAGACAGAATTCTGGTGCATTTTGCAAATTTTACTAAATCTGTGGTACCTGCAGTGCACCGCAGCAAAATTAAGTATGATCAGAAACGCTTCTATTCCCACCCATGCCCTCTTTGACCCTGTGTTATCCCACCCAGTACCTTTGTGCCCCCTACATGGCCTCCACACAGTATAATTGCCCCTTAGTGCCTACACACTGTATGATGTCCCCCACATTGTATAATGCCCCCCACACAGTATAATGCCCCCCTTGTGGCCCCACCAAAGTCTAATGGCCCTGCTTGTGACCCCCCACACAATCTAACGGTTGGGAGGTATGATGATGTTCAAAACTTTTTCTGCTGATTGCTTGTTACAAAGTATCAGTGTAGGCAAAGTATATCAGTCTGGAGTCCAGAATGGTTAGCTAGACTGTTTGCAGTGGGTACAATTGTAGCAGCTCTATGAGCAGGACTAGGTCAGGACTCAGGAGGAGATTTCATCCTCTGTATAGAAACAAAACAGCAAGCAGAGATTTTGCAAACGGCGAGAAAACGCATCATAAATTGTATCAAAAAGTTGCAGAACTTTTCATTACACAGCAATTAAACTTTATATAAATCCTGACGAGATCTTTCAATTTACCTGGAGTAAGCGGCGCTACGTCCTCACGGCGCGCTTTTTATCACTTTCATTACCGTGGGTTATAGTTTGGGTTTATTTATGTCCTTTTAACACATTTTCCATATTTTTTTATTATTAATAAAAGGCGTTTTCTTCAGTTCATAGGAAACTTTTATTAGCGAGCGGCCCATAAATGTAACAAGCCTTATAAAACGGCGGCGGCTGCGGCTGCTAATATTTATTTGTGTTTCTTTTGATAAATTGGATGCTATGGTCTCATTAAAAAACAATAATAGGAAGCGGCTTCCACTCCCACGTACAAGAGAGAAATATACTGACACCTACATAAAGGAGATGCTGGAGTAACGTGCCCCGCGCTGCAGGGAGACAAAGTCGCCTTTCACGTCTAACACACGGTGATATTTAGAGAAAAAAGCTTTTATTTGTGCGGCACATTGTGCGTCGTGCCAGATCTTTCTGCTACAATTAAACAAGTTAATTACGCCTCCATTATTCGCTCTGGCGGCAGAAAGCGCGATGTTAGCGAAGTCTCGGCATTTCTAAGGCGATAGATGGTAACGCTCTATTCAGGAGACTCTCGTGGATCCTTTTATTTCTCACAACTCTGAATAGTAATGACATTTCTGCTGCACCTGAAAACAATGGAGGGAAATATTCCCGACACTTGGGGCACCATGATATACAGATCTGTGCCAAGGAAGGGGAGTGGGTCTATATACATAGCGTACGTAACACTGGGGCTGACAGCTTGTACCTGCCTGCTATGACTGACAGCTAGATCCTTGCAACAACAGTCAGGATCTGCAGCACCGCCAATGCCAGCTGTTTAACCCCTTTAACACCATGACCTATGCACAACTGATACATTGTATTGATTTATTAACCCCTTCCCGCTGCAGCCACTTTTCCATTTTTGTTTTTTGAATCATCGCCTTCCAAAAGCCGTAACTTTTTTCCATTCACAGGGCTCAATTTTTCCAGGACAAATTGTACTTTATAATGGTATCATTTAATATCCCTTACTATGTACTGGGAAGCTGGAAAAAAAAAACTGTGCAAATAAAATGGCATGTCATTCTGTGGGTCGGTATGATTGCGGCAATACCAAATTTATATATATATATATTTTTTTTAATGCCTTACAAAATCCAAAACTTTCCAAAAAAAAAAAAATTTCTTGGAGTTGCCATATTCTGACCCTTAGCTTTTTTATATTTCCTTGTGCAGGGCCAGATGTACTTTATAGTTACACTATTTTGGGGAATGTCTATTGCTTTGATCACTTTCTATCTAAATTTTTATGGGAATATTTAGCGGAAAAAAACAGTGGTTCAGCTATTTAGATATTTTTTTTTCCCGCTACTTTGTTCATTCTATGGGAAAAATATCTTTATAAGTTTGTAGAGCGGGCATTTTCGGACACAGGAATACCTAATGTGCATGTGTTTTACTTTTATATGCATTCTAGAGAAACGGGAGTGAATTGATTTTTTTTTTTTTTTTTTTTTTTTTTTTACTGTAATTGTTAGGCAGCCTTCAATACTCTCCCAGGCTGTCATCGCTGACTCCAGATCTCATTCCGGGGGTCAGCAATCCACCCCAAAATGGTTGCGCCCATGAGGTATTAATCGTGAGCATTGCTGCTGGGTCTCCACTGAAGGTCAGGAGCGCTGAGCGGCCACCATATTTAAATATATGACATCCGCTGTAATAGTATGGTAGATGTCGGGAAAGGGGTAAAGCTGGTGCAGAAGGGTTTTCTTATTGGGGATCTTTGGTTCTATGCGTCACGTGCTCCAGATTTGTTGCATAAACTTCAGTTACTGAAAAATCTCTTCCATATAAGTAAATGGGATTTCTGCAAGCTCCAGCTAGATAAACAGGATCATAGTAGAAATTTCCACAATAAATCTGCCACATGTGAATTTACCCGAAGTGTTCCTTTAGTAAAAGGAATAGTACATGTGGCAAAGCTCTCTGTTTTGCTATGGGGTCCTCTGGTGTTCAGTGGCCTCTTGTCCCCTCCCTTCATAAAAAAACAAGCAATTTGGGGGCTTCCTTATAAAGCAGGTTTTTTGCATCTGGTGTCAGAATTATTGCCGGAGCTCTTCATTTTCAGCTTCCAATGACTCCTGTCAACCTCAGGCTCATGACTAAGTTGCTCAATCTGTCCTCGAGCAGATGTCATCCATTAAGATGTGCAGTGGGCTGGAGGACGCTGGACAAACAGCAGGTAAATGAGAAGAAAAAGGTTAAAAAAAAAAAAAAAGATCTCTTCTGAAATGACCACAAAGTCTAATCACGAGAAATGAGCAAAGTTTTGCACCTCACTATCTACATAACTATATATAGAATATCCCCCCTTTGTGACAGTCGATCACATCCTGCACACGCGGTGACACCGGCCCTTCATCTACCAAACTATACATGTAGTAATGGTGTATTGTAGATCCATAGATAATCCCATTGTAAAATATACAATCCCCTAATTTAATCAGATCCCAGATATTAACTCAGACCTCAGAAGAGCCTCCTAAATTAATCAGACCCCATTCAAGACCCTAGATCAGACCATCCTGCTTGAAACAGACAGCGGATTCTGCTCCCACTGCACTACCTAATGGATTGACTTTGGGCCACTCCTTGTTTTCTAAGCAGTCTCCCTAGTATTCACTCTTTACCCCCATATTGGGGTCTTGACTTCTCAGTGATGGAAACTACCAGGCCAGGGTCTGGAATAGGTGGCAGCTGGTCAAGGGCTAGAGGGACACCAGGGTGGAATATCAAAGGGTCAGGCAAGAGAAATGTCAAATACAAGCAGGAGTCAGCGACTAACAGAATGTGTGCAAAGCTATAAACCAGCAGAAGGTCAGGGTGAGAAGCACAGGTTCACAGGTCAGAGACAAGCAAGGGTCAGGCACAGGAGATCAGAAAACTAGGTCAGGATAAGAAACAAAGTCAAGAACAAGCCAAGCTCAGTTCACAGAGAACCAGTAGCAGATGGCACACTAGGATATTGCTCAGGGACTTGACCCGGGGATGAGCAGATTTGCATAGAGAGGGATTGTCAGGGATAGGCTAGGGAAGGAATTCTTGTTGCGCACTGGTCCTTTAAGAGAGGGATGAGTCTGAAAAAGGAGAAGGAGAAGGAGGACAGCGAGAAGGAGGACAGCGAGAAGGGGCAACGGGGAGATCCCTGGCTCATGGAAAGTGCCTGCAGCAGGCAAGGACAGTGAACAATAGCTGAAGATCGCAACTCAGTGACAGACACTGCCAGAAAGTGCAGGATCCACTGCTGGGGTTAGGAGGAAGTAAAAAAGCACCAGCTAAACATACCCTAGTAATCCAGTGGCGGGGACCGCCAAAAGGCAGGGGATCTGCCCCCGGGAATTACACTATGGAAAACACACACATTACCGTCATTCTCCTCTATGGCTCTTGAGTACAGAACCTTAGTCATGTGACTAGGAGATTACTAAAGGTGCTGAACCCTTTTCTGCAATTCTGGAAAAATTCTTCTAAATGTAAAAAAGTAAGAAACAATCCCCTGCAAAATACATTCTCCATGACCCGATCCTCTGACCAGGTAGCAATAAAAAATTAAAAATAATTAAAACAAAATTGTAATTAAAAAAACATAACCCCCCCCCCCTCCCCCTCCCGACTTCTGTGCAGTGTTTTATCGACTGGCAATTCCTTACCGCTGCATATAAGTAAAGTAAGGAAGGAGCCGTGCAAGCAAAATGCAGCCCTTGATGTATTTTTTATTTAACAAATAAAGCGGCAAAGTGTCCTCTTATCCGCGGAAACGTCCCACAGGAGACATTTCTATATTTTACATGTTGTAACTTTTTATGAAGATGGGTGGAAGAGCAGGAACGACTCGAGCAATTAGCCTGACGGTTGAGCTGAGCTTGCCAAACCTTCGTTTATAGAGAGTGATGTACAACCAATGGCATCTATGATTAGAGATCCTGTTGGCGGCGTGCGGGGGATATTTGTCTGTCGCGCTGACACCGCTTTGCGTTCATCTCACTTATTGGTTATTTTTTTTGACATTTGATACAATGTATATTGGGCTGAGTGATAAGGATGTAGTGTGATGTGGTCGTCTCTGCTGCTCCTGGACGCATCTTTGGGATCGGAAATACATTTGGTAATTTTGTATAGAGCGCTGGCGATCAGCGTCTATCAATTTACACGACAAGTCCTTGATAGAGGAGTCAGTAAGAGGGGGTAATGACACCCGGCCCGGCCCATGCATCATTGTTCTTCCATTTTAATCTACGTCAGACTTTACTCTCATATACATTTCTACAAAGATACATGTGAGGAGTCAGGCGGCTCCGGGGTGCAAAACAATCACAGGAATGGATATTTGTTGTGTGATATCATTGGGAAAAGAGGAGGCTGATCATGACTAAATGTGATGCACCGTCTATCACATCCATAAGATCCACTTAAAGGGAACTAGTCGTATTGTAAAGGTTCCGATCTGCAGGTGGCAGGTTATAGAGCAGGAGGAGCTGAGCAGATCACGTATAGTCTTATGGGAAAAGATTCAGTTGAAGTTGTAACTTATTGCTTGAAATTCTTATGAGTCCAGTGGGTGGTCCTCCTTATTGACTGATATCTATGTACTCCGCCCACTGGACTCCTAAGCCCACAGTGTGCAGGAATTCCAAGCAATAAATGACAATAAATTACCCTTACTGGCCACGCCCCCCTTTTTTCTGTGTACGGGGGTGTTTCCAGCCAATTGTATAGACTGTATTTAAACCTGTCTTTGGCTATGTGATGTTCAGAGCTGTATTTTGTGTTCTTCCTGTACACTTGATAAAGGGGTTTATACCCTGAAACGCGTAGTGATTGGAAAATAAAGTTTTGCTTCAATTTATATTTGGGCGAAGCGCGGTTCCTCTTTCCTCAGACCCAGAATGTGGGTCTAAGATGGTCCTTCCTGTTCTCCTTGTTGACAAACCTGTCAATCAGGCCCAACAGGACAGGGAGAAGTCCCACAATCCCCCGGCATAAAGAGTAGTGGTAGTTGTCTCAGCGAGCAGGACTAGATAATGAGGGGGTTTTCAGAAGGTTTCCACTCACTGACAGCAAGCAGAGATGAAACACTGAAGACCATTAATAAAGTGAACCTGGAAACCCCCTTTAAGCATTATTTGCACAAGATAGGAGACCTAGTTCTCTTCATTGACTGCTTTATAGGCGGTGAGGATGATGAGAGTTTGGCTCCAGCGCTAGTGATGCCGGTGAATTCTGGTCTGTCCGCGGTTATCGTTTGTAGTCCCTTCTCTAACAAGCAGCCTGGATTTATTGATGGGTGACAGTGTCTACGAGGAGTGGTCCTCAATGAGCCCCATACTAATAAAACAATAGTTTATCAGGTGCATGTATAATGATAGCGCCACCGGAGCCGCCATCATGAGCGGTCAGCAATAAGTCAAGTGCCATGAACAAACTGTATTCCGTTCTGGGCACAGCGACAAAGGTTAAAGATAAGAGAAGCTTCATTATTGTGAGTCTGTGGGTAAATAACAGCGAGCCTATGGTAAAGCAACTCCAAAAAGTGCAATGTCTATGAAGGTCACTTAAAGGGCCAGTCCAGTTTTATGTAAAAACGGCTTCATCAGTCCAGTGCAGTGGAGGTAAACAGGCTGGGTGATACAGGTTACATGCACTGATACATTGTAACAAACTATCAGTACAGAAGAGAGATTTGTGCTGCTGATATGTGCACAGAACATTGTCTAGACTGGATACTAATGTAACAAACTTTGCATTTAAGCAACAATTTTTCCATTGTTCGGGTCATTGGACTTGTGATACAATGTACTGTCATAAAGGTGGATGATGGTCATGGAGGATTGATACAATGTACTGTCATAGAGGATTATGGCCATGGTCATAGACACAGATGATGATCATGGTCATGGAGGATTGATACAATGTACTGTCATAGAGGATTATGGCCATGGTCATAGACACAGATGATGATCATGGTCATGGAGGATTGATACAATGTATCCTCATAGATGATCTTGTCTTAATGACAGATAGGCCCCTTTATATTTTTGTGGAGCTCTGGCTGTGATATTGGCCATGGTGTAGTCCAGGGGTCAGCAACCTTCGGCACTCCAGCTGCTGTGAAACTACAACTCCCAACATGCTCTATTGACTTCCATGGGAGTTCCAAGTATGCATGCTGAGAGTTGTAGTTTTACAGCTGGAGTGCCGAAGGTTGCCTACCCCGGGACTGAGGTAGATACTGCCAGCATTCATAGTGCAACATTAGCAGTGAGAGTGTTAAAGGGTCCTTTACAGATTTTGGGATCATTCTGAAGGTTGTCAGTCATTGTATAGCAGGTTTATCATTGGCCATGAGAGGGTTAAAGGGCCCTTTACAGGTTCTAGGATCATTCTGAAGGTTGTCAGCCACTGTATAGTAGGGTTATTATTAGCAGTGAGGGGGTTAAAGGGCCATTTACAAGTTTTGTAATCATTCTGATGGTTGTCAGACATTGTGTAGCAGGTTTATCACTGGCAGTGAAAGGGTTAAACAGTCTTTTACACGTTTTGAGATCATTCTGAAGGTTGTCAGCCAATGTATAGTAAGTTTATCATTGGCAGTGAATGAGTTAAAGGGGTTGTGTTTTGAGGATGTAGACTCGAGATCACGTAACGAAACAAAATCCAAAGTCTCCAAACTTGCATTGTCAAGTCGGTAAACAGCCGCCTAAAGGGTTAAAGCGTCCTGCGCCGCGTTCTTTCCCCTTTTCTCTAATGTCCTTTTAAATGTTAAACAGGACAAAATGCAAATTGCTGTTTTTCCCTCCTAGAACAGACACATTATGCATCTTCAGAGCACGGTTCAGACAAAATGCTTTATGAATTAATTATTTTTTGCAGTGAAGTGGTTAATGAACATAAATTGACCGAGAAAGCACTTACTGCGGAGAACCCCCTCCCGACAGAACAGAATCAGATAAAAACCAGGAGAAACGGCGAGAAGTGCGGAGCTTTCATCTGCACAAAACCAATAAAGATGAAAAGGGACCCAAGAGTTTATGTTTATTCACAAAAACAAAAATGTTTTATTTTTTTTTTTTTTGAAGGGAATTGTATGTTTTTGTTGCCATCTTGATAGGACGGAACACAAGACCCATCGAGCCTAATGAGCGTTGTGATGAAATCACTTACTTACAGATCAAAGACGATTTTAATTATGTAAACGACTTCTTCTGAGACATAAAATGTTCCATTAAGCTCCACAATTAATAGATGCAATATTTATGAGCTCCGACTAGGTTTTTTTTTTTTTTTTTTTTTTTTTTTAAGGTCTCGTTAAAAAATTGATTGTTACCATTTCTATGAGTCTCCTATCCGCGGAGGTCAGCGGGAAAAATCCGGCCCGTAAAACGGAGGCTCCGCAATGCAGTTTATGACTTATAGATTTTATGCTACAGCAAACACCTTGTCACCAGATGTTCATTATAGACAGTGGCGGCGGCGCTCGCATCCCCCGTCCTCGCTCACAGCGGGACCACTCTTCAAAAACTATCACTGCAGTCTTCACAGCCTGCGTCCTCTTAAAGGGATGGTTTGCTTTTAAGCATCACTCCATGGTTTGTATCAAGATCCAAAAAATGCTTTAGAAGCCTCCGAAAATCCAAAATCTGCTGCTGTGATTACCTGCTGCTCCTCTCACAGCGATCCCTTGAGGAGAAGCCATTTGTGGCCTCCAGGATAAGACAACATGGCAGATTTATTCACTCTTCATAGCTCCAGAGCCGGCGGAGGGTGCACCCCATATATGATGAGGCGCCCCCTCCACTGAGCTGTAGGTCGTGGGGAAAATGGACGCCACATTTCTGGCATAAATGATGGCAAATCTGGTGGGGCCGATGGCCTCGCCATTGACCGTTCGCCAAGCCTCCTTTCCTGGGAAGAAGCGCAGGCAACACAGAAGAAAAAAAAGTTGCAATTTTTTGCACAAAGTGCAAAAATTAACAACTTTTTATGCCTTGTACACCAGAAAACTGGCTTGGCTGGGGCCCCACATTGCGGAAACGCAGCTTTTTAGGTTGCAGATTTTTTTTTTTTTTTTTTTTTTTTTTTTAGCCAAAGCAAGGAGTGGATTGAACAGAAGGTAGAAGTATAAGAACTTCCTATATATTTCCCATTCCTTTTGTAGCCATTGTTCCCTATGGTTCAAAAAAACGCATCAAAATCTACAACAAAAAAACCCTGCCTGCGTGGGGCCTCAGCCTAAAAGACATAATCAATCTAACCCAAAGTTTTTGGAATTCAACATCTCCTCTTCTCAGTAGCAGCCATGTGGGGTCTTGTTTTTTGCAAGACAGGTTGAAGTTTCTGTATATAAAATTTTGGAGAATGTATAACTTCAAGATATACTTATTTAAAAATAGCTTTGTACATTTTTTTTTTATCAATTTTCCTACATATAAGTAGAACCAACAAAGCCTTATTTTTTGCAGAAAAAGTTTTAGTTTCTGTATGTGCATTTTTGGATTACATATAGGTTTTAGTTTAAAGGGGTTGTCCAGGATAACCTCATTTTTAATATGAGACTGGGGAAGGTGAAAAAAAAAAAATGTAAAAAAGCCATACTCGCCTGTCCTCGGTGCTCCGGTGTCTCCCAGCACGGTCCGGTCCTGCTGCTGTAAGAGACAGCCAATGTTGTCCTAAGCTTTATTTGTCTGTATAAATTGTTAATGTTGAATGTATTTCTGTGATTCTGTTCCTTTAAGACAGCAGCCATTGTAATTGTGACATGATGCTGGAGTGAGACCCCCCCTTTTATGTCAGCTTGCCTGTTCTGCAGACAGAGTGTGAGCAGAGAAGCAGGAAGTGACGAGACAGAGAGCAGCAGCCATCTTAGCAAGTGTTGTATTGAACTGGTGTGGAGATTTTTCTGTACAGCTAAGCTGTATCTTGGTCCAGAGACAAACAGAGTGTAAAGAGACAACAGGACTAGTGAGTCCACGTGAAAGGAACTGTGCTCAGTGGCTGATCAGTGAGACTGACATTGTGACTGTGTATATGGATACCACAGATAGAGACTCGCAGTGCTGTTGATGTACTGGACGGCACCTGCTAAATCCCGCTTTACATCCCAGCTCAGTGTATGGATTCAGCAGGACTGTCAGTGTGCTGAGTGGAATCTGCTGTTGGATTACATTGCATTCATTGGGTTTCCCTGTTAAAGAGAACTTCATTTCTCCCAAGATCCTGATAACCGTGAGGAGAGGACGCTTCACTATAAAAGAAAGGACCGACTTTGGGCCCCACCGCGCGCTTCTACGGACTGTAAGCGGTCCACCTGGACCACTGGGGAAAAGGGGGTGCACCCAAATGTGATATCAGGGTCAGTTAGGGATAGTTTTGAGTATATTGTTCATTCAGTGTCCATACTGCAGAAGTGGACAGAGTAAAAGTGGAAACCATTGCAGAATTTGCCTTGAAATTGTTCATGCTATATTGTATATTTTGCTTGTCTTTATCCCTGTCATTTTACCTTCAAATAGCCTTTATTAACTTATAGTAAATATATATTCTTTTCTTGAACTACCGCGTGTGTGTTCATTTCTGGTTGCGGAGTCCAAACCACCTGCCTTGCTCTCGGTTCACACTGCTCCGCTGCCTTGTTTTGGCGCACTGTGATGTCCAGTCTCCCTTTCTATAGGTTGCTGAGGCCAAATCCGTCACGTGCAGCAGGGACTTCCACTGGAAGAAAACAGCGGAGCAGCAGGACGGGACCACGCTGGGAGACACCGGACCACCGGAGACAGGAAAGTAGTTTTTTTTCTACCTTCCCCGGCCTCATATTAAAAGGGGTTATCCCGGACAACCACACACACATATATATATATAGTAAAAATGCTTTATGCCATTTTTGTTCAAGTAGAACCAATAATGTCAATCGTCAATGCAGCAATGCGAGGGTCTTATTTTTTGCAGGATAGGCTGTACTTTTTGCTGGAACCATTTAGGGGAATAATAATAATAATAATAATAATAATAATAGTCCTTTAATAGCCCCACAATGGGGAAATTCAGTGTGTTACAGCAGCAAAGATAAGATAAGCAGATACAAATACAAATACAACATGTACAGGAATGTTCCAAGGTGAGAGGCATTACATTAATAGCAGACAGACAGATAGGACGTAGCAGGGGGGGGGGGATATAACAGGCAGAGAGATATTTCAGTTCTCTGTATGGAGTGATCTCCGCTTAGGTCGGTGTTGGTTGTACAGCCTGACCACAGCGGTGAGGAAAGACTTCCGATAGCGCTCCTTCTCACACCTAGGGTGGAGCAGTCGGTCACTGACAGTACTGCTCAGCGCGATCACAGTCTCATGCATGGGATGGGACTTCTTCTTCTGCATGGAGCTCACCACGGACAGTATCCTTCTGTCACCCACCACCTGCACTGGATCCAGTGGGCTCCCCAGGACAGAGCTGGCCCTTCTAATCAGCTTGTCAAGTTTATTTCTGTCCCTGGTTGATATACTGCTCCCCCAGCAGGCCACTCCAAAGAAGATGGCTGATGCCACTACCGAGTTGAAGAAAGTTCTAAGAAGTGCCCCCCGGATTCCAAAGGCTCTCAGTTTCCTAAGCAGGTAGAGCCTGCTGTGGCCCTTCCTGTACAGGACCTCCATATGATCTGCCCAGTCCAGCTTATTATTAAGGAGCAAACCCAGGTACTTATAGGTGTTCACAATCTCGATGCCCGTCCCCAGGATGTCCACTGGATTTGGAGGGCTTCTGCCTTTGCGGAAGTCCACCACCATCTCCTTGGTCTTCCCCGCGTTAATCTTCAGGTGGTTCCGGTGGCACCAGTCCACAAAATCCTGGTTCAGTTCTCTGTACTCCCTGTCATCATCGTCTGTGATGAGACCTACTATTGCAGAGTCGTCAGAATACTTCTGTAGGTAGCAGCTGGATGAGAGCACCTAAAATCTGCAGTGTACAGTGTGAAGAGGAAAGGGGCGAGAACCGTACCCTGAGGTGCCCCCGTATTACAGATCACGGTACCTGACACACAGTCTTGGGCTCTCACGTATTGAGGTTGATTTGTGAGGTAGTCTAGGATCCAGTTGGAGAGGTGGTGGTCCACTCCAGCAAGGCCCAGCTTGTCCCTCAATAACCTGGGCTGTATGGTGTTAAAAGCACTGGAGAAATCAAAGAACATTATTCTCACCGTGTTCCCTGGTTTCTCCAGGTGAGACAGAGCCCTGTGCAGAAGATGGATGATGACATCATCTACCCCAATGCCCGGCCGATAAGCAAACTGGAGAGGGTCCATAGCGGGGCTCACTATATAGGATCACATATAGGATGAAGTTAATTTTTATGTTAGCATATATCTACATATATATATATAAATATATATATATACAGTCATATGAAAAAGTTTGGGCACCCCTATTAATCTTAATCATTTTTAGTTCTAAATATTTGGGTGTTTGCAACAGCCATTTCAATTTGATATATCTAATAACTGATGGACACAGTAATATTTCAGGATTGAAATGAGGTTTATTGTACTAACAGAAAATGTGCAATATGCATTAAACCAAAATTTGACCGGTGCAAAAGTATGGGACTCAACAGAAATGTGACATTAATATATAGTAGATCCCCTTTTGCATATATAAGCCCAATATAGTATAGTGTCGTGTGCGTGGTCAAGGGGCGGGGGGGGGGGGGGGGGTGCCCCCAAAGGGGGGGGGGGGGGGGCCTATCCCACAGATGTTCAATGATATTCAGGTCTGGGGACTGGGATGGCCATTCCAGAACATTGTAATTGTTCCTCTGCATGAATGCCTGAGTAGATTTGGAGCTGTGTTTTGGATCATTGTCTTGCTGAAATATCCATCCCCGGCGTAACTTCAAATTCGTCACTGATTCTTGTACATTATTCGCAAGAATCTGCTGATACTGAGTTGAATCCATGCGACCCCATCAACTTTAACAAACCCAAAACCGGCATTGGCCACACAGCCCCAAAGCATGATGGAACCTCCACCAAATTCTACAGGGTGGGAGCAAGTGTTTTTCTTGGAATGGTGTGTTTTTTAGGCGCCATGCATAACGCCTTTTTGTATGACCAAAAAACTCAATCTTTGTTACATCAGTCCACAGGACCTTCTTCCAAAATGAAGCTGGCTTGTCCAAATGTGCTTTTGCATACCTCAGGCGTGTTGGGCGTGTTCGACACGCAGGCGATCTTGCGCAACAGTCTCCACATACAGCTTCCCCCCTTGTGCAAAGTGTGCTGTATTGTTGACCGATGCACAGTGACACCATCTGCAGCAAGATGATGCTGCAGCTTTTTGGGGGGGGGCTGTGGATTGTCCTTGACTGTTCTCACCATTCTTCTTCTCTGCCTTTCTGATATTTTTCTTGGCCTGCCACTTCTGGGCTTAACAAGAACTGTCCCTGTGGTCTTCCATTTCCACACTCTGTTCCTCACACAGGAAACTGACAGGTAAATCTCTGAGACAACTTTTGTATCCTTCCCCCGAAAAACTATTTGAAAAATTTTTTTTTTTTTTGAGAGTTGTGCTTGAGGCGCCCATGATGCCACTCTTCAGAGGAGATTCAAATAGGAGAACAACTTGCAATTGGCCACCTTAAATACCTTTTCTCATGATTGGATGCACCTGGCTATGAAGTTCAAAGCTCAGCTGAGGTTACAAAACCAATTTTGGGCTTCAGTAAGTTGGTAAAAAGTGGTTGGGGGAATTAAAATAAATAAAATGATAAGGGTACCCAAATTTTTTCACCGGTCAAATTTTGGTTTAATGCATATTGCACATTTTCTGTTAGTACAATAAACCTCATTTCAATCCTGAAATATTACTGTGTCCATCAGTTATTAGATATATCAAATTGAAATGGCTGTTGCAAACACCCAAAAATTTAGAACTAAAAATGATTAAGATTAATAGGGGTGCCCAAACTTTTTCATATGACTGTATATATATATATATATATGTGTGTGTGCGTGTCGTATACGTGTTTCAGCGTTGTGCAGTTGTTATTCCTTTTTCTACGTAAACTATTTCAGTTCCTTTCTGTTTTCAATACCTCTACTTGCTGCCTGTGAATTGAAACACAACCACCTGCATTGTAATTGTATCCAATCTAGAGATAAACAGCCTGCACTACATACTGATATACCGTAGCAAAACACGTAATAAACAGTTGCAGCAAACTTTAATTTGGCTGGATTACGTTGTGTGATATCACACTGGAGCAAATTATCGGATTCAGGTTGCAGACTATTACATCTGTATCAAACAGGATATACAGTAGATTATGTTGCTGATGGCTGTAGCAGCAAGAGGATTGTCTAGAAGGAACTGTAACCAACCCTCAGCCGTGGGAGAGGGCCCTAGAATGGAACTGTAACAAACCCCCAGCTGTGAAAAATATGGGGTGGTGTGTTATTCCGCCTGCCTCTGGATGTAAGCATAAAAAGCTTTTTTTTCACTGACAGCAGGGGCGTAACTACCGGGGTAGCAGCGGTAGCGGCCGCCACAGGGCCCGGGGGGGCGGGGGGGCCCGGCCGGGGGTCCCCGATGCTTTTTTTTTTTTAATAGTCCGTTACCTGCTGGAGTAACCCCAGCAGGTAACAGGTCCTATATACTTACCAATCCCCAGGGTCCTGCTCACGGCCGCCTCCGCTTCTCCTTCTGCGGAGGCGGCTGTGAGCAGGATTGGGGATCGGTATGTGAGGCCGCGGCCCGAACCCCACAATCTCTGCTGTCATTATACATTGGGGTCTTTTCAGACCCCGGAGTATAATAATCGGAGGCCCAGGGGGAGGTGAGGGAACATAAAAAACAATGTACTTATCTCTCCTACGCTCCACAGGCTTCGGGCCTGTTTCGTGACGTCCCAGATGTCAGCCGTCGTCATTATGCATTGCGAAACCGGCCTGGCTCACGCAACGCCGGCCTGGTCCAACATTGAAGATAGCCGAAGTAGCAGGGAGTGGACCGGAGCGAGGAAGAGTTAAGCAACATTGTTTTTTATGTTTGTATCCTCCCCTGGGTCACCAATCATTATACTCTGGGGTCTGAAAAGGCTCCACAGTATAATAATTGTTCATGGGTGGTCCACAATGGGGCATAATACCATGTGCAGGGGCCTCAATGGGGCATAATACCGTGTGCAGGGGCCACTATGGGGCATAATACCGTGTGCAGGGGCCACTATGGGGCATAATACCGTGTGCAGGGGCCACTATGGGGCATAATACCGTGTACAGGGGCCACTATGGGGCATAATACCGTGTGCAGGGGCCACTATGGGGCATAATACCGTGTGCAGAGGCCACTATGGGGCATAAGACTGTGTGCAGGGGCCACTATGGGGCATAATACTGTGTGCAGGAGCCACTATGGGGCATAATACCATGTGCAGGGGCCACTATGGGGCATAATACCGTGTGCAGGGGCCACTATGGGGCATAATACCATGTGCAGGGGCCACTATGGGGCATAATACCGTGTGCAGGGGCCACTATGAGGCATAATACCGTGTGCAGAGGCCACTATGGGGCATAATACCGTGTGTAGGGGCCACTATGGGGCATAATACTGTGTGCAGGAGCCACTATGGCACATAATAGTGTACGCAGGAATGCAGTTTTTGGGGGGGTTGGAGGGGGGCAGTTCGGGGGGACCCCATGTCAAATGTTCGCCTTGGGGCCCAGCCATTCCTAGCTACACCACTGACTGACAGAAAGCAGAGATCTGCACAATCCCACTGAACACACACACAGTGGGGAGAATTACTAATTCTGTGTAACACGCAATGTAACCCTAGGATAAATTTAAGTGGTATTTTTGCAGAATTTCTGCCTCTCACTTATTTTAATCAGATGTTTAAGGAAACCATCGATAAGAAGTGTAATGTCTGACCTTTGGGTGGATTCTGCCTCAACCTCCCATTGAAGTGAATGGCTGTAGGAAATCTTTCTGCTGACAGCGGGAAGATTTCCATGGTGGATTTCCACGGCGGGTCCTGCTGCAAAATTTGCTGTGTGAATTTACTCTCCGTAGATACAGTTTGAAACTGGGGCAGATTTTTCACAGGGCTGAACACTGGAAGATACAGCAAGATCTGCTGCAGCTTTAGACACTTTGGAAACTTTACGCTATCTATTGGTTGGTCTACTGTTTGTCAAAAGTTGTGCACCACAATTTTGGTGTATGTTGCCAGATCGTAAGCCATGTCTTTCTACCAATGCAGAATATGTACATCAGATTTTTTCAAAATTTTACAAACTGAGCCAGAAATGTTGTGCACTTCGCATAGTAAAGGTGCATTGCTAAGGTAGTAGCCGCATGTCGCCAAAACACTTGCCGCATGCGGCCACTAGTGACCCCGTGATTATACTGCGGTTGAGGTTTCAGATGCATGCAGCTACTGTTATGCACCCTATAGCTCACCCAATGATGTACTTTTTGTATACAACCCCTAAAACCTTTTAAAGCTGAGGCCCCATGTTGCGGAAAAACAATTTTTTTGTTGCAAATTTTGCTGCGGTTTTCTGAGCCAAAGCCAGGAGTGGATTGAGAAGAAAGGAGAAGTAGAAGAACTTCCTAGATATTTCCCATTCCTTTTGTAGTCACTCCTGGGTTTGGCTCAAAAAACGCAGCAAAATCTGCAACAAAAAAAAGCAGCTTTTCTGCAACGTGGGGCTTCAGCCTAATTATATCTTCTACACTATTCACATCTAGAGCTGCATGTTCTTATAGTCAATACCTCCAGTATGTGCACAGAACAGATTGTACATTGTAGCAGACTGTATGCAAATATTTGATACTTAGATCGGACTGCAAAAAAGAATAAAAAAACGAGTCTAATGCAGCAAAACTGCATCTCCCACAATACCCTGCAGCAGAGAGCAGAGCACTATGGGATCTTAGATAAAACGCCAGGGGTGTGTCTGTGAAGGTCGGTTCTAAGGCTGTGGTCACACTAGCGTTGTGTGACTGTTCGGGATCTCCGTCACACATTCCGATTTCGGGTGGAACTGAGCAAAAACCTGACACACTCCATTATAGTCTAAGGGGTTCATGGGTTTCCGCCGGTAACCGCTTTTTATGCAGATAGGGTTTCCGCTTTTTGGGTCCCCAAGCCAACACAAGGAACGGAAACCCGAACGCTAGTGTGAACCTAGCTTAAGCTCAATTCACACCCAAAACTACAGTTTAGTGTCAGCACCACATACTCCGGTACAGAAAGTGATCCAGCAGGGGGTGAGAAAGCAACCTAGCAGAATTGTGTCTGCAGCTCTGGATGTGACTAGAGTATAGACAGGATGTAAGTCAGAACGAGCACAGAGTAAGAGACAATATGTGTAGATGATGTGAGAGCTGTAAGTGATGTGAGCGCGGCGCTCGGAGACTACGTGACCTTTCACGTCCTTCAGACGCAATCCATTCCTGCTGCCAATCAATCAATTAAAGAAGGAGGCCAGATGACATAGGTGCGCATTACAGCAGCCGCCGCCGCCAACCGGCTAAGTGTAAAACATTACCCTCTAATCTGGGACATAAAACACAAGGCGCGGCGGAGACTACGAGAAATTAAAATTCACCTCTAAAAAATTCAGGACGAACAGAATAAACCTACAGCGTAAAGAGCGTGACCGCGAGTAACGACTAAAACCGCGACCCCAGGTGAAATGTGCAGGACGTCACGGTCATATAGTCACTGGTGAAAAATATAGAGCATGGCCCTTTAAAAAAAAAATTAAAAATCCACTCAGGCTTTTTAGTTCTGTTTCTGGGAAAGTTGGGTGACAGTCTGCAGGCTAGTACTTAGCTCCACCCAGCTTTCCTATGCTTCTGCATGGCGGCCAATCTTTGTAGTTTTATATTTGCAGCTCCTGCTACTTCCATAGCACAGAGTAGATTCACCTTTCAGTGTTGTAGGAAAGTTGGGTGAGGGTCGTAGGTTCACATTCTGTTCAGACATTTCCTAGTTCTTTCTACTGTTTGTAATAGACTCACAGCTGTTGTAACTCAACTTTCCTAGTCTCCTGAAAAGCCAATTTGTCTAGTCATTGCTTCATCCCTTATGCCCAAATCACTGCATAGCTAGGCAGACTCAATATTCAGTATTATAGGAAAGTTGGGTGGTGCAACCTATAGGTTATTATTACTGCCGCCCCAGTTGCTGTCACTCAGCTTTCCTACACTCCTGAATGGCAGATCTGTCTAGTTATATAGTTATAGATCCTGCTACCTCCTAATCACAGAGTACATTCACCATTCAGTATTCCAGGAAAGTTGGGTGGTGCAAACTATGCATACATTATTACTGCTCCCCCAGCTGCTGTCACCCAGCTTTCCTACACTCCTGTCTGGTTTCATATTTACAAATCGTCCTACTTCCAAAATCAGGATGGATTCACCACTCATTCTTGGAAAGCTGGGTGGTGATGATCTATTGGTCCTTACTACTGCTCTCTGCCAGTCACAGTCACCCAGCTTTACAAATTGTGAGATCCCTTGTTCCCAGATCACTGCACATCCTGATGGATTTACCATTCATAACTCTGGGAAAGCTGGGTATGCTCATAACTGTTCTTACAGCCACCCAGCTTTCCGAGACATGTAATATGCATCTCTCCTAATCACTTTAGCAAGGCTGGCTGGCGGTGCCCACTGCAGGAGCTGTACTGGCTGCCACCCAGCTTTCCCTTAAACCTGAATAGACCTTTTCCAGTGATGCCAGACAAGGAGCTTTTGGATTTTATTTTGGGAGAGATAAGATTTCTTGTATAGTATTCTGTGCTGACCCCAGTGATATTACATTATTACACCGATACATGGTGATGAATAAGGATACATCACAAACAGGCAATGACGACCTTTCCTTCGATTTATTGAGCCACCACGTAACAAATCTCGGATTTCTGCGCCGCGCGGCCGCCTGACATTTCCTGCTCGTCTCTCCCCTAATTCCCAGATTAATCAGGGGAGCAGTTTCTTTACTAAACAGAACAGACATTTCTCCCGTCAGCATTGAGGGGAATAAAAAGTTACAAGGGCGATGCAAAAGTTTCAAAAACACTTAGTACATTTTAGGCCGGGACTACGGATTCGAGCACGGGGCAGATATGCAGCGCAATTGTTACGGTCACATCACATGACATCTGAAATTAACTTTAGCAGGGATCAGCAACCTTCGGCACTCCAGCTGTTGTGAAACTACAACTCCCAGCATGCACACTTGCTCTGCTGATCTTGGAACTGCCATGGAAGGGAATGGAGCATGTTGGGAGTTGTAGTTTCACAACAGTTGGAGTGCTGAAGGTTTCCAATCCCTGTTCTATTGTCAACCAACCAGCTTTATCCCCCTCCCTCTCACACATAGCTTGTCACCCAGCTTTCTCAGAATCCTGACTATTTAGTCAGCCTAGTTGTGAATCAGCCTGTCTCTATAGGACTGGGCAGATTTGATGTTCAGGAGTCTGGGAAAGCTGGGTGACACAGTATATAGTTTACTATTATAAATCGGATTATATTCACCAGTTTGACACAATGTAACATCTTCCAGCTGGGGATATCTGACCCATATCTACTTCATTATCGGATAGAGGGACCCCCAATGTAACACATGGACACCCCAAGACCCCCATAAATAGAGCTGCTCTGCTGAGGGGAACCTGAGAGATCACCAGACAAGTCTGAGTCCAGATATACATTGATATCATTCCTAGCGCGCCCGCCGCAGAGGAGCGATCCGGATATTCCAGCCTGATGGAGATTTGTTTCCGAGGCTTTTACTGCTCTCTAGTGGAAACCTGGAAATGTGTGCGATGTCTCTGAATACACAGGAGAGAAGGCGTTACAATGTGTCAGGGGATGGGTCTAATGTTCCTAAAAGTTATACAACTTTCTGATTGTTCTTAAGCGCTCATAAAATCTCTCTAGAAATAGGATATAAACCCATTCTGACCTAATCCTGCTCGCACAGCTGATGACCCTGTTACAGTGTGACAATCCTCTGTGATCTCCACACCTAAGGGTTGGTTCACACTAGCGTTTGGGAACTCCGTCCCTCATTCCACTTAAAATAGGCAGAGAGAAAAGTCCTGCAAGCAGAACCCTTTTCTCTGCTGATTTCAGTATAAAATCGGCGGAAACCTGGAGAAACTACATTATAGTCTATGGCGTCCGGGAGTTTCCGCAGGTAACTGCTTTTTAAGCAGATAGGGATTCTATATTTTCGGGTCCCCAAGCGGACTTGAAGAACAGAAACCCGAACGCTAGTGTGAACCTAGAGTAAGCAGCAGAAGCTGTGTGAGCAGGACAAGGTCAGAAAAGATCTACAATGTTCTAACAGACCTAAACTTTCCATTCTTCACTATTCTCCTGATCTCTGCTTGCTGTCAGTGAATGAGAACATGCCTATTTACATTCATAGAGAGTAACCCTGTACACAGCTTGTCCTGATCTTAGCTGGGGGTTTGTTACAGTTGTATCCAGTCTAGACAATGTTCTGTGAGCTGGACACATCAGCAGCACAGATCTGACTGGTAGTTTCCTACAGTGTATTAGTTGAGTACGTCATTGTCTAGACTGGATACAATTGTAACAAACCCTCAGCTGTGAGCAGGACTAGCTGCATGTATGCCCAGGATTACTGCCATTTATGGGGCGCCATTTCTTCACATTGCATTTTGTAAACAAAGGATACAGCAAAAATGTGTCGTAATCTGAAAATGTATAAACTAACACAAAACACATTATGTATGCACAAAAAAATAGCATTCTGCGTCACATACTGGTTGGTCGATTCCAGTTTATAATATGAGAAAAAAAGTCCCCTAATTGATGCCGTTTTCTACAAAATGTAATTTTATGTGCACAAGATTGATTCTGCAATTTTGTGGTCATAAAATGAATTGTGTGTGACAAAATAAATTTGGTGTGTCAAAAACAATTGTGTGACACAAAATGAATCCTGTGAATACAAGACAAGCAGCCTCACAAAATGATTTCACATTGAGAGGAAATGGGGAATAACAGGGTAGCAACTTTCGACACTCCATCTCTTGTGATACTACAAGTCCCATCATCCTCCATTCACTTGTATAGGAGTTCCGAGAATAGCAGGGCAAGTATGTATGCTGAGAGTTGTAGTTTCACCGCAGCTGGCTGCCGACCGCTGAATATCGCTCAGTCACATACACTGCTGACACAATACTGGTTGGTTTGGAGGGGGGCACATACTTTTCAGCAAGGCTGTGCTTTGACGCACGTAAATGAGTGGGTGAAGAGATTGTGAAGCTAAGGGGTTAATCTATTTCAGCACAATAATGATGCACTCCTCAGCTTTCTGCAATTATATTCCAGCATTTTAGTGAAGAATGTAAAAATAACGTTCAATTAGCCGCCATTACAGACACAATAATTGGCGCGTAATTACAATGATGCGATTGGCGTCTGCTCCCGGTATATTAGTCAATTAGCCGTTTATTTCTCACCTCAAAAATCCTGCAGTAAAACAGAAAAGTGGTCGGATGCAGCGCTGCTTTGTGTCCTGGAGACAGGCGGCATTAATACTTAAGTCTCTGGTGCTCGCGGCACATTTTATAATTAATAACAAAACCTTTTCATGTTTTCAAATGGTTAAAGAGCAAAGAAAACCACAAAAATGTCCAGAAACAGAACGAGATTCACAAGTCATGTAACAATATAATGGAGACAGATCACAGACGTGTTCAAAGTCTAATCCGTATCTACAGAAGTGCACGGGGTGTCAGGACTGGAGTCGCTACAGGTGGAGTCAACTCCAAGGGCTAATAAGAATACAGAATTGTTACAAAATAGCAGAAACTCTCAGGATTTGTTACAACAATCTGTTCCATAAATTGTATCGAGATGAAAAGTTTCATTATTAATCTACATAATTATTAAATAGTTACTTTCTAAATACAGTAGAATAGTGAGTGCAGCTCTGAAGTACAGTGGGTACGGAAAGTATTCAGACCCCCTTAAATTTGTCACTCTTTGTTTCATTGCAGCCATTTGCTAAAAGCAAAAAAGTTCCTTTTATTCCTCAGTAATGTACACTCAGCTCCCCATCTTGACAGAAAAAAACAGAAATGTAGATATTTTTGCAAATTTATTAAAAAAGAAAACCTGCAATCTCCGATGGCCATAAGTATTCGGAGCCTTTGCTCAGTACTGAGTAGAAGCCGCTTCCTTCTGAGCTAGTACAGCCAGGAGTCTTCTTGGGAATGATACAACAAGTTTGTCACATCTGGATTTGGGGATCCTCGGCCATTCTTCCTTGCAGATCCTCTCCAGTTCCGTCAGGTTGGATGGTGAACGTTGGTGGAGCCATTTTCGGGTCTCTCCAGAGATGCTCAGTTGGGTTGAGGTCCGGGCTCTGGCTGGGCCAGTCAGGAATGGTCACAGAGTTGTTCCTTAGTTATTTTAGCTGTGTGCTTAGGGTCATTGTCTTGTTGGAACCTTCGGCCCAGTCTGAGGTCCAGAGCACTCTGGCAGAGGTTTTCTTCCAGGATATCTCTGTACTTGGCCGCATTCATCTTTCCTTCTATTACAACCAGTGGTCCTGTCCCCCATAGCATGATGCTGCCACCGCCATGTCTCACTGTTGGGATTGTATTGGGCAGGTGATGAGCAGGGCCTGGTTTTCTCCACACATACCGCTTAGAATTAACGCCAAAAAGTTCAATCTTCGTCTCATCAGACCAGAGAATCTTATTTCTCATAGTCTGGGAGTCCTTCATGTGTTTTTTGGCTTTCCTATGTCTTGCACTGAGGAGAGGCTTCCTTCGGGCCGCTCTACCATAAAGCCCCGACTGGTGGAGGCTGCAGTGATAGTGACTTTGTGGAACTTTCTCCCATCTCCCTACTGCATCTCTGGAGCTCGGCCACAGTCATCTTTGGGTTCTTCTTTACCTCTCTCACCAAGGCTCTTCTCCCACCATTGCTCAGTTTGGCTGGACGGCCGGGTATAGGAAGAGTTCTGCTCGTCCCAAACTTCTTCCATGTAAGGATTATGGAGGCCGCTGTGCTCTTAGGAACCTTGGCCAGATCTGTGCCTTGCCACAATTCTGTCTCTGAGCTCCTTGGGCAGTTCCATTGACCTCATGATTCTCATTTGCTCTGACATGCAGTGTGAGCTGTGAGGTCTTACAGTGGGGAAAAAAAGTATTTAGTCAGCCACCAATTGTGCAAGTTCTCCCACTTATAAAGATGAGGCCGGCCTGTAATTGTCATCATAGGTAGACCTCAACTATGAGAGACAAAATGAGAAAACTAATCCAGAAAATCACATTGTCTGATTTTTTAAAGAATTTATTTACAAATTATGGTAGAAAATAAGTATTTGGCCAATAACAAAAGTTCATCTCAATCCTTTGTTCTATCTCCTTTGTTGGCAATGACAGAGGTGAAACGTTTCCTGTAAGTCTTCACAAGGTTGGCGCACACTGTTGCTGGTATGTTGGCCCATTCCTCCATGCAGATCTCCTCTAGAGCAGGGATGTTTTGGGGCTGTCTCTGGGCAACACGGACTTTCAACTCCCTCCAAAGGTTTTCTATGGGGCTGAGATCTGGAGACTGGCTAGGCCACTCCAGGACCTTGAAATGCTTCTTACGAAGCCGCTCCTTCGTTGCCCTGGCGGTGTGCTTGGGATCATTGTCATGCTGAAAGACCCAGCCACGTTTCATCTTCAATGCCCTTGCTGATGGAAGGAGGTTTGCACTCACAATCTCCCCATACATGGCCCCATTCATTCTTTCATGTACACGGATCAGTCGTCCTGGTCCCTTTGCAGAGAAACAGCCCCATACATGATGTTGCCCCCCATGCTTCACAGTAGGTCTGGTGTTCTCTGGATACAACTCAGCATTCACTCTCCTCCAAACACCACGAGTTGTGTTTCTACCGAACAGTTCTACTTTGGTTTCATCTGACCATATGACATTCTCCCAATACTCTTCTGGAACATCCAAATGCTCTCTAGCAAACTTCAGACGGGCCCGGATATGTACTGGCTTAAGCAGGGGGACACGTCTGGCACTGCAGGATCTGAGTCCCTGGCGGCGTAGTGTGTTACTGACGGTAGCCTTTGTTACGTTAGTCCCAGCTTTCTGCAGGTCAGTCACTAGGTCCCCCCGGGTGGTTCTGGGATTTTTGCTCACCGTTCTTGTGATCACTTTGACCCCACGGGGTGAGATCTTGCGCGGAGCCCCTGATGGAGGGAGATTATCAGTGGTCTTGTATGTCTTCCATTTTCTAATTATTGCTCCCACAGGTGATTTCTTCACACCAAGCTGCTTGCCTATTGCAGATTCAGTCTTCCCAGCCTGGTGCAGGGCTACCATTTTGTTTCTGGTCCTTCCACAGCTCTTTGTGTGAAAGATCCTCAGTGCGCCAACACCGCGTTGGCCCACACCTGAGGCTTCTTTCATATAAAACCACACTCACCGCCAGTGAGTGTTGGGTTCACAGGATAAATACAAGACAAGCTTTCTAAATTTTATATATTTATTAACCCCTAAATGGGTCGGTATTAACATCTAACACATGCAGTTCAGAACAGATATGACTGAGTGTGACTGTTTGAGGTTGTGGACAGGAGTATTTTATACTGATAATGTCAAACAGGAGCCATTACTACAGGTAATGAGTGGAGGACAGAGGAGCCTCTTAAAGAAGAAGTTACAGGTCTGTGAGACAGAAATCTTGCTTCTTTGTAGGTGACCAAATACTTATTTTCCACCATAATTTGCAAATAAATTCTTAAAAAATCAGACAATGTGATTTTCTGGATTTGTTTTCTCATTTTGTCTCTCATAGTTGAGGTCTACCTATGATGACAATTACAGGCCGGCCTCATCTTTATAAGTGGGAGAACTTGCACAATTGGTGGCTGACTAAATACTTTTTTTTCCCCACTGTATATAGACAGGTGTGCGCCTTTCCTAATCAAACACAGCTGACTCCAATGAAGGAGTAGAACCATCTCAAGGAGGATCAGAAGGAAATGGACAGCAGTGAGTTATATATGAGGGTCACAGCAAAGGCTCTGAATACTTATGACCATGTGATATTTCAGTTTTTCTTTTTTAATACATTTGCAAAAATATCTATATTTCTGTTTTCTTTCTGACAAGATGGGGAGCTGAGTGTACATTAATGAGAAATAAATGGCTGCAATGAAACAAGGAGTGAAAAATTTAAAGGGGTCTGAATACTTTCCGTACCCACTGTATAATACAGGATGTAACTCAGGATCAGTACAGGATAAGTAATGTAATGTATGTACACAGTGACTGTACCAGCAGAATAGTGAGCGCAGCTCTGGAGTATAATACAGGATAAGTAATGTAATGTATGTACACAGTGACTGTACCAGCAGAATAGTGAGCGCAGCTCTGGAGTATAATACAGGATGTAACTCAGGATCAGTACAGGATAAGTAATGTAATGTAATGTATGTACACAGTGACTGTACCAGCAGAATAGTGAGTGCAGCTCTGGAGTATAATACAGGATGTAACTCAGGATCAGTACAGGATAAGTAATGTAATGTATGTACACAGTGACTGCACCAGCAGAATAGTGAGAGCAGCTCTGGAGTATAATACAGGATGTAACTCAGGATCAGTACAGGAAAAGTAATGTAATGTATGTACACAGTGACTGCACCAGCAGAATAGTGAGAGCAGCTCTGGAGTATAATACAGGATGTAACTCAGGATCAGTACAGGATAAGTAATGTAATGTATGTACACAGTGACTGCACCAGCAGAATAGTGAGAGCAGCTCTGGAGTATAATACAGGATGTAACTCAGGATCAGTACAGGAAAAGTAATGTAATGTATGTACACAGTGACTGTACCAGCAGAATAGTGAGCGCAGCTCTGGAGTATAATACAGGATGTAACTCAGGATCAGTACAGGATAAGTAATGTAATGTATATACACAGTGACTGCACCAGCAGAATAGTGAGCGCAGCTCTGGAGTATAATACAGGATAAGTAATGTAATGTATGTACACAGTGACTGCACCAGCAGAATAGTGAGCGCAGCTCTGGAGTATAATACAGGATGTAACTCAGGATCAGTACAGGATAAGTAATGTAATGTATGTACACAGTGACTGTACCAGCAGAATAGTGAGCGCAGCTCTGGAGTATAATACAGGATGTAACTCAGGATCAGTACAGGATAAGTAATGTAATGTATGTACACAGTGACTGTACCAGCAGAATAGTGAGTGCAGCTCTGGAGTATAATACAGGATAAGTAATGTAATGCATGTACACTGTGACTGCACCAGCAGAATAGTGAGCGCAGCTCTGGAG
The DNA here is from genome assembly GCA_947044405.1 of Leptodactylus fallax. Lineage (NCBI taxonomy): Eukaryota > Metazoa > Chordata > Amphibia > Anura > Leptodactylidae > Leptodactylus > Leptodactylus fallax. The sequence continues at coordinate 103,520 of CAMRHE010001131.1, forward strand.
TATAATACAGGATGTAACTCAGGATCAGTACAGGATATGTAATGTAATGTATGTACACAGTGACTACACCAGCAGAATAGTGAGTGCAGCTCTGGAGTATAATACAGGATGTAACTCAGGATCAGTACAGGATACGTAATGTAATGTATGTACACAGTGACTGTACCAGCAGAATAGTGAGCGCAGCTCTGGAGTATAATACAGGATGTAACTCAGGATCAGTACAGGATAAGTAATGTAATGTATGTACACAGTGACTGCACCAGCAGAATAGTGAGCGCAGCTCTGGAGTAGAATACAGGATGTAACTCAGGATCAGTACAGGATAAGTAATGTAATGTATGTACACTGTGACTGCACCAGCAGAATAGTGAGCGCAGCTCTGGAGTATAATACAGGATAAGTAATGTAATGTATGTACACAGTGACTGTACCAGCAGAATAGTGAGCGCAGCTCTGGAGTAGAATACAGGATGTAACTCAGGATCAGTACAGGATAAGTAATGTAATGTATGTACACAGTGACTGCACCAGCAGAATAGTGAGCGCAGCTCTGGAGTATAATACAGGATGTAACTCAGGATCAGTACAGGATAAGTAATGTAATGTATGTACACAGTGACTGTACCAGCAGAATAGTGAGTGCAGCTCTGGAGTATAATACAGGATGTAACTCAGGATCAGTACAGGATAAGTAATGTAATGCATGTACACTGTGACTGCACCAGCAGAATAGTGAGCGCAGCTCTGGAGTATAATACAGGATGTAACTCAGGATCAGTACAGGATATGTAATGTAATGTATGTACACAGTGACTACACCAGCAGAATAGTGAGTGCAGCTCTGGAGTATAATACAGGATGTAACTCAGGATCAGTACAGGATACGTAATGTAATGTATGTACACAGTGACTGTACCAGCAGAATAGTGAGTGCAGCTCTGGAGTATAATACAGGATGTAACTCAGGATCAGTACAGGATAAGTAATGTAATGTATGTACACAGTGACTGTACCAGCAGAATAGTGAGCGCAGCTCTGGAGTATAATACAGGATGTAACTCAGGATCAGTACAGGATAAGTAATGTAATGTATGTACACAGTGACTGCACCAGCAGAATAGTGAGTTCAGCTCTGGAGTATAATACAGGATGTAACTCAGGATCAGTACAGGATAAGTAATGTAATGTATGTACACAGTGACTGCACCAGCAGAATAGTGAGTACAGCTCTGGAGTATAATACAGGATGTAACTCAGGATCAGTACAGGATAAGTAATGTAATGTATGTACACAGTGACTGCACAGCAGAATAGTGAGCGCAGCTCTGGAGTATAATACAGGATGTAACTCAGGATCAGTACAGGATAAGTAATGTAATGTATGTACACAGTGACTGCACCAGCAGAATAGTGAGCGCAGCTCTGGAGTATAATACAGGATGTAACTCAGGATCAGTACAGGATAAGTAATGTAATGTATGTACACAGTGACTGCACCAGCAGAATAGTGAGTGCAGCTCTGGAGTATAATACAGGATAAGTAATGTAATGTATGTACACAGTGACTGCACCAGCAGAATAGTGAGTGCAGCTCTGGAGTATAATACAGGATGTAACTCAGGATCAGTACAGGATAAGTAATGTAATGTATGTACACAGTGACTGCACCAGCAGAATAGTGAGCGCAGCTCTGGAGTATAATACAGGATGTAACTGTTGCAGGACAGTTCTGCTAATAGCAGTGTTGATAGATATTGATACAGCTAGATGGGTGTCATCTCTCGTGGCGACCTAACAAATACAACATGATGGGTGTGTTTCGAGGGGTTATTATGTTTGGGTTTGTGTGAACCATTGTAGCTTCCACTGGAATATATCAGCAGGAACACGATCTGACCCGATACACACGGTAGTTTCAGCCATGAACAGGATCAGTCACATTCAGAGAATCCACACTGATGTCTGAGTTCCTCGCTGCACATATTCCGATTGCTGTCTCTCCACTTGGCCGCTTTCCTCTGTGATTCGGCTGTATGTGGATTCAGCTTCTGGGCTTTGTGTGACAGGATATTAATCACGTGTTAAATTATAAAACAGTAGCTCAGAGGACAATGACAGCGCCGCACCTGCACCCATCCAGGCGGTATGTGGAGCAACCAACCCATGTGGGCAATTCAAAATATAATCCTGTCCCTAATACACAAGTGTACAGTATACGTGACTAGTTACATGGTAGACTTAGATGATTCCTTTAGGAACGTTACATGGAGGGTGAAGCACAATATTCTCACTGTACACATTTACTCAAAGTGTCTAATTTTACAGCATCAACTTTTTTGACCTGTTTAATGGCTGTGCCAAAAATATGTCTAAAATGAAGTTTCTGTCCTAAAAATAGACATTTTCTAATTTTAATGAATTTTGGATTTTTTTACACATTTCTGGCGAATGGGAGGCCATCTTGAAAAAGTGTCACACATTTCTACATCACAGCGGTGCTTTTTCTTGAATTAAATGTCAATACTTTTACCTTTTTTTTTTTTTTCAATGAAAAAACTTAAGGAGAATTTCCAAACTTCTGTAATGTTTCTATAAGGCCAGGACTATACGGCGTCTTTGGCCGTGACTCTTCTTAGTGAATGGAGTCACATGGCTACCTGAGTGTGCCACGACCGTTGCAAAGTTGAGCAATTTTTTTGCAACTAGAATTCGCGATTGCAGCACCTTCTGGGTCACAGTGTAACTCCATTCACTAACATTGGTTTTTGGAGAACGTGCGATTTTTGACACAATGAACACACAAGTGCAACTGCACAAAATGTCTCCCCTTGTATTATAAAGACATCCCTGTTTCTATTCACCACTCTCAGAACGGGAAGGGGTTAAAATATCTCAGTAATATTACACGTCCACAATCCTGGATCCATAAATAGTTATTTTTATTATTGATATAAAACACATTAATCACTATAATTCTATTATAATCCATAAATCTGTATCTACTTGTATAATCTGCTTTAGTTTAACCTTTTTGACATTTTTGCCCATTTTCCGCAACGCTTTCACTTTGGTCCAAATTATGGCAGAAAAATGCGCGAGTTATGTAACCAGAAAACTTCATAAATCTGTCTAGAGAATTGGTTTTCCTCTGCGGACTTTCTGCTTCTATTATACCTGTATGGAAAACACCAGCGTTTTTGTATTCGCAGCATTTCTGCTGCAGATTTTTTTCTGCAATGTGTGCATAGGATTAGCCAGAATCCCTTCCACTATGTAGGTCATGTAAAATGCAGTGATTTTTGCCGCGGCATTTCCATCATGGCCAAAACACTGCGTATTTGCAAAGTGGGGCCCCGGCCTCATACTGCATCCTGGGCTGTGCTGAGATTGTGTGGCTGCTGCCCGGATCCTTCCCCTACTTTGCTGGCTGCACGGTTACGTGTCTGGCCGCTATGGGTACATGGTTACACGGACATTGTCAGGCAGAACAGGCGCTCACCCAGTAGCGCTTCACCTTTACTTACTTGATTTTGCGGTTTTATTCAGATTTTTGTGACATGGACATAAGTTGGAGATCCCTTTTTACATTGACAGTCTTATCTCTGGTCCCCCCATGCTCTGTATTGGCGTAGGACGTTACTTACGATTTCACCTCTTGGTTTTGAGGAATTGTTGCAGAGTCTCGGATGAGATGGTCGCCTTTCGCTTCAAAAAAGGGGGTCATATACTGTGTGGGGGGCTAAAAAAAAGCAGCATTATATAATGTGGTGCCCAAATAAGGGGACTTTTTTTTTATCTGCAAATGGGGGGAATGTGTCTTACAGTTTTAATTAAGGGGGCCCCATCACGCAGCCAAAGATGGCCGAGTTTGTGTTTTTTTTTTGGGGGGGGCACCTTTCTATAGTTCACCTCAGACAGCAGAGAGGGTAGGTTCTGTTGCATAACCAGAGATCACCCTATTGACATGCAACACCACATGGCCCCAGGGGTGAAAAAAAAAAATAGCCACTCGGCTATTTTTGGTTGAGTGATGGGGCCCCTCTAATTATCACACGACCCCCCCCATTGGCAGCATTGGCAGATCAAATAACTCCCCTTATTTGGCCCCCACATAGACCACCCCTTTTTTTGGCCACCACACAATATACAACCCCCCGATTTTTTTTTGACCCACAACACGATGCATGACCCCCTTTATCACGCCCCCAACAAGGCATATAATTCCCTTCTTCTTGCCCACCACACTGTATATGACCCCATTTTTTTACCCCCCCACACAGTGTTTGACCCCCCCCCACTCAGAATATGACCCACTTTTTTTGCCCCTCACAGTATATGGCCCTGCTTTCTATGGTCTCCCACAGTATATGGCCCTGCTTTCTATGGCCTCCCACAGTATATGGCCCTGCTTTCTATGGCCTCCCACAGTATATGACCCCCCACAATATATGACCCTTTTTTTGCCCCCGCACAGTTTATGACCCCCAAACAGTATCTGACTGCTTTTTTTTTATCCCCCACTCACCTTATGATCCCCATATTTATGGCCCCCACACAGTATATGACCCCTTTTTAAAGCCCACCCACAGTATATGACCCCACCCCCACACAGAGTAGCAGCCGATAATTCTTACTCACCTGTCCATGCTCCTGTCCTGGCCGCCCTCCAGGGTGCGCTGTAGCCTAATCTGAACAACGCTGGAATGTTATACGTGGCATCCCGGCGTTCTTCAGCATCGTGATGTAAATGTAGCGCCGCCTAGAGGAGGCAGTGGAGAGCGGCCAGGACAGGAGCATGGACAGGTGAGTAAAAATTATAATGATCGGCAGCTGCTAATTAACATTACACAATAAGTAGCTACCGATTAACAAAAATGCCGCCCCCAGTATATTCTATGAGGCACTGGTCATCGCCTCAGGTCGCGTCATGGAACATGTGCCCCTGGTGGGCCCCCAAAATGAATTTTACCGATGTGCCCTAGGAACCCCATTCCAACACTGTGCACAGAATACTGGTGACATCATAAAACCAGTGACATCACAATGTGCTGTACAATCTATATAACATGAGGTATGTACTGGAGAAAGCTGAGGGTTTTGAAGATGGATGGAAAAAAAATTTCTGTTGATTTTACTGACTTTTGTTGCATGTGTTTTGGACAGGAAGGTGAGCGGGAGACCAGCAGGTAAGGGAAGCCTTTACTAAGGAGCTTTATGTGGTGCTAAACAGGCGCTGCGCTTATCTCTCAAACAGAACTTTTGCAGGAATTTCCTTTTCCAATGACATGTACAGAGGTAGCAAACTTTACCTTGATATATAATTCAACAATAATACATTTTAATTGATACAATTAAATAAATTGCAGCAAGAGAGGATCACTATCTCTTCAGAAAGAGGTTCTTCAGCAGCTGCAGTGTTGTTAAAAGTAATATTTTCCAGCTGATGGATGTAAGTAACAATGTTCACAGTCAGTGACAGCAAACAAAGATTATAAAAGCCATATTAAAAGTTGCAGAAAACAAAGTCACAATATTATCCTTGTATATACTGCTGAGATCATCCCCAGGGGACATCAGTAGAACCAGCTCTATGATGACATCACTATACTGATGACATCACAATGCCCTGTGCTGACCTTGATAAGGTGAGGGATGTGCTGGCGAGCTCTGAGGGATAAGAGAAGAGAACGGATGTGAAGATTTTACTGGTAATTTTACTGTGGAGGGAAAGGTGCCCACAACACCAGCAGGTACAGCAATGGACATTCATAGCTGGGGGGCTTTTCCTTATTTTTTTTTGTTTGTTCGGCATATTAAGTCATGATCCGGTATAATGTAAAGTCTCAGCATTGTATATTATTCCTTTCTGACAGTGACCACCGCCACCCTAGGCCCGGACTCCCACGAGGAGAAAGGTAAGTAGTCTTCATCCTATATACATATTACATAGTAGCTCCTGGTTATATATATGGGGTGGTGGTGATGATACCTTAGTGGACATTTCCCACCCAAAACCTGCACTAAATGTCTCCAACCTGTGTCTCTCCAGCTGTTTGGGAACTACAACTCCCAACATGTCTGGACAATTACAGGCCATAATTCTATGTTCTATCACCATGACAACCATAGGGAGTCTATTATGTACGGCATTCTATGTGAGGAGCCTTCAGATAACATGACGTCTTATCAACCATCTTGTCTCTTTACTTCCAGTTACTGCATACACAGCTGTGGCATTTCTAGGCGTTCTCCTGCTGGAGATTATTGGCGGCCTTATCTATTTTTGGTGAGTTTCTGGCATCTTCTAATTTAATATCCACAGTATAGAAGTAATGTAGGATCACGATAATGTAGTGTAATGTGGAGGGGTATATCATGTCTGACCTACAGGGGGCGATGTGAGTCCTAGGTCATAAACTGCTTGTGGTATTATATGTGATCCCATATCATGTGTGTGATATCTAGTGCTATCTGTATCCTGCCCTCTATAGTCACACCTGAGGTGGGGGAAGGGGGGAGGTTTACGTTCTCCCCATGACCAGGAGGGGGCGCTCCTATATTGCTTGGTCTAATGACTTTTTCTGGTTTCTTCAGCTACAATCGTAATCAACGTTTGGACCAGAAGGAGGTGGACCTGGAGGAGGTAGTCGCAGAGAAGGCGGTATAGAATGACTTATTAGTAACTAATCACCCTGATGCCGGGTGTATATGGCTCCCCAACTATAGCATGTCACTTATAGAACTGCTGCCATTGGGCCCAGATATGGCTCTGCAGTCTGCACCCCTGTAGTTAGACCCCTGGTGCACATTTCATATTTAGTATAGCCCCAGAAATGGGAAGGTTCCCTGTAAGTATGGAAGCTGTATAGTTTAGGAGAACAGAGATGGCTGCTCGCCTGTACTACAGATGTAGCAGAGCTGGTTAGTAATAATAGACACTCATTGATACCAGAGACTGGAGGATCCCAAAATACATGAAGCCCAGTCCAGAGTCCTCTATAATGGACGCTCACCACATCTATCGTCTTCTGATGGTTTCTATTTTATGTTGTAGCTGCTCCAGAGAAGAAGAAACCTGAGAGTCCTTTTATTATTTCACCTACTGAACTGAGGACCATTCCGACCCCCAAACCTGGCAAGAATCACTAATAACCCTGAGGGGGCACAGCCTGAGCCCGCAGACATGGCAGCACCTGAGGAGCCCGCTCACAACCTTGTGTGTGTCCCCAGTATATGCTATGAAGGATATGGAATATCTGAAAATCTTCTTATTATTATGGGTTTTCTATATTTAGACATGGAGGACAAGATAGACGACTACGAATAAATCATAAAGGCAGGTCAATCACCGCAACGTGTCCCAACCTACGACTGGAAGAAACCAACAAGAAAAAAAACATTGAAGAACGAAGAAAACAACAAGATCTGCCAAACACCACAAAAGTGGATGTTGTATTATATGTAGTAGACAACAAAAAAGAGGAGGAGAGCGGTAAAGATAAAAAAGAAAAACTTAAGAAAAAAAAAAAAAAAAATTATATATAATTTTAGAGAAAGACCTACCACAGATGATTCATGGCTACAAAACCTGTCATGGCAGTTCTACGGATATTTGTGATGGTCATTTAGTTCATTAAGTTAAAGTATTTAATAAAGTTTGTTCATTTGCAGTTCACAAGGAGGTTTCGTCATCTTCTAATGTTACTGTACAGTGAATGGCGTACACAGGTATAATCTACAGGTATCAGAAGACCCATGGTGCACCAAGAAAACCTTCCCCACACCATACAGGGGAGCACCAATCAAGAAAAGGCAGGGGTCTCTAATAAACTGACCATTTAGTATGTATACATTTATACAAGGTTAGAAGTCTCTAATAAAGTCACCATTCGGCCGTGAGCAGGAGCGGGAATTTGTAAGTAAATAGGGCCCATTACCTGCTGGGGTTACACCAGCAGGTAACGGCCTATTAAAAAAAAAATGCCCTGGGCCCTGTGGCAGCCGCTACCGCTCCTACCCCAGTATTTACGCCCCTGGGTGTGTATTTATCTATATAAGGGCAGGGGACTGTAATAAAGTGGCCATTCAGGGTATATACAATGTATATATAGTTTAGGTACACTAAAACATTGTCGCACACCTCACCCAAATGTAACCAGAGTCAGCTCTTCGGCTACATAAATCCGATGCTCGGAACAGCCCCTTGTACAATGGGGCAATAGGAAATAATAATCCAAGATATCCAGCAACAGAAAACAAAATATACGTGGTCAGGTGTCTCTAGAGACATGGCGGGCTTGTATATACGTGGTCAGGTGTCTCTAGACATGGCTGGACTGTCTATACGTGGTCAGGTGTATACTCTATAGACATGGCTGGACTGTATATACGTGGTCAGGTGAGTTTCTATAGACATGGCTGGACTATATATACATGGTCAGGTTATACTCTATAGACATGGCTGGACTGTATATACATGGTCAGGTGAGTTTCTATAGACATGGCTGGACTGTATATACGTGGTCAGGTGAGTTTCTATAGACATGGCTGGACTGTATATACGTGGTCAGGTGAGTTTCTATAGACATGGCTGGACTGTATATACGTGGTCAGGTTATTCTCTATAGACATGGCTGGCCTGTATATACGTGGTCAGGTGAGTTTCTATAGACATGGCTGGACTGTATATACGTGGTCAGGTTATACTCTATAGACATGGCTGGACTGTATATACGTGGTCAGGTGCACAGTTTATATCTCTATAGACATGGCTGGCCTGTATATAACTGGTCAGGTGAGTTTCTATAGACATGGCTGGACTGTATATACGTGGTCAGGTTATTCTACCAAACGTGGTCAGGTTATTCTCTATAGACATGGCTGGACTGTATATACGTGGTCAGGTTATTCTCTATAGACATGGCTGGACTGTATATACGTGGTCAGGTGATTCTCTATAGACATGGCTGGACTGTATATACGTGGTCAGGTGAGTTTCTATAGACATGGCTGGACTGTATATACGTGGTCAGGTGATTCTCTATAGACATGGCTGGGCTCTGTATATACGTGGTCAGGTGAGTTTCTATAGACATGGCTGGACTGTATATACGTGGTCAGGTGATACTCTATAGACATGGCTGGACTGTATATACGTGGTCAGGTGATACTCTATAGACATGGCTGGACTGTATATACGTGGTCAGGTTATACTCTATAGACATGGCTGGACTGTATATACGTGGTCAGGTGAGTCTCTATAGACATGGCTGGACTGTATATACGTGGTCAGGTGAGTTTCTATAGACATGGCTGGACTGTATATACGTGGTCAGGTTATGACTCTATAGACATGGCTGGACTGTATATACTCTATGGACGCTGCATGGCTGGACTGTATATACGTGGTCAGGTGATTCTCTATAGACATGGCTGGACTGTATATACGTGGTCAGGTGATACTCTATAGACATGGCTGGACTGTATATACGTGGTCAGGTGAGTCTCTATAGACATGGCTGGACTGTATATACGTGGTCAGGTTATACTCTATAGACATGGCTGGACTGTATATACGTGGTCAGGTGCTATAGAAGGTTACTCTATAGACATGGCTGGACTGTATATACGTGGTCAGGTGAGTTTCTATAGACATGGCTGGACTGTATATACGTGGTCAGGTGAGTTTCTATAGACATGGCTGGACTGTATATACGTGGTCAGGTGAGTCTCTATAGACATGGCTGGACTGTATATACGTGGTCAGGTGAGTTTCTATAGACATGGCTGGACTGTATATCACGTGGTCAGGTGAGTCTCTATAGACATGGCTGGACTGTATATACGTGGTCAGGTGATATCGTTCTATAGACATGGCTGGACTGTATATACGTGGTCAGGTGAGTTTCTATAGACATGGCTGGACTGTATATACGTGGTCAGGTTATACTCTATAGACATGGCTGGACTGTATATACGTGGTCAGGTGATACTCTATAGACATGGCTGGACTGTATATACGTGGTCAGGTCGACCTATAGACATGGCTGGACTGTATATACGTGGTCAGGTGAGTCTCTATAGACATGGCTGGACTGTATATACGTGGTCAGGAGTTATACGGTGAGTTTCTATAGACATGGCTGGACTGTATATACGTGGTCAGGTGAGTTTCTATAGACATGGCTGGACTGTATATACGTGGTCAGGTGAGTCTCTATAGACATGGCTGGACTGTATATACGTGGTCAGGTTGAGTTTCTATAGACATGGCTGGACTGTATATACGTGGTCAGGTGATTCTCTATAGACATGGCTGGACTGTATATACGTGGTCAGGTGAGTTTCTATAGACATGGCTGGACTGTATATACGTGGTCAGGTGAGTCTCTATAGACATGGCTGGACTGTATATACGTGGTCAGGTGAGTCTCTATAGACATGGCTGGACTGTATATACGTGGTCAGGTGAGTTTCTATAGACATGGCTGGACTGTATATACGTGGTCAGGTGAGTCTCTATAGACATGGCTGGACTGTATATACGGGTACTGTGGACAGGCTGAGTTATATTTCTATAGACATGGCTGGACTGTATATACGTGGTCAGGTTAGTTTCTATAGACATGGCTGGACTGTATATACGTGGTCAGGTGAGTTTCTATAGACATGGCTGGACTGTATATACGTGGTCAGGTTGTCTCTATAGACATGGCTGGACTGTATATACGTGGTCAGGTGAGTCTCTATAGACATGGCTGGACTGTATATACGTGGTCAGGTGAGTTAACTCTATAGACATGGCTGGACTGTATATACGTGGTCAGGTGATTCTCTATAGACATGGCTGGACTGTATATACGTGGTCAGGTGAGTCTCTATAGACATGGCTGGACTGTATATACGTGGTCAGGTGAGTTTCTATAGACATGGCTGGACTGTATATACGTGGTCAGGTGATTTTCTATAGACATGGCTGGACTGTATATACGTGGTCAGGTGAGTTTCTATAGACATGGCTGGACTGTATATACGTGGTCAGGTGAGTTTCTATAGACATGGCTGGACTGTATATACGTGGTCAGGTGATACTCTATAGACATGGCTGGACTGTATATACGTGGTCAGGTGAGTTTCTATAGACATGGCTGGACTGTATATACGTGGTCGGTCTATAGACATGGCTGGACTGTATATACGTGGTCAGGTGAGTCTCTATAGACATGGCTGGACTGTATATACGTGGTCAGGTGAGTCTCTATAGACATGGCTGGACTGTATATACGTGGTCAGGTGAGTTTCTATAGACATGGCTGGACTGTATATACGTGGTCAGGTGAGTTTCTATAGACATGGCTGGACTGTATATACGTGGTCAGGTTTTATACTCTATAGACATGGCTGGACTGTATATACGTGGTCAGGTGAGTCTCTATAGACATGGCTGGACTGTATATACGTGGTCAGGTGAGTTTCTATAGACATGGCTGGACTGTATATACGTGGTCAGGTGAGTTTCTATAGACATGGCTGGACTGTATATACGTGGTCAGGGTTATACGTGTGTATAGACATGGCTGGACTGTATATACGTGGTCAGGTGAGTCTCTATAGACATGGCTGGACTGTATATCGGCACGGTGAGTTTCTATAGACATGGCTGGACTGTATATACGTGGTCAGGTGATTCTCTATAGACATGGCTGGACTGTATATACGTGGTCAGGTGAGTTTCTATAGACATGGCTGGACTGTATATACGTGGTCAGGTGAGTCTCTATAGACATGGCTGGACTGTATATACGTGGTCAGGTGAGTTTCTATAGACATGGCTGGACTGTATATACGTGGTCAGGTGAGTCTCTATAGACATGGCTGGACTGTATATACGTGGTCAGGTGAGTTTCTATAGACATGGCTGGACTGTATATACGTGGTCAGGTGAGTTTCTATAGACATGGCTGGACTGTATATACGTGGTCAGGTGAACTCTAAGACATGGCTGGACTGTATATACGTGGTCAGGTGAGTTTCTATAGACATGGCTGGACTGTATATACGTGGTCAGGTGAGTTTCTATAGACATGGCTGGACTGATAACATATACGTGGTCAGGTGAGTCTCTATAGACATGGCTGGACTGTATATACGTGGTCAGGTGAGTTTCTATAGACATGGCTGGACTGTATATACGTGGTCAGGTCCAACAGACTGTATAACGTGGTCAGGGAGTGATCTCTATAGACATGGCTGGACTGTATATACGTGGTCAGGTGATTCTCTATAGACATGGCTGGACTGTATATACGTGGTCAGGTGAGTTTCTATAGACATGGCTGGACTGTATATACGTGGTCAGGTGAGTTTCTATAGACATGGCTGGACTGTATATACGTGGTCAGGTGAGTTTCTATAGACATGGCTGGACTGTATATACGTGGTCAGGTGAGTTTCTATAGACATGGTGCTGTATATACGTGGTCAGGTGACTGGACTGTATATACGTGGTCAGGTGAGTTTCTATAGACATGGCTGGACTGTATATACGTGGTCAGGTGAGTTTCTATAGACATGGCTGGACTGTATATACGTGGTCAGGTGAGTATTCTATAGACATGGCTGGACTGTATATACGTGGTCAGGTGAGTTTCTATAGACATGGCTGGACTGTATATACGTGGTCAGGTGAGTTTCTATAGACATGGCTGGACTGTATATACTGTCAGGTATCTCTATGCAGGTGGCTGTATATACGTGGTCAGGTGAGTTTCTATAGACATGGCTGGACTGTATATACGTGGTCAGGTGAGTTTCTATAGACATGGCTGGACTGTATATACGTGGTCAGGTGAGTTTCTATAGACATGGCTGGACTGTATATACGTGGTCAGGGGTTTCTATAGACATGGCTGGACTGTATATACGTGGTCAGGTGAGTTTCTATAGACATGGCTGGACTGTATATACGTGGTGAGGTTACTCTTAGACATGGCTGGACTGTATATACGTGGTCAGGTGAGTTTCTATAGACATGGCTGGACTGGGTTATATACGCTGGTCAGGTGAGTTTCTATAGACATGGCTGGACTGTATATACGTGGTCAGGTGAGTTTCTATAGACATGGCTGGACTGTATATACTGGTCAGGTGAGTCTCTATAGACATGGCTGGACTGTATATACGTGGTCAGGTGAGTCTCTATAGACATGGCTGGACTGTATATACTGGTCAGGTGAGTTTCTATAGACATGGCTGGACTGTATATACGTGGTCAGGTGAGTTTCTATAGACATGGCTGGACTGTATATACGTGTATATGTAGTTCTATAGACATGGCTGGACTGTATATACGTGGTCAGGTGAGTTTCTATAGACATGGCTGGACTGTATATACGTGGTCAGGTGAGTTTCTATAGACATGGCTGGACTGTATATACGTGGTCAGGTGAGTTTCTATAGACATGGCTGGACTGTATATACGTGTAGGTGTGACATGGCTGGACTGTATATACGTGGTCAGGTGAGTTTCTATAGACATGGCTGGACTGTATATACGTGGTCAGGTGAGTTTCTATAGACATGGCTGGACTGTATATACGTGGTCAGGTGAGTTTCTATAGACATGGCTGGACTGTATATACGTGGTCAGGTGAGTTTCTATAGACATGGCTGGACTGTATATACGTGGTCAGGTGAGTCTCTATAGACATGGCTGGACTGTATATATATACGTGGTCAGGTGAGTCTCTATAGACATGGCTGGACTGTATATACGTGGTCAGGTGATTTCTATAGCATGGCTGGACTGTATATACGTGGTCAGGTGACTCTATAGACATGGCTGGACTGTATATACGTGGTCAGGTGAGTTTCTATAGACATGGCTGGACTGTATATACGTGGTCAGGTGACTCTATAGACATGGCGTCTATAGACATGGCTGGACTGTATATACGTGGTCAGGTGAGTTTCTATAGACATGGCTGGACTGTATATACGTGGTCAGGTGAGTTTCTATAGACATGGCTGGACTGTATATACGTGGGAGTGGTCAGGTTATACTCTATAGACATGGCTGGACTGTATATACGTGGTCAGGTGAGTCTCTATAGACATGGCTGGACTGTATATACGTGGTCAGGTGAGTTTCTATAGACATGGCTGGACTGTATATACGTGGTCAGGTGAGTTTCTATAGACATGGCTGGACTGTATATACGTGGTCAGGTGAGTTTCTATAGACATGGCTGGACTGTATATACGTGGTCAGGTGAGTTTCTATAGACATGGCTGGACTGTATATAGTGGCAGGTGGTCAGGTTTACTCTATAGACATGGCTGGACTGTATATACGTGGTCAGGTGAGTTTCTATAGACATGGCTGGACTGTATATACGTGGTCAGGTGAGTTTCTATAGACATGGCTGGACTGTATATACGTGGTCAGGTTATACTCTATAGACATGGCTGGACTGTATATACGTGGTCAGGTGAGTTTCTATAGACATGGCTGGACTGTATATACGTGGTCAGGTGAGTTTTAACACTGACGAGGGTTCTATAGACATGGCTGGACTGAAACGGGCAGGTGTATAGACAGGCGGACGAAGTGGTCAGGTTATAGTGACTCTATAGACATGGCTGGACTGTATATACGTGGTCAGGTGATTCTCTATAGACATGGCTGGACTGTATATACGTGGTCAGGTGAGTTTCTATAGACATGGCTGGACTGTATATACGTGGTCAGGTGAGTTTCTATAGACATGGCTGGACTGTATATACGAGGTTATATACATGGGGACGTATATACGGGTAGAGTCTCTATAGACATGGCTGGACTGTATATACGTGGTCAGGTGAGTTTCTATAGACATGGCTGGACTGTATATACGTGGTCAGGTGAGTTTATAGACAGGCGGACTGTATATAGACAGGCAGGGACATAGACATGGCTGGACTGTATATACGTGGTCAGGTGAGTTTCTATAGACATGGCTGGACTGTAAGTATATACGTGGTCAGGTGAGACTCTATAGACATGGCTGGACTGTATATACGTGGTCAGGTGAGTCTCTATAGACATGGCTGGACTGTATATACGTGGTCAGGTGAGTCTCTATAGACATGGCTGGACTGTATATACGTGGTCAGGTGAGTTTCTATAGACATGGCTGGACTGTATATACGTGGTCAGGTAGGTTATACTCTATAGACATGGCTGGACTGTATATACGTGGTCAGGTGAGTCTCTATAGACATGGCTGGACTGTATAGACACGGTCTATAGACATGGCTGGACTGTATATACGTGGTCAGGTTATACTCTATAGACATGGCTGGACTGTATATACTCTATAGACATGGCTGGACTGTATATACGTGGTCAGGTGATTTCTATAGACATGGCTGGACTGTATATACGTGGTCAGGTGAGTTTCTATAGACATGGCTGGACTGTATATACGTGGTCAGGTATATACGGCAGTGGTCAGGTGACTCTCTATAGACATGGCTGGACTGTATATACGTGGTCAGGTGAGTTTCTATAGACATGGCTGGACTGTATATACGTGGTCAGTGAGTTTCTATAGACATGGCTGGACTGTATATACGTGGTCAGGTGAGTCTATAGACATGGCTGGACTGTATATACGTGGTCAGGTGAGTCTCTATAGACATGGCTGGACTGTATATACGTGGTCAGGTGAGTTTCTATAGACATGGCTGGACTGTATATACGTGGTCAGGTGAGTCTCTATAGACATGGCTGGACTGTATATACGTGGTCAGGTGAGTTTCTATAGACATGGCTGGACTGTATATACGTGGTCGCAGGCCATAGACATGGCTGGACGTATAGACATGGCTGGACTGTATATACTCTATAGACATGGCTGGACTGTATATACGTGGTCAGGTGAGTTTCTATAGACATGGCTGGACTGTATATACGTGGTCAGGTGAGTTTCTATAGACATGGCTGGACTGTATATACGTGGTCAGGTGAGTTTCTATAGACATGGCTGGACTGTATATACGTGGTCAGGTGAGTTTCTATAGACATGGCTGGACTGTATATACGTGGTCAGGTGATACTCTATAGACATGGCTGGACTGTATATACGTGGTCAGGTGATTCTATAGACATGGCTGGACTGTATATACGTGGTCAGGTGATACTCTATAGACATGGCTGGACTGTATATACGTGGTCAGGTGAGTTTCTATAGACATGGCTGGACTGTATATACGTGGTCAGGTGAGTTTCTCTATAGACATGGCTGGACTGTATATACGTGGTCAGGTGATACTCTATAGACATGGCTGGACTGTATATACGTGGTCAGGTGATTTTCTATAGACATGGCTGGACTGTATATACGTGGTCAGGTGAGTTTCTATAGACATGGCTGGACTGTATATACATGGACATGGCTGGACTGTATATACGTGGTCAGGTATACTCTATAGACATGGCTGGACTGTATATACGTGGTCAGGTGAGTCTCTATAGACATGGCTGGACTGTATATACGTGGTCAGGTTATACTCTATAGACATGGCTGGACTGTATAACGGAGGGTATATACGTGGTCAGGTGATCTCTATAGACATGGCTGGACTGTATATACGTGGTCAGGTGAGTTTCTATAGACATGGCTGGACTGTATATACGTGGTCAGGTGAGTTTCTATAGACATGGCTGGACTGTATATACGTGGTCAGGTGATTTATAGAGTTCTATAGACATGGCTGGACTGTATATACGTGGTCAGGTGATTCTCTATAGACATGGCTGGACTGTATATACGTGGTCAGGTGAGTCTCTATAGACATGGCTGGACTGTATATACGTGGTCAGGTGAGTTTCTATAGACATGGCTGGACTGTATATACGTGGTCAGGTGAGTCTCTATAGACATGGCTGGACTGTATATACGTGGTCAGGTGAGTTTCTATAGACATGGCTGGACTGTATATACGTGGTCAGTGAGTTCTATAGACATGGCTGGACTGTATATACGTGGTCAGGTGAGTTTCTATAGACATGGCTGGACTGTATATACGTGGTCAGGTTAGTTTCTATAGACATGGCTGGACTGTATATACAGGCTGGTTATACGTGTCTATAGACATGGCTGGACTGTATATACGTGGTCAGGTGAGTTTCTATAGACATGGCTGGACTGTATATACGTGGTCAGGTGAGTTTCTATAGACATGGCTGGACTGTATATACGTGGTCAGGTGAGTTTCTATAGACATGGCTGGACTGTATATACGTGGTCAGGTTATACTCTATAGACATGGCTGGACTGTATATACATGGTCAGGTTATACTCTATAGACATGGCTGGACTGTATATACGTGGTCAGGTGATTCTCTATAGACATGGCTGGGCTTGTATATACGTGGTCAGGTGAGTTTCTATAGACATGGCTGGACTGTATATACGTGGTCAGGAGTTTCTATAGACATGGCTGGACTAGTATATACGTGGTCAGGTGAGTCTCTATAGACATGGCTGGACTGTATATACGTGGTCAGGTTATATACGTGGTCAGGTGAGTCTCTATAGACATGGCTGGACTGTATATACGTGGTCAGGTGAGTTTCTATAGACATGGCTACGTAGACATGGCTGGACTGTATATACGTGGTCAGGTGAGTTTCTATAGACATGGCTGGACTGTATATACGTGGTCAGGTGAGTTTCTATAGACATGGCTGGACTGTATATACGTGGTCAGGTGAGTTTCTATAGACATGGCTGGACTGTATATACGTGGTCAGGTGAGTTTCTATAGACATGGCTGGACTGTATATACGTGGTCAGGTGAGTCTCTATAGACATGGCTGGACTGTATATACGTGGTCAGGTGAGTTTCTATAGACATGGCTGGACTGTATATACGTGGTCAGGTGAGTTTCTATAGACATGGCTGCGACTGTATATCTAGACGTGGTCAGGTGTATCCGTCTATAGACATGGCTGGACTGTATATACGTGGTCAGGTGAGTTTCTATAGACATGGCTGGACTGTATATACGTGGTCAGGTGAGTTTCTATAGACATGGCTGGACTGTTATATACGTGGTCAGGTGAGTCTCTATAGACATGGCTGGACTGTATATACGTGGTCAGGTGAGTTTCTATAGACATGGCTGGACTGTATATACGTGGTCAGGTGAGACTCTATAGACATGGCTGGACTGTATATACGTGGTCAGGTGAGTTTCTATAGACATGGCTGGACTGTATATACGTGGTCAGGTGAGTTTCTATAGACATGGCTGGACTGTAAGACATGGCTGGACTGTATATACGTGGTCAGGTGAGTTTCTATAGACATGGCTGGACTGTATATACGTGGTCAGGTTATATACGTGGTCAGGTGAGTCTCTATAGACATGGCTGGACTGTATATATATACGCATGGTCAGGTGAGTATTCTATAGACATGGCTGGACTGTATATACGTGGTCAGGTGAGTTTCTATAGACATGGCTGGACTGTATATACGTGGTCAGGTGAGTTTCTATAGACATGGCTGGACTGTATATACGTGGTCAGGGTTAGACGTCTCTATAGACATGGCTGGACTGTATATACGTGGTCAGGGATCTATAGACAGGCTGGACTGTATATACGTGGCAGGTGAGTTTCTATAGACATGGCTGGACTGTATATACGTGGTCAGGTGAGTCTCTATAGACATGGCTGGACTGTATATACGTGGTCAGGTGAGTATCTCTATAGACATGGCTGGACTGTATATACGTGGTCAGGTGAGTTTCTATAGACATGGCTGGACTGTATATACGTGGTCAGGTTATACTCTATAGACATGGCGGACGTATATACAGTGGTCAGGAGGTTACTCTATAGACATGGCTGGACTGTATATACGTGGTCAGGTGAGTCTCTATAGACATGGCTGGACTGTATATACGTGGTCAGGTGAGTTTCTATAGACATGGCTGACTCTATAGACATGGCTGGACTGTATATACGTGGTCAGGTGAGTCTCTATAGACATGGCTGGACTGTATATACGTGGTCAGGTGAGTTTCTATAGACATGGCTGGACTGTATATACGTGGTCAGGTGAGTTTCTATAGACATGGCTGGACTGTATATACGTGGTCAGGTGAGTTAACTCTATAGACATGGCTGGACTGTATATACGTGGTCAGGTGATTCTCTATAGACATGGCTGGACTGTATATACGTGGTCAGGTGAGTTCTCTATAGACATGGCTGGACTGTATATACGTGGTCAGGTGAGTTTCTATAGACATGGCTGGACTGTATATACGTGGTCAGGTGAGTTTCTATAGACATGGCTGGACTGTATATACGTGGTCAGGTGAGTCTCTATAGACATGGCTGGACTGTATATACGTGGTCAGGTGAGTTTCTATAGGGAGCTAAGACATGGCTGGACTGTATATACGTGGTCAGGTGATACTCTATAGACATGGCTGGACTGTATATACGTGGTCAGGTGAGTTTCTATAGACATGGCTGGACTGTATATACGTGGTCAGGTGGATCTATAGACATGGCTGGACTGTATATACGTGGTCTATAGACATGGCTGGACTGTATATACGTGGTCAGGTGAGTTTCTATAGACATGGCTGGACTGTATATACGTGGTCAGGTGAGTTTCTATAGACATGGCTGGACTGTATATACGTGGTCAGGTGAGTTTCTATAGACATGGCTGGACTGTATATACGTGGTCAGGTGGAGAGTCTATAGACATGGCTGGACTGTATATACGTGGTCAGGTGATGTCTCTATAGACATGGCTGGACTGTATATACGTGGTCAGGTGAGTTTCTATAGACATGGCTGGACTGTATATACGTGGTCAGGTGAGTTTCTATAGACATGGCTGATGTATATACGTGGTCAGGTGATTTCTATAGACATGGCTGGACTGTATATACGTGGTCAGGTGAGTTTCTATAGACATGGCTGGACTGTATATACGTGGTCAGGTTATATACGTGGTCAGGTGGTCTCTATAGACATGGCTGGACTGTATATACGTGGTCAGGTGAGTTTCTATAGACATGGCTGGACTGTATATACGTGGTCAGGTGAGTTTCTATAGACATGGCTGGACTGTATATACGTGGTCAGGTGAGTTTCTATAGACATGGCTGGACTGTATATAATGGACAGGCGGACGTATATACGTGGTCAGGTGAGTTTCTATAACGACATGGCTGGACTGTATATACGTGGTCAGGTGATACTCTATAGACATGGCTGGACTGTATATACGTGGTCAGGTGAGTTTCTATAGACATGGCTGGACTGTATATACGTGGTCAGGTGAGTTTCTATAGACATGGCTGGACTGTATATACGTGGTCAGGTGAGTTTCTATAGACATGGCTGGACTGTATATACGTGGTCAGGTTATTCTCTATAGACATGGCTGGACTGTATATACGTGGTCAGGTCTATATAGACATGGCTGGACTGTATATACGTGGTCAGGTGATTCTCTATAGACATGGCTGGACTGTATATACGTGGTCAGGTGAGTTTCTATAGACATGGCTGGACTGTATATACGTGGTCAGGTGAGTTTCTATAGACATGGCTGGACTGTATATACGTGGTCAGGTGAGTACTCTATAGACATGGCTGGACTGTATATACGTGGTCAGGTGAGTTTCTATAGACATGGCTGGACTGTATATACGTGGTCAGGTGAGTTTCTATAGACATGGCTGGACTGTATATACATGGCTGGACTGTATATACGTGGTCAGGTGAGCTATAGACATGGCTGGACTGTATATACGTGGTCAGGTGAGTTTCTATAGACATGGCTGGACTGTATATACGTGGTCAGGTGAGTTTCTATAGACATGGCTGGACTGTATATACGTGGTCAGGTGAGTTTCTATAGACATGGCTGGACTGTATATACGTGGTCAGGTGAGTTTCTATAGACATGGCTGGACTGTATATACGTGGTCAGGTGAGTTTCTATAGACTCCATGGCTGGACTGTATATACGTGGTCAGGTGAGTTTCTATAGACATGGCTGGACTGTATATACGTGGAGTTCTATAGACATGGCTGGACTGTATATACGTGGTCAGGTGAGTTTCTATAGACATGGCTGGACTGTATATACGTGGTCAGGTGAGTTTCTATAGACATGGCTGGACTGTATATACGTGGTCAGGTGAGTTTCTATAGACATGGCTGGACTGTATATACGTGGTCAGGTTATACTCTATAGACATGGCTGGACTGTATATACGTGGTCAGGTGAGTTTCTATAGACATGGCTGGACTGTATATACGTGGTCAGGTGAGTTTCTATAGACATGGCTGGACTGTATATACGTGGTCAGGTGGCATGGCTGGACTGTATATACGTGGTCAGGTGAGTTTCTATAGACATGGCTGGACTGTATATACGTGGTCAGGTGACAGGCGGACGAAACGGGCAGGTGAGTTTCTATAGACATGGCTGGACTGTATATACGTGGTCAGGTGATTTCTATAGACATGGCTGGACTGTATATACGTGGTCAGGTGATTCTCTATAGACATGGCTGGACTGTATATACGTGGTCAGGTGAGTTTCTATAGACATGGCTGGACTGTATATACGTGGTGAGTTTCTATAGACATGGCTGGACTGTATATACGTGGTCAGGTGAGTTTCTATAGACATGGCTGGACTGTATATACGTGGTCAGGTGAGTCTCTATAGACATGGCTGGACTGTATATACGTGGTCAGGTTATGCTCTATAGACATGGCTGGACTGTATATACGTGGTCAGGTGATTCTCTATAGACATGGCTGGGCTTGTATATACGTGGTCAGGTGAGTTTCTATAGACATGGCTGGACTGTATATACGTGGTCAGGTGAGTTTCTATAGACATGGCTGGACTGTATATACGTGGTCAGGTTATATACGTGGTCAGGTGACTCTCTATAGACATGGCTGGACTGTATATACATGGTCAGGTGAGTTTCTATAGACATGGCTGGACTGTATATACGTGGTCAGGTGAGTTTCTATAGACATGGCTGGACTGTATAAACGTGGTCAGGTGAGTTTCTATAGACATGGCTGGACTATATATACGTGGTCAGGTGAGTTTCTATAGACATGGCTGGACTGTATATACGTGGTCAGGTGAGTTTCTATAGACATGGCTGGACTGTATATACGTGGTCAGGTTATACTCTATAGACATGGCTGGACTGTATATACGTGGTCAGGTGAGTTTCTATAGACATGGCTGGACTGTATATACGTGGTCAGGTGAGTTTCTATAGACATGGCTGGACTGTATATACGTGGTCAGGTTATACTCTATAGACATGGCTGGACTGTATATACGTGGTCAGGTGAGTTTCTATAGACATGGCTGGACTGTATACACGTGGTCAGGTTATACTCTATAGACATGGCTGGACTGTATATACATGGTCAGGTTATACTCTATAGACATGGCTGGACTGTATATACGTGGTCAGGTGATTCTCTATAGACATGGTGGGCTTGTATATACGTGGTCAGGTGAGTTTCTATAGACATGGCTGGACTGTATATACGTGGTCAGGTGAGTTTCTATAGACATGGCTGGACTGTATGTACGTGGTCAGGTTATATACGTGGTCAGGTGACTCTCTATAGACATGGCTGGACTGTATATACATGGTCAGGTGAGTTTCTATAGACATGGCTGGACTGTATATACGTGGTCAGGTGAGTTTCTATAGACATGGCTGGACTGTATATACGTGGTCAGGTGAGTTTCTATAGACATGGCTGGACTGTATATACGTGGTCAGGTGAGTTTCTATAGACATGGCTGGACTGTATATACATGGTCAGGTGAGTTTCTATAGACATGGCTGGACTGTATATACGTGGTCAGGTGAGTTTCTATAGACATGGCTGGACTGTATATACGTGGTCAGGTGAGTTTCTATAGACATGGCTGGACTGTATATACGTGGCAGGTCTCTATAGACATGCTGGACTGTATATACGTGGTCAGGTGAGTCTCTATAGACATGGCTGGACTGTATATACGTGGTCAGGTGAGTTTCTATAGACATGGCTGGACTGTATATACGTGGTCAGGTGAGTTTCTATAGACATGGCTGGACTGTATATACGTGGTCAGGTGAGTTTCTATAGACATGGCTGGACTGTATATACGTGGAGCGACATGGCTGGACTGTATATACGTGGTCAGGTGAGTTTCTATAGACATGGCTGGACTGTATATACGTGGTCAGGTGAGTTTCTATAGACATGGCTGGACTGTATATACGTGGTCAGGTGAGTTTCTATAGACATGGCTGGACTGTATATACGCAGGTGGCAGCATCGGACTGTATATACGTGGTCAGGTGAGTTTCTATAGACATGGCTGGACTGTATATACGTGGTCAGGTGAGTTTCTATAGACATGGCTGGACTGTATATACGTGGTCAGGTGAGTTTCTATAGACATGGCTGGACTGTATATACGTGGTCAGGTGAGTTTCTATAGACATGGCTGGACTGTATATACGTGGTCAGGTGAGTTTCTATAGACATGGCTGGACTGTATATACGTGGTCAGGTGAGTTTCTATAGACATGGCTGGACTGTATATACGTGGTCAGGTGAGTTTCTATAGACATGGCTGGACTGTATATACGTGGTCAGGTGAGTTTCTATAGACATGGCTGGACTGTATATACGTGGTCAGGTGAGTTTCTATAGACATGGCTGGACTGTATATACGTGGTCAGGTGAGTTTCTATAGACATGGCTGGACTGTATATACGTGGTCAGGTGACTGATAAGTTGGCTGACTGTCTATAGACATGGCTGGACTGTATATACGTGGTCAGGTGAACTCTATAGACATGGCTAACTATATACGTGGTCAGGTGAGTTTCTATAGACATGGCTGGACTGTATATACGTGGTCAGGTGAGTTTCTATAGACATGGCTGGACTGTATATACGTGGTCAGGTGAGTTTCTATAGACATGGCTGGACTGTGTATAGACGTGGCTGGTTGAGTTTCTATAGACATGGCTGGACTGTATATACGTGGTCAGGTGAGTTTCTATAGACATGGCTGGACTGTATATACGTGGTCAGGTGAGTTTCTATAGACATGGCTGGACTGTATATACGTGGTCAGGTTATACTCTCTAGACATGGCTGGACTGTATATACATGGTCAGGTGAGTTTCTATAGACATGGCTGGACTGTTGTATAGACATGGCTGGACTGTATATACGTGGTCAGGTGAGTTCTCTATAGACATGGCTGGACTGTATATACGTGGTCAGGTGAGTTTCTATAGACATGGCTGGACTGTATATACGTGGTCAGGTGAGTTTCTATAGACATGGCTGGACTGTATATACGTGGTCAGGTGAGTTTCTATAGACATGGCTGGACTGTATATACGTGGTCAGGTGAGTTTCTATAGACATGGCTGGACTGTATATACGTGGTCAGGGAAGGTGAGTTTCTATAGACATGGCTGGACTGTATATACGTGGTCAGGTGAGTTTCTATAGACATGGCTGGACTGTATATACGTGGTCAGGTGAGTTTCTAAACATGGACTGATACGTCAGGTGAGTTTCTATAGACATGGGACAAAGGGAAGCTGGACTGTATATACGTGGTCAGGTGAGTTTCTATAGACATGGCTGGACTGTATATACGTGGTCAGGTGAGTTTCTATAGACATGGCTGGACTGTATATACGTGGTCAGGTGAGTTCTCTATAGACATGGCTGGACTGTATATACATGGTCAGGTGAGTTTCTATAGACATGGCTGGACTGTATATACGTGGTCAGGTACCTCTTGCATGGCTGGACTGTATATACGTGGTCAGGTGAGTTTCTATAGACATGGCTGGACTGTATATACGTGGTCAGGTGATACGTTTCTATAGACATGGCTGGACTGTATATACGTGGTCAGGTGAGTTTCTATAGACATGGCTGGACTGTATATACGTGGTCAGGTTATACTCTATAGACATGGCTGGACTGTATATACGTGGTCAGGTGAGTTCTCTATAGACATGGCTGGACTGTATATACGTGGTCAGGTGAGTTTCTATAGACAGCCTTATAGACATGGCTGGACTGTATATACGTGGTCAGGTGAGTTTCTATAGACATGGCTGGACTGTATATACGTGGTCAGGTGAGTTTCTATAGACATGGCTGGACTGTATATACGTGGTCAGGTTGAGTCTCTATAGACATGGCTGGACTGTATATACGTGGTCAGGTGAGTTTCTATAGACATGGCTGGACTGTATATACGTGGTCAGGTGAGTTCTATAGACATGGCTGGACTGTATATACGTGGTCAGGTGAGTTTCTATAGACATGGCTGGACTGTATATACGTGGTCAGGTGATACTCTATAGACATGGCTGGACTGTATATACGTGGTCAGGTGAGTTTCTATAGACATGGCTGGACTGTATATACGTGGTCAGGTTATAGAAGCTACTCTATAGACATGGCTGGACTGTATATACGTGGTCAGGTGAGTCTCTATAGACATGGCTGGACTGTATATACGTGGTCAGGTGAGTTTCTATAGACATGGCTGGACTGTATATACGTGGTCAGGTGAGTACTCTATAGACATGGCTGGACTGTATATACGTGGCAGACCATAGACAGGCTGGACTGTATATACGTGGTCAGGTGAGTCTCTATAGACATGGCTGGACTGTATATACGTGGTCAGGTGAGTTTCTATAGACATGGCTGGACTGTATATACGTGGTCAGGTGAGTTTCTATAGACATGGCTGGACTGTATATACGTGGTCAGGTTATATACGTGGTCAGGTGAGTTTCTATAGACATGGCTGGACTGTATATACGTGGTCAGGTGAGTTTCTATAGACATGGCGCTGTATATACGTGGTCAGGTGAGTTTCTATAGACATGGCTGGACTGTATATACGTGGTCAGGTGAGTTTCTATAGACATGGCTGGACTGTATATACGTGGTCAGGTGAGTTTCTATAGACATGGCTGGACTGTATATACGTGGTCAGGTGAGTTTCTATAGACATGGCTGGACTGTATATACGTGGTCAGGTGAGTCTCTATAGACATGGCTGGACTGTATATACGTGGTCAGGTTATACTGTTCTAGACATGGCTGGACTGTATATACATGGTCAGGTGAGTTTCTATAGACATGGCTGGACTGTATATACGTGGTCAGGTGAGTTTCTATAGACATGGCTGGACTGTATATACGTGGTCAGGTGAGTTTCTATAGACATGGCTGGACTGTATATACGTGGTCAGGTGAGTTTCTATAGACATGGCTGGACTGTATATACGTGGTCAGGTTATGACGTTATATAGACATGGCTGGACTGTATATACGTGGTCAGGTGATTCTCTATAGACATGGCTGGACTGTATATACGTGGTCAGGTGATTCTCTATAGACATGGCTGGACTGTATATACGTGGTCAGGTGAGTTTCTATAGACATGGCTGGACTGTATATACTATATACGTGGTCAGGTGAGTTTCTATAGACATGGCTGGACTGTATATACGTGGTCAGGTTATACTCTATAGACATGGCTGGACTGTATATACGTGGTCAGGTGAGTTTCTATAGACATGGCTGGACTGTATATACGTGGTCAGGTGAGTTTCTATAGACATGGACTGGACTGTATATACGTGGTCAGGTGATACTCTATAGACATGGCTGGACTGTATATACGTCATAGACATGGCTGGACTGTATATACGTGGTCAGGTTAGAACTCTATAGACATGGCTGGACTGTATATACGTGGTCAGGTGAGTTTCTATAGACATGGCTGGACTGTATATACGTGGTCAGGTGAGTTTCTATAGACATGGCTGGACTGTATATACGTGGTCAGGTTATACTCTATAGACATGGCTGGACTGTATATACGTGGTCAGGTGAGTCTCTATAGACATGGCTGGACTGTATATACGTGGTCAGGTGAGTCTCTATAGACATGGCTGGACTGTATATACGTGGTCAGGTGAGTTTCTATAGACATGGCTGGACTGTATATACGTGGTCAGGTGAGTTTCTATAGACATGGCTGGACTGTATATACGTGGTCAGGTGAGTTTCTATAGACATGGCTGGACTGTATATACGTGGTCAGGTCAGGCTGGACTGTATATACGTGGTCAAGATCTCTATAGACATGGCTGGACTGTATATACGTGGTCAGGTGAGTTTCTATAGACATGGCTGGACTGTATATACATGGCTGGACTGTATATACGTGGTCAGGTGAGTTTCTATAGACATGGCTGGACTGTATATACGTGGTCAGGTGAAGTTTCTATAGACATGGCTGGACTGTATATACGTGGTCAGGTGAGTTTCTATAGACATGGCTGGACTGTATATACGTGGTCAGGGTTACTCTATAGACATGGCTGGACTGTATATACGTGGTCAGGTGAGTTTCTATAGACATGGCTGGACTGTATATACGTGGTCAGGTGAGTTTCTATAGACATGGCTGGACTGTATATACGTGGTCAGGTGAGTTTCTATAGACATGGCTGGACTGTATATACGAGACATGGTGGACTGTATAACGTGGTCAGGTGAGATTTCTATAGACATGGCTGGACTGTATATACGTGGTAGCATGGCTGGACTGTATATACGTGGTCAGGTGATACTCTATAGACATGGCTGGACTGTATATACGTGGTCAGGTGAGTATATCTATAGACATGGCTGGACTGTATATACGTGGTCAGGTTATACTCTATAGACATGGCTGGACTGTATATACGTGGTCAGGTGATTCTCTATAGACTGGACTGTATATACGTGGTCAGGTGAGTTTCTATAGACATGGCTGGACTGTATATACGTGGTCAGGTGAGTTTCTATAGACATGGCTGGACTGTATATACGTGGTCAGCGTGGTAGGTGAGTCTCTATAGACATGGCTGGACTGTATATACGTGGTCAGGTGAGTTTACTATAGACATGGCTGGACTGTATATACGTGGTCAGGTGAGTTTCTATAGACATGGCTGGACTGTATATACGTGGTCAGGTGAGTTTCTATAGACATGGCTGGACTGTATATACATGGTCAGGTGAGTTTCTATAGACATGGCTGGACTGTATATACGTGGTCAGGTGAGTTTCTATAGACATGGCTGGACTGTATATACGTGGTCAGGTGAGTTTCTATAGACATGGCTGGACTGTATATACGGAGGAAGAATGGGGACTGTATACGGTCAGGTGAGTTTCTATAGACATGGCTGGACTGTATATACGTGGTCAGGTGAGTTTCTATAGACATGGCTGGACTGTATATACGTGGTCAGGTGAGTTTCTATAGACATGGCTGGACTGTATATACGTGGTCAGGTGATACGGTGAGTTTCTATAGACATGGCTGGACTGTATATACGTGGTCAGGTGAGTTTCTATAGACATGGCTGGACTGTATATACGTGGTCAGGTGAGTCTCTATAGACATGGCTGGACTGTATATACGTGGTCAGGTGAGTTTCTATAGACATGGCTGGACTGTATATACGTGGTCAGGTGAGTTTCTATAGACATGGCTGGACTGTATATACGTGGTCAGGTGAGTTTCTATAGACATGGCTGGACTGTATATACTGTAGGTTATAACAATGGTCAGGTGAGTCTCTATAGACATGGCTGGACTGTATATACGTGGTCAGGTGAGTTTCTATAGACATGGCTGGACTGTATATACGTGGTCAGGTGAGTTTCTATAGACATGGCTGGACTGTATATACGTGGTCAGGTGAGTTTCTATAGACATGGCTGGACTGTATATACGTGGTCAGGTGAGTTTCTATAGACATGGCTGGACTGTATATACGTGGTCAGGTGAGTTTCTATAGACATGGCTGGACTGTATATACGTGGTCAGGTGAGTTTCTATAGACATGGCTGGACTGTATATACGTGGTCAGGTGAGTTTCTATAGACATGGCTGGACTGTATATACGTGGTCAGGTGAGTTTCTATAGACATGGCTGGACTGTATATACGTGGTCAGGTGAGTTTCTATAGACATGGCTGGACTGTTATATACGTGGTCAGGTGAAGTTTCTATAGACATGGCTGGACTGTATATACGTGGTCAGGTGAGTTTCTATAGACATGGCTGGACTGTATATACGTGGTCAGGTGAGTTTCTATAGACATGGCTGGACTGTATATACGTGGTCAGGTGAGTTTCTATAGACATGGCTGGACTGTATATACGTGGGTTACACTCTATCATGGCTGGACTGTATATACGTGGTCAGGTGAGTTTCTATAGACATGGCTGGACTGTATATACGTGGTCAGGTGAGTTTCTATAGACATGGCTGGACTGTATATACGTGGTCAGGTGAGTTTCTATAGACATGGCTGGACTGTATATACGTGGTCAGGTTACTCTTACATGGCTGGACTGTATATACGTGGTCAGGTGATCTCTATAGACATGGCTGGACTGTATATACGTGGTCAGGTGAGTTTCTATAGACATGGCTGGACTGTATATACGTGGTCAGGTGAGTTTCTATAGACATGGCTGGACTGTATATACGTGGTCAGGTGAGTTTCTATAGACATGGCTGGACTGTATATACGTGGTCAGGTGAGTTTCTATAGACATGGCTGGACTGTATATACGTGGTCAGGTGAGTTTCTATAGACATGGCTGGACTGTATATACGTGGTCAGGTGAGTTTCTATAGACATGGCTGGACTGTATATACGTGGTCAGGTTATAGACATGGCTGGACTGTATATACGTGGTCAGGTGAGTTTCTATAGACATGGCTGGACTGTATATACGTGGTCAGTAGGTGAGTCTCTATAGACATGGCTGGACTGTATATACGTGGTCAGGTGAGTTTCTATAGACATGGCTGGACTGTATATACGTGGTCAGGTGAGTTTCTATAGACATGGCTGGACTGTATATACGTGGTCAGGTGAGTTTCTATAGACATGGCTGGACTGTATATACGTGGTCAGGTGAGTTTCTATAGACATGGCTGGACTGTATATACATGGTGGATGTATATAGTGGTCAGGTGATACTCTATAGACATGGCTGGACTGTATATACGTGGTCAGGTGAGTTTCTATAGACATGGCTGGACTGTATATACGTGGTCAGGTGAGTTTCTATAGACATGGCTGGACTGTATATACGTGGTCAGGTGAGTTTCTATAGACATGGCTGGACTGTATATAGTATATGGACTCTATAGACATGGCTGGACTGTATATACGTGGTCAGGTGAGTTTCTATAGACATGGCTGGACTGTATATACGTGGTCAGGTGAGTTTCTATAGACATGGCTGGACTGTATATACGTGGTCAGGTGATACTCTATAGACATGGCTGGACTGTATATACGTGGTCAGGTGAGTTTCTATAGACATGGCTGGACTGTATATACGTGGTCAGGTGAGTTTCTATAGACATGGCTGGACTGTATATACGTGGTCAGGTTATTCTCTATAGACATGGCTGGACTGTATATACGTGGTCAGGTGAGTTTCTATAGACATGGCTGGACTGTATATACGTGGTCAGGTGAGTTTCTATAGACATGGCTGGACTGTATATACGTGGTCAGGTGAGTTTCTATAGACATGGCTGGACTGTATATACGTGGTCAGGTGATTTCTATAGACATGGCTGGACTGTATATACGTGGTCAGGTGTTGCTCTATAGACATGGCTGGACTGTATATACGTGGTCAGGTGAGTTTCTATAGACATGGCTGGACTGTATATACGTGGTCAGGTGAGTTTCTATAGACATGGCTGGACTGTATATACGTGGTCAGGTGAGTTTCTATAGACATGGCTGGACTGTATATACGTGGTCAGGTTGAGTTATAGACATGGCTGGACTGTATATACGTGGTCAGGTGAGTTTCTATAGACATGGCTGGACTGTATATACGTGGTCAGGTGGCATGGCTGGACTGTATATACGTGGTCAGGTGAGTTTCTATAGACATGGCTGGACTGTATATACGTGGTCAGGTGAGTTTCTATAGACATGGCTGGACTGTATATACGTGGTCAGGTGAGACTCTATAGACATGGCTGGACTGTATATACGTGGTCAGGTGAGTTTCTATAGACATGGCTGGACTGTATATACGTGGTCAGGTGAGTTTCTATAGACATGGCTGGACTGTATATACGTGGTCAGGTGAGTTTCTATAGACATGGCTGGACTGTATATACGTGGTCAGGTGAGTTTCTATAGACATGGCTGGACTGTATATACGTGGTCAGGTGAGTTTCTATAGACATGGCTGGACTGTATATACGTGGTCAGGCTGGAGATATACGTGGCAGGTGATTCTATAGACATGGCTGGACTGTATATACGTGGTCAGGTGAGTTTCTATAGACATGGCTGGACTGTATATACGTGGTCAGGTGAGTCTCTATAGACATGGCTGGACTGTATATACGTGGTCAGGTGAGTTTCTATAGACATGGCTGGACTGTATATACGTGGTCAGGTGAGTTCTCTATAGACATGGCTGGACTGTATATACGTGGTCAGGTGAGTTTCTATAGACATGGCTGGACTGTATATACGTGGTCAGGTGAGTTTCTATAGACATGGCTGGACTGTATATACGTGGTCAGGTGAGTTTCTATAGACATGGCTGGACTGTATATACGTGGTCAGGTTATACTCTATAGACATGGCTGGACTGTATATACGTGGTCAGGTGATTTCTATAGACATGGCTGGACTGTATATACGTGGTCAGGTGATCTCTATAGACATGGCTGGACTGTATATACGTGGTCAGGTGAGTTTCTATAGACATGGCTGGACTGTATATACGTGGTCAGGTGAGTTTCTATAGACATGGCTGGACTGTATATACGTGGTCAGGTGAGTCTCTATAGACATGGCTGGACTGTATATACGTGGTCAGGTGAGTTTCTATAGACATGGCTGGACTGTATATACGTGGTCAGGTGAGTTTCTATAGACATGGCTGGACTGTATATACGTGGTCAGGTGAGTTTCTATAGACATGGCTGGACTGTATATACGTGGTCAGGTGAGTTTCTATAGACATGGCTGGACTGTATATACGTGGTCAGGTGAGTTTCTATAGACATGGCTGGACTGTATATACGTGGTCAGGTATACCTCTAGACATGGCTGGACTGTATATACGTGGTCAGGTGAGAGTAGGTCTCTATAGACATGGCTGGACTGTATATACGTGGTCAGGTGAGTCTCTATAGACATGGCTGGACTGTATATACGTGGTCAGGTACTCTATAGAATGCTGGACTGTTATACGTGTCTATAGACATGGCTGGACTGTATATACGTGGTCAGGTGAGTTTCTATAGACATGGCTGGACTGTATATACGTGGTCAGGTGAGTTTCTATAGACATGGCTGGACTGTATATACGTGGTCAGGTGAAGTTTCTATAGACATGGCTGGACTGTATATACGTGGTCAGGTGAGTTTCTATAGACATGGCTGACTGTATATACGTGGTATATAGACATGGCTGGACTGTATATACGTGGTCAGGTTATCTATAGACATGGCTGGACTGTATATACGTGGTCAGGTGAGTTTCTATAGACATGGCTGGACTGTTATATACGTGGTCAGGTGAGTTATTCTATAGACATGGCTGGACTGTATATACGTGGTCAGGTGAGTTTCTATAGACATGGCTGGACTGTATATACGTGGTCAGGTGAGTTTCTATAGACATGGCTGGACTGTATATACATGACTCTATAGACATGGCTGGACTGTATATACGTGGTCAGGTGATTCTCTATAGACATGGCTGGACTGTATATACGTGGTCAGGTGATTTCTATAGACATGGCTGGACTGTATATACGTGGTCAGGTGAGTTTCTATAGACATGGCTGGACTGTATATAGGTGAGTTTCTATAGACATGGCTGGACTGTATATACGTGGTCAGGTGAGTTTCTATAGACATGGCTGGACTGTATATACGTGGTCAGGTGAGTTTCTATAGACATGGCTGGACTGTATATACGTGGTCAGGTGAGTTTCTATAGACATGGCTGGACTGTATATACATGGTCAGGTGAGTTTCTATAGACATGGCTGGACTGTATATACGTGGTCAGGTGAGTTTCTATAGACATGGCTGGACTGTATATACGTGGTCAGGTGAGTTTCTATAGACATGGCTGGACTGTATATACGTGGTCAGGTGAGTTTCTATAGACATGGCTGGACTGTATATACATGGTCAGGTGAGTTTCTGTAGACATGGCTGGACTGTATATACGTGGTCAGGTTATACTCTATAGACATGGCTGGACTGTATATACATGGTCAGGTTATACTCTATAGACATGGCTGAACTGTATATACGTGGTCAGGTGATTCTCTATAGACATGGTGGGCTTGTATATACGTGGTCTGGTGAGTTTCTATAGACATGGCTGGACTGTATATACGTGGTCAGGTGAGTTTCTATAGACATGGCTGGACAGTATATACGTGGTCAGGTGAGTTTCTATAGACATGGCTGGACTGTATATACGTGGTCAGGTTATACTCTCTAGACATGGCTGGACTGTATATACGTGGTCAGGTTATACTCTCTAGACATGGCTGGACTGTATATACATGGTCAGGTGAGTTTCTATAGACATGGCTGGACTGTTTACGGGCCCTATAACGTGGTGGCTATAACGTGGTCAGGTGAGTTTCTATAGACATGGCTGGACTGTATAT
Source organism: Leptodactylus fallax (assembly GCA_947044405.1). Lineage (NCBI taxonomy): Eukaryota > Metazoa > Chordata > Amphibia > Anura > Leptodactylidae > Leptodactylus > Leptodactylus fallax. The sequence goes on from CAMRHE010001131.1 coordinate 137,400, forward strand.
ACGTGGTCAGGTGAGTTTCTATAGACATGGCTGGACTGTATATACGTGGTCAGGTTATACTCTATAGACATGGCTGGACTGTATATACGTGGTCAGGTGATTCTCTATAGACATGGCTGGACTGTATATACGTGGTCAGGTGATTCTCTATAGACATGGTGGGCTTGTATATACGTGGTCAGGTGAGTTTCTATAGACATGGCTGGACTGTATATACGTGGTCAGGTTATATACGTGGTCAGGTGAGTTTCTATAGACATGGCTGGACTGTATATACGTGGTCAGGTTATATACGTGGTCAGGTGAGTTTCTATAGACATGGCTGGACTGTATATACGTGGTCAGGTTATACTCTATAGACATGGCTGGACTGTATATACGTGGTCAGGTTATATACGTGGTCAGGTGAGTTTCTATAGACATGGCTGGACTGTATATACGTGGTCAGGTGAGTTTCTATAGACATGGCTGGACTGTATATACGTGGTCAGGTGAGTTTCTATAGACATGGCTGGACTGTATATACGTGGTCAGGTGAGTTTCTATAGACATGGCTGGACTGTATATACGTGGTCAGGTTATACTCTCTAGACATGGCTGGACTGTATATACGTGGTCAGGTTATACTCTCTAGACATGGCTGGACTGTATATACATGGTCAGGTGAGTTTCTATAGACATGGCTGGACTGTATATACGTGGTCAGGTTATACTCTATAGACATGGCTGGACTGTATATACATGGTCAGGTGAGTTTCTATAGACATGGCTGGACTGTATATACGTGGTCAGGTGAGTTTCTATAGACATGGCTGGACTGTATATACGTGGTCAGGTTATACTCTATAGACATGGCTGGACTGTATATACGTGGTCAGGTGATTCTCTATAGACATGGCTGGACTGTATATACGTGGTCAGGTGATTCTCTATAGACATGGTGGGCTTGTATATACGTGGTCAGGTGAGTTTCTATAGACATGGCTGGACTGTATATACGTGGTCAGGTTATATACGTGGTCAGGTGAGTTTCTATAGACATGGCTGGACTGTATATACGTGGTCAGGTTATATACGTGGTCAGGTGAGTTTCTATAGACATGGCTGGACTGTATATACGTGGTCAGGTTATACTCTATAGACATGGCTGGACTGTATATACGTGGTCAGGTTATATACGTGGTCAGGTGAGTTTCTATAGACATGGCTGGACTGTATATACGTGGTCAGGTGAGTTTCTATAGACATGGCTGGACTGTATATACATGGTCAGGTGAGTTTCTATAGACATGGCTGGACTGTATATACGTGGTCAGGTTATACTCTATAGACATGGCTGGACTGTATATACGTGGTCAGGTGAGTTTCTATAGACATGGCTGGACTGTATATACGTGGTCAGGTGAGTTTCTATAGACATGGCTGGACTGTATATACGTGGTCAGGTGAGTTTCTATAGACATGGCTGGACTGTATATACGTGGTCAGTTTATACTCTCTAGACATGGCTGGACTGTATATACGTGGTCAGGTTATACTCTCTAGACATGGCTGGACTGTATATACATGGTCAGGTGAGTTTCTATAGACATGGCTGGACTGTATATACGTGGTCAGGTTATACTCTATAGACATGGCTGGACTGTATATACATGGTCAGGTGAGTTTCTATAGACATGGCTGGACTGTATATACGTGGTCAGGTTATACTCTATAGACATGGCTGGACTGTATATACGTGGTCAGGTGATTCTCTATAGACATGGCTGGACTGTATATACGTGGTCAGGTGATTCTCTATAGACATGGCTGGGCTTGTATATACGTGGTCAGGTGAGTTTCTATAGACATGGCTGGACTGTATATACGTGGTCAGGTTATATACGTGGTCAGGTGAGTTTCTATAGACATGGCTGGACTGTATATACGTGGTCAGGTTATATACGTGGTCAGGTGAGTTTCTATAGACATGGCTGGACTGTATATACGTGGTCAGGTTATACTCTATAGACATGGCTGGACTGTATATACGTGGTCAGGTTATATACGTGGTCAGGTGAGTTTCTATAGACATGGCTGGACTGTATATACGTGGTCAGGTGAGTTTCTATAGACATGGCTGGACTGTATATACATGGTCAGGTGAGTTTCTATAGACATGGCTGGACTGTATATACGTGGTCAGGTTATACTCTATAGACATGGCTGGACTGTACATATGTGGTCAGGTGATCAAGCACTGACTGTATATACGTGGTCAGGTGAGTTTCTATAGACATGGCTGGACTGTATATACGTGGTCAGGTGAGTTTCTATAGACATGGCTGGACTGTATATACGTGGTCAGGTGAGTTTCTATAGACATGGCTGGACTCTAGCGATGACTATGCTGTATATATACAAGGGTACAGGCTCTCAAGAAATGAGCATACACATAAGAGTAATGGTTTTCCTGTACGTAAAATCCTACCTTAAACCAGTCCTACGTGATAAACTCTAAGAGGAGATCAATATGTGGAGTCCTTATGGGCAGATATAAGGGGGGAGGAAGAATAATAAAATACTGATAGGGGTTTGTTACAAGTCCCCAAGTATAATGGAAGAAGCAGAAAATCTACTAATAATACAAACAGATGTGACCCCAAGTCATTATTGTGGAGGATAATATTACCGGGAGGCAGAAACCTTCATGTCCAACAACGGGAATAGGATTATGTCAGTAACTAGTGCAGGACCCAACAAGAGGCACTTTTAGACCTAATTTTGACAAATGAACCTGACAGTTTGTCGAAAGTGGAGGTTGGGGGTCATCTAGGGAATAGCGACCACAACATATTAACTTTTCATGTACACTTTATTAAGATGCTTAGTAGACAGAGTACAAAAATGTTAAAATTGAGTAAGTCCTAAATAAACGGGACATTTTCAAAAACATTGTAAATAGGGTCAGTGAAAAACATATAAAGTATTTTTCAGACCATAATATGCACTTAGGTGTTAGAGGAGGAAAATAGGGGAAAAATTTAGAAGCAAAAAAATGTAAAATATTTAATATATGGGAGTTGTATTTTTGCAACAGCTGCAAGGCCGCATTGACAGGTGACCCTGCCGCTGTATGGGGATGCATAGGGCATCTTTTTTTTGCGGGGTCAGGTGTACTTTTTAGTTATACCATTTTGGGGAATGTCTATTGCTTTGATTACTTTTTATTCAAATCAGAGGTAAAACAGCGAAAAAAACGGCAGTTCGGCACTTTAGATTTTTTTTTTTCCCGCTATCACTTTCACCCTACCGGAAAAATATTTTTATAAGTTTGTAGACCGGGCATTTTCAGACACAGGGATACTTAATGTGTATGTGTTTCACACTAATTTTCTACTTTTATATGTATTTTAGGGAAAAAGGGGTGATTTAGAACTTTTATTGTTTATTTATTTATTTATTTTTACACTAATTTTATTAGCCCCCCCTAGGTGGTTTGAACCTGCAGTCATTTGATTGCAAGTCCCATAGACTGCAATACAACTGTATTGCAGTCTATGGGAGATTCTGTACATTACTATTGCGGCTGGCCATAGACCAGCCGCAATAGTCATATTCCTATGACAGGCCTGGTAGTCTTCATGAGGCTCCCAGCTGTCACAGGAACAGGTCGGCTCCCGCGATCTCGCCACGCAGGAGCCGGCCTGCAACGAAAAAAAGGTAAAACCGGGCCCAGGGGCATTTTCTTAACATTGGGGGGAAGGCTCACAGGGGAGTAATGCCCATGATCAGAGTGGACTGTGATCGCGGGCATTAGTTCCGGGTCTCCGCTGTACGTTACAGCAGAGACCCGGTAGCTATGGCGACCGCTCTGCAGCACAGCGGCCGCCATTATCTTTACAGACCAGGCAACCGCCGTAATAGCATGGCAGATGCCGAGATAGGTTCGCACTGTCGTGACACCCGCTGCTCCAAGCCCAGGGCCCGCAGCATTGCTCCACTCCTGCCGCTGCAGAAAGCCGGTGGCGGCAGGAGTGGGGGCGATGGGGCGAGGCTGCGACCCCGCTCCTCAAACCCCCCCCCGTCTAAACACCCACATTTGGACTATAAGACGCACCCCCCATTTTCCTCCCTAAATTTTGGGGAAAAAAGTGCGTCTTATAGTCCAAAAACACGGTACTTTATGGGAATAAGCAGGTTAGAAATCCTAGAAAACCAATGGGGTTAACTGTCTGGATTCATATGTGCAATCGATTTCCGTTCAGGGTTTCCGTCCCCCATTCCGCTTGAAAAATGCAGAGAGAAAAGTCCTGCAAACAGGGCGGAAACCTGGCAGACCCCATTATAGTCTATAGGGTCCACGGGTAACCGCTTTTTAAGGGCATTAGGTTTCTGTTTTTTCAGGTCCCCTAGCAGACCCTAAGAACAAAAACCCAAGCGCAGGTGTGAACCTAGCGCCAAACTGTAAGGAGTGCAATGAGGGATAAAAATGAAGAATTTAAAGTACTAAAACAAGAAAGTAGTGACGCAGCATTAGAAATCTATAAAGAGAAAAATAAATTGTGTAAAAGACGGCAAAGATCGAGGCAAAATTTATTGCAGAAATTCTGACCTTGTTTGATCATTTGCAATGGGACTAAGTTGACATGTGACATGTCACCCCATAGTGGGTAGCGAGCAGGGGTTCCATCCCACATATACAGTGTGTACAGGTACGAGCCTTCCTCCTTCCCTGCTGTTCACACATGTCGCAGCACAGACACATTTTGGAGTCCAGAATTGCCAGCGATCTATTGGCTGTTAGGAGAATAATATCACCTCCAATATAGAACGTCATGCAATGGTGCCGAACGCCGACGAGTTTACGTTATTTATTTAGTGTGTTCGCTGTGCAGAAGTGGATGTAGAACAGAGTGATGGCTGAATCCATCATCCTCCACCCGGGGCAGTTACATGAACCGGCTCCGATCAACAAGTCGTCTCCTTAGAATAACGGAGCTGTCAGCCGCCCTTGACCGCCACAACCTTTGTTTTAATCTTCAGCAGACAAAGCATCGGCCAAGGAAGAAGAAGAATAGAAGCAACGAGAGGATTTTATCTGCAGGACTTGTCCAATAAA
>CAMRHE010001131.1:147500-207229 GCA_947044405.1 Leptodactylus fallax
GATACCGTAGATAGATAGAAGATAGATAGTGTAATTCTTTGACTCCAGTCCAGAAACTAAACCTCTGACATCACAGACAAGTGATGACCTCAGCAGTACAGTATACTTCACATAGGGCTCCTCAATCTGCACTATAAATGCTCTATTACGATACTACCTGTACCATCCCCCTCCTAGCACAGCCCTGGACTAATGTACAGAAAATGAGGATATAATCTCTCGGCGCGGCGCTCTGTGTCAGCAGATTTTCCACTTTGTATCAGTTTTGGCCCTTTGTTTTACAAAGTATTCATCGTTATCAAATTCTCGTTAGATTCCATAATTTTATGGGCTCACATCCTAAAAATTCAATCTCAGCTCCCATAAAAGACAGATAATTTGCGCGCTCTATTACAGTCATGTGACGCCAAGTGTCAAAGTTTAAAGAAAAACCACTTTTTTGATTTCACGGAAGTGAAGGGTAACTTACGGGTCAGGATCATTGAAGACGACGAGCCATTTCAATTATCCATGATTCCGTGCAGGACACAGATAATTCATCAGCAATGAGCAGAGAGGACCGTGACATTTACAGCAGGACTTAAATATTTAGCAGTGGGGCCGGGATGATGAGTGATCGGCCGCCCGTCCTCCGCACCTGGTAATTGAACAATACACAATGAATTAGGAATTGCAGATATATTGGACATTCAGAATCCGATTATAGATTCTCCCACCTCCTCCCTGCAGTTAATGGCAAATGTATGAAAAATGTCATCGATTTGCCCGTCCTGAGCAGCATCAGGGTCAAATTCTTAATACAATATCATTTTTGGGTCCAAGACTTTATGTTAATTAATTCCCCCAATGTCTTTGTGGAGGCCAGGGCACAATTTTTTTCTGTCAGCCTCTCCCCTCCTGACATGGCTGATAGCAGATAGTAATAGATTGTATTCCCCTGTCCTACAGTCGGCCTCTCCCCTCCTGACATGGCTGATAACAGATAGTAATAGATTGTATTCCCCTGTCCTACAGTCGGCCTCTCCCCTCCTGACATGGCTGATAACAGATAGTAATAGATTGTATTCCCCTGTCCTACAGTCGGCCTCTCCTCTCCTGACATGGCTGATAACAGATAGTAATAGATTGTATTCCCCTGTCCTACAGTCGGCCTCTCCCCTCCTGACATGGCTGATAACAGATAGTAATAGATTGTATTCACCTGTCCTACAGTCGGCCTCTCCCCTCCTGACGTGGCTGATAACAGATAGTAATAGATTGTATTCCCCTGTCCTACAGTCGGCCTCTCCCCTCCTGACGTGGCTGATAACAGATAGTAATAGATTGTAGTCACCTGTCCTACAGTCGGCCTCTCCCCTCCTGACATGGCTGATAACAGATAGTAATAGATTGTAGTCACCAGTCCTACAGTCGGCCTCTCCCCTCCTGACATGGCTGATAACAGATAGTAATAGATTGTATTCCCCTGTCCTACAGGCGGCCTCTCCCCTCCTGACGTGGCTGATAACAGATAGTAATAGATTGTATTCCCCCGTCCTACAGTCGGCCTCTCCCCTCCTGACATGGCTGATAACAGATAGTAATAGATTGTATTCCCCTGTCCTACAGTCGGCCTCTCCTCTCCTGACATGGCTGATAACAGATAGTAATAGATTGTATTCCCCTGTCCTACAGTCGGCCTCTCCTCTCCTGACATGGCTGATAACAGATAGTAATAGATTGTATTCCCCTGTCCTACAGTCGGCCTCTCCCCTCCTGACATGGCTGATAACAGATAGTAATAGATTGTATTCCCCTGTCCTACAGGCGGCCTCTCCCCTCCTGACGTGGCTGATAACAGATAGTAATAGATTGTATTCCCCCGTCCTACAGTCGGCCTCTCCCCTCCTGACATGGCTGATAACAGATAGTAATAGATTGTATTCCCCTGTCCTACAGTCGGCCTCTCCTCTCCTGACATGGCTGATAACAGATAGTAATAGATTGTATTCCCCTGTCCTACAGTCGGCCTCTCCTCTCCTGACATGGCTGATAACAGATAGTAATAGATTGTATTCCCCTGTCCTACAGTCGGCCTCTCCTCTCCTGACATGGCTGATAACAGATAGTAATAGATTGTATTCCCCTGTCCTACAGTCGGCCTCTCCTCTCCTGACATGGCTGATAACAGATAGTAATAGATTGTATTCCCCTGTCCTACAGTCGGCCTCTCCTCTCCTGACATGGCTGATAACAGATAGTAATAGATTGTATTCCCCTGTCCTACAGTCGGCCTCTCCTCTCCTGACATGGCTGATAACAGATAGTAATAGATTGTATTCCCCTGTCCTACAGTCGGCCTCTCCTCTCCTGACATGGCTGATAACAGATAGTAATAGATTGTATTCCCCTGTCCTACAGTCGGCCTCTCCTCTCCTGACATGGCTGATAACAGATAGTAATAGATTGTATTCCCCTGTCCTACAGTTGGCCTCTCCCCTCCTGACATGGCTGATAACAGATAGTAATAGATTGTATTCACCTGTCCTACAGTCGGCCTCTCCCCTCCTGACATGGCTCGTAACAGATAGTAATAGATTGTATTCCCCTGTCCTACAGTCGGCCTCTCCTCTCCTGATATGGCTGATAACAGATAGTAATAGATTGTATTCCCCTGTCCTACAGTCGGCCTCTCCCCCCCTGACATGGCTGATAACAGATAGTAATAGATTGCATTCCCCTGTCCTACAGTCGGCCTCTCCCCTCCTGACATGGCTGATAACAGGTAGTAATAGATTGTATTCCCCTGTCCTACAGTCGGCCTCTCCCCTCCTGACATGGCTGATAACAGATAGTAATAGATTGTATTCCCCTGTCCTACAGTCGGCCTCTCCCCTCCTGACGTGGCTGATAACAGATAGTAATAGATTGTATTCCCCTGTCCTACAGTCGGCCTCTCCTGACATGGCTGATAACAGATAGTAATAGATTGTATTCCCTTGTCCTACAGTCGGCCTCTCCCCTCCTGACATGGCTGATAACAGATAGTAATAGATTGTATTCCCCTGTCCTACAGTCGGCCTCTCCCCTCCTGACATGGCTGATAACAGAGAGTAATAGATTGTATTCCCCTGTCCTACAGTCGGCCTCTCCTCTCCTGACATGGCTGATAACAGATAGTAATAGATTGTATTCCCCTGTCCTACAGTCGGCCTCTCCTGACATGGCTGATAACAGATAGTAATAGATTGTATTCCCCTGTCCTACAGTCGGCCTCTCCCCTCCTGACATGGCTGATAACAGATAGTAATAGATTGTATTCACCTGTCCTACAGTCGGCCTCTCCTCTCCTGACGTGGCTGATAACAGAGAGTAATAGATTGTATTCCCCTGTCCTACAGTCGGCCTCTCCTCTCCTGACACGGCTGATAACAGATAGTAATGGATTGTATTCCCCTGTCCTACAGTCGGCCTCTCCTCTCCTGACATGGCTGATAACAGATAGTAATAGATTGTATTCCCCTGTCCTACAGTCGGCCTCTCCCCTCCTGACGTGGCTGATAACAGATAGTAATAGATTGTATTCCCCTGTCCTACAGTCGGCCTCTCCCCTCCTGACATGGCTGATAACAGATAGTAATAGATTGTATTCCCCTGTCCTACAGTCGGCCTCTCCCCTCCTGACGTGGCTGATAACAGATAGTAATAGATTGTATTCACCTGTCCTACAGTCGGCCTCTCCTGACATGGCTGATAACAGATAGTAATAGATTGTATTCCCCTGTCCTACAGTCGGCCTCCCCTCTCCTGACGTGGCTGATAACAGATAGTAATACATTGTATTCCCCTGTCCTACAGTCGGCCTCTCCCCTCCTGACATGGCTGATAACAGATAGTAATAGATTGTATTCCCCTGTCCTACAGTCAGCCTCTCCCTCCTGACATGGCTGATAACAGATAGTAATAGATTGTATTCCCCTGTCCTACAGTCGGCCTCTCCCCTCCTGACATGGCTGATAACAGATAGTAATAGATTGTATCCCCCTGTCCTACAGTCGGCCTCTCCTCTCCTGACATGGCTGATAACAGATAGTAATAGATTGTATTCCCCTGTCCTACAGTCGGCCTCTCCTCTCCTGACGTGGCTGATAACAGATAGTAATAGATTGTATTCCCCTGTCCTACAGTCGGCCTCTCCCCTCCTGACATGGCTGATAACAGATAGTAATAGATTGTATCCCCCTGTCCTACAGTCGGCCTCTCCTCTCCTGACATGGCTGATAACAGATAGTAATAGATTGTATTCCCCTGTCCTACAGTCGGCCTCTCCTCTCCTGACATGGCTGATAACAGATAGTAATAGATTGTATTCCCCTGTCCTACAGTCGGCCTCTCCTCTCCTGACATGGCTGATAACAGATAGTAATAGATTGTATTCCCCTGTCCTACAGTCGGCCTCTCCCCTCCTGATATGGCTGATAACAGATAGTAATAGATTGTATTCCCCTGTCCTACAGTCGGCCTCTCCCCCTCCTGACATGGCTGATAACAGATAGTAATAGATTGTATTCCCCTGTCCTACAGTCGGCCTCTCCTCTCCTGACATGGCTGATAACAGATAGTAATAGATTGTATTCCCCTGTCCTACAGTCGGCCTCTCCCCTCCTGACGTGGCTGATAACAGATAGTAATAGATTGTATTCCCCTGTCCTACAGTCGGCCTCTCCCCTCCTGACATGGCTGATAACAGATAGTAATAGATTGTATTCCCCTGTCCTACAGTCGGCCTCTCCCCTCCTGATATGGCTGATAACAGATAGTAATAGATTGTATTCCCCTGTCCTACAGTCGGCCTCTCCTCTCCTGACATGGCTGATAACAGATAGTAATAGATTGTATTCCCCTGTCCTACAGTCGGCCTCTCCCCTCCTGACATGGCTGATAACAGATAGTAATAGATTGTAGTCACCTGTCCTACAGTCGGCCTCTCCCCTCCTGACATGGCTGATAACAGATAGTAATAGATTGTATTCCCCTGTCCTACAGTCGGCCTCTCCCCTCCTGATATGGCTGATAACAGATAGTAATAGATTGTATTCCCCTGTCCTACAGTCGGCCTCTCCCCTCCTGACGTGGCTGATAACAGATAGTAATAGATTGTATTCCCTTGTCCTACAGTCGGCCTCTCCCCTCCTGACATGGCTGATAACAGATAGTAATAGATTGTATTCCCCTGTCCTACAGTCGGCCTCTCCTCTCCTGACGTGGCTGATAACAGATAGTAATAGATTGTATTCCCCTGTCCTACAGTCGGCCTCTCCCCTCCTGACATGGCTGATAACAGATAGTAATAGATTGTAGTCACCTGTCCTACAGTCGGCCTCTCCCCTCCTGACATGGCTGATAACAGATAGTAATAGATTGTATTCCCCTGTCCTACAGTCGGCCTCTCCTCTCCTGACATGGCTGATAACAGATAGTAATAGATTGTATTCCCCTGTCCTACAGTCGGCCTCTCCCCTCCTGACATGGCTGATAACAGATAGTAATAGATTGTATTCACCTGTCCTACAGTCGGCCTCTCCCCTCCTGACATGGCTGATAACAGATAGTAATAGATTGTAGTCACCTGTCCTACAGTCGGCCTCTCCCCTCCTGACATGGCTGATAACAGATAGTAATAGATTGTATTCCCCTGTCCTACAGTCGGCCTCTCCTCTCCTGACGTGGCTGATAACAGATAGTAATAGATTGTATTCCCCTGTCCTACAGTCGGCCTCTCCCCTCCTGACGTGGCTGATAACAGATAGTAATAGATTGTATTCCCTTGTCCTACAGTCGGCCTCTCCCCTCCTGACATGGCTGATAACAGATAGTAATAGATTGTATTCCCCTGTCCTACAGTCGGCCTCTCCTCTCCTGACGTGGCTGATAACAGATAGTAATAGATTGTATTCCCCTGTCCTACAGTCGGCCTCTCCCCTCCTGACATGGCTGATAACAGATAGTAATAGATTGTATTCCCCTGTCCTACAGTCGGCCTCTCCCCTCCTGACATGGCTGATAACAGATAGTAATAGATTGTATTCCCCTGTCCTACAGTCGGCCTCTCCTCTCCTGACATGGCTGATAACAGATAGTAATAGATTGTATTCCCCTGTCCTACAGTCGGCCTCTCCCCTCCTGACATGGCTGATAACAGATAGTAATAGATTGTAGTCACCTGTCCTACAGTCGGCCTCTCCCCTCCTGACATGGCTGATAACAGATAGTAATAGATTGTATTCCCCTGTCCTACAGTCGGCCTCTCCCCTCCTGACATGGCTGATAACAGATAGTAATAGATTGTATTCCCCTGTCCTACAGTCGGCCTCTCCTCTCCTGACGTGGCTGATAACAGATAGTAATAGATTGTATTCCCCTGTCCTACAGTCGGCCTCTCCCCTCCTGACATGGCTGATAACAGATAGTAATAGATTGTATTCCCCTGTCCTACAGTCGGCCTCTCCTCTCCTGACATGGCTGATAACAGATAGTAATAGATTGTATTCCCCTGTCCTACAGTCGGCCTCTCCCCTCCTGACATGGCTGATAACAGATAGTAATAGATTGTATTCCCCTGTCCTACAGTCGGCCTCTCCTCTCCTGACGTGGCTGATAACAGATAGTAATAGATTGTATTCCCCTGTCCTACAGTCGGCCTCTCCTCTCCTGACATGGCTGATAACAGATAGTAATAGATTGTATTCCCCTGTCCTACAGTCGGCCTCTCCCCTCCTGACATGGCTGATAACAGATAGTAATAGATTGTATTCCGCTGTCCTACAGTCGGCCTCTCCCCTCCTGACGTGGCTGATAACAGATAGTAATAGATTGTATTCCCCTGTCCTACAGTCGGCCTCTCCTCTCCTGACATGGCTGATAACAGATAGTAATAGATTGTATTCCCCTGTCCTACAGTCGGCCTCTCCCCTCCTGACGTGGCTGATAACAGATAGTAATAGATTGTATTCCCCTGTCCTACAGTCGGCCTCTCCCCTCCTGACATGGCTGATAACAGATAGTAATAGATTGTATTCCCCTGTCCTACAGTCGGCCTCTCCCCTCCTGACATGGCTGATAACAGATAGTAATAGATTGTATTCCCCTGTCCTACAGTCGGCCTCTCCCCTCCTGACATGGCTGATAACAGATAGTAATAGATTGTATTCCCCTGTCCTACAGTCGGCCTCTCCCCTCCTGACATGGCTGATAACAGATAGTAATAGATTGTATTCCCCTGTCCTACAGTCGGCCTCTCCCCTCCTGACGTGGCTGATAACAGATAGTAATAGATTGTATTCCCCTGTCCTACAGTCGGCCTCTCCTCTCCTGACGTGGCTGATAACAGATAGTAATAGATTGTATTCCCCTGTCCTACTGTCGGCCTCTCCTGACATGGCTGATAACAGATAGTAATAGATTGTATTCCCCTGTCCTACGGTCGGCCTCTCCCCTCCTGACATGGCTGATAACAGATAGTAATAGATTGTATTCCCCTGTCCTACAGTCGGCCTCTCCCCTCCTGACATGGCTGATAACAGATAGTAATAGATTGTATTCCCCTGTCCTACAGTCGGCCTCTCCCCTCCTGACATGGCTGATAACAGATAGTAATAGATTGTATTCCCCTGTCCTACAGTCGGCCTCTCTCCTCCTGACATGGCTGATAACAGATAGTAATAGATTGTATTCCCCTGTCCTACACTCGGCCTCTCCTGACATGGCTGATAACAGATAGTAATAGATTGTATTCCTCTGTCCTACAGTCGGCCTCTCCTCTCCTGACATGGCTGATAACAGATAGTAATAGATTGTATTCCCCTGTCCTACAGTCGGCCTCTCCCCTCCTGACATGGCTGATAACAGATAGTAATAGATTGTATTCCCCTGTCCTACAGTCGGCCTCTCCCCCCTGACATGGCTTCACAGCCAGTGGAATGAAACGGTTCTGCCACCATAGTGTCCCTTTAAACAAGATCACATGACTCTTCATTCAGGTGGCGCTAACAGGGGCAGGACTGTGACAACCTTATGAATCTTTTCGATACAAAGAGCAGAATACAACAATGTATCAGGGCAGTGATGGATATGGCTGGAGTCACACTTTAAGGATTATAACCTGTCTCTTCCATCCCGGATGTCACGTGACGCTCGGGTGTAGAATCTGCATATTATCGCCATGTGCGGTTACCGCCGTCAGATCACTGAGCAGGTCATGGCATTGAGTGATTTGATGACACAGAATTAGATTGCGGAGGTCCAACCTTTACAATCCGTCACCCTTTAGAACCTTTATGTGCCATTGATATCATCTCGCAAATTTCAATCACGGCGCGGAGCGCGGCTCTGGAAATTATTGATGTACATAACGCAGCTATAGATCAGGGCGACGCTGACATTTCTGTGTGAATCTCGGCTTGTGCAGGTATTAAAGGAAATGAAATGGGAGATAAAACAGACAGCAACACATTGCTAAATAATCTGCAGACACAAATATCCGTGATTCCAGGGGAGGCAAATCCATCTAGAAATGTGGAAGCGGGAGTAATGAGCGAGCGGCAGGAAGGGAACAAATGTATCAATTTATTGCTGCAAAAGCAACGTCATTTATGGTAAATATCGGGCGACGAGCTCCGGACGATTCCTGGTGAAGTTCGTTTAGGGCTAGACAGATGTCGTTTGCACCATAGTTAGGACAAAATGGCCATCGTCGTGTGCGCAAATCAAGAGTTAGATCTGTTATATAGAATTAACAAGGTGGGAGGGGGAGACGGGAGGAGGCGGCGGATTCCTTTATTCTGAATCCTAATGGAATATGGAATGAGTTGTCGGCAAATGTAAAATTTAAGGTGTTATTAATGTGGCAGATGAGCTGCGGCCGCGCGTCAGCCAATGAGGTGATGAATTTTGCAAAAGCTCCATTTTTGTCTTATAAAATCAGGAAATTGACTTCACAGCAGCGATTACTAAGCCTGAAGGTCTTCCTAAATACAAGGGTCAGACAAAACGGCTGCAACCCCCGTGACTGAAGATTGGCGCACGGTCACACAGACGTAGAGAAATCCTCGCTCTGATAGGAAGTCGCAGATTCTCCGCTCACAGCATGGCCTCGATTAGATAAATGTGAAAGTATTAAAGGGCCGGACCAGACATTGAGCAGGTGCGTTTATGTTTGGCCATTGCTGGACTCTGTTTTCATGATTGCTTGGGGTCCCGGAGGTTCGACCCTCTCTGAACAGACTAATAGCCCCTATATTATTGTAGCATTGATAAGTGACGGAGGTGGCAAATCTCATTTCATCATTGTCATATTTTCTAAAACTTTTCTGATGTAATGTTGAGAAATTGTATTACTTATCCTGTACTGATCCTGAGTTACATCCTGTATTATACTCCAGAGCTGCACTCACTATTCTGCTGGTACAGTCACTGTGTACATACATTACATTACTTATCCTGTACTGATCCTGAGTTACATCCTGTATTATACTGCCAGAGCTGCACCACTACGCTGGTGCAGTCACTGTGTACATACATTACATTACTTATCCTGTACTGATCCTGAGTTACATCCTGTATTATACTCCAGAGCTGCGCTCACTATTCTGCTGGTACAGTCACTGTGTACATACATTACATTACTTATCCTGTACTGATCCTGAGTTACATCCTGTATTATACTCCAGAGCTGCGCTCACTATTCGCTGGCCCGGCCCTACTTATCCTGACTGACCTGGCGTTTCTCCAGGGCGCGCTCACTATTCTGCTGGTGCAGTCACTGTGTACATACATTACATTACTTATCCTGTACTGATCCTGAGTTACATCCTGTATTATACTCCAGAGCAGCGCTCACTATTCTGCTGGTGCAGTCACTGTGTACATACATTACATTACTTATCCTGTACTGATCCTGAGTTACATCCTGTATTATACTCCAGAGCTGCACTCACTATTCTGCTGGTACAGTCACTGTGTACATACATTACATTACTTATCCTGTACTGATCCTGAGTTACATCCTGTATTATACTCCAGAGCTGCGCTCACTATTCTGCTGGTGCAGTCACTGTGTACATACATTACATTACTTATCCTGTATTATACTCCAGAGCTGCACTTACTATTCTGCTGGTACAGTCACTGTGTACAGTCATGGCCAAAAGTTTTGAGAATGACACAAATATTCTATTGTCACATGATCTGCTGCCCTCTGGTTTTTATGTGTGTTTGTCAGATGTTTTTATCACATACAGAAATAGAATTGCATTCATATTATGAGTAACAGAAGCTTATATTGACAGTTAGAATGAGTTAATGCAGCAAGTCAATATTTGCAGTGTTGACCCTTCTTCTTCAGGACCTCTGCAATTCTCCCTGGCATGCTCTCAATCAACTTCTGGACCAAATCCTGACTGATAGCAGTCCATTCTTGCAGAATCAATGCTTTCATTTTGTCGGAATTTGTTGGTTTTTGTTTGTCCACCCGTCTCTTGATGATTGACCACAAGTTCTCAATGGGATTAAGATCTGGGGAGTTTCCAGGCCATGGACCCAAAATCTCTATGTTTTGTTCCCTGAGCCATTTAGTTATCACCTTTGCTTTATGGCAAGGTGCTCCATCATGCTGGAAAAGGCATTGTTGAGCGCCAAACTGCTCTTGGACGGTTGGGAGAAGTTGCTCTTGGAGGACATTCTGGTACCATTCTTTATTCATGGCTGTGTTTTTAGGCAAGACTGTGAGAGAGCCGATTCCCTGGGCTGAGAAGCAACCCCACACATGAATGGTTTCAGGATGCTTTACAGTTGGCATGAGACAAGACTGGTGGTAGCGCTCACCTCTTCTTCTCCAAATAAGCTGTTTTCCAGATGTTCCAAACAATCGAAAAGGGGATTCATCAGAGAAAATGACTTTCCCCCAGTCCTCAGCAGTCCACTCCCTGTACCTTTTGCAGAATATCAGTCTGTCCCTGATGTTTTTTCTGGAGAGAAGTGGCTTCTTTGCTGCCCTCCTTGAGACCAGGCCTTGCTCCAAGAGTCTCCGCCTCACAGTGGGTGCAGATGCACTCACACCTGCCTGCTGCCATTCCTCAGCAAGCTCTGCACTGCTGGTAGCCCCATCCCGCAGCTGAAACACTTTTAAGAGACGGTCCTGCCGCTTGCTGGTCTTTCTTGGGCGCCCTGGAGCCTTTTTGGCACCAATGGAACCTCTCTCCTTGAAGTTCTTGATGATGCGATAGATTGTTGACTGAGGTGCAATCTTTCTAGCTGCAATACTCTTCCCAGTTAGGCCATTTTTTGTGCAGTGCAATGATGACTGCACGTGTTTATTTAGCGATAACCATGGTTAACAGAAGAGAAACAATGATGGCAAGCACCAGCCTCCTTTTAAAGTGTCCAGTGGTGTCATTCTTACTTAATCATGACAGATTGATCTCCAGCCCTGTCCTCATCAACACCCACACCTGTGTTAATGGAGCAATCACTGAAACGATGTTAGGTGGTCCTTTTAAGGCAGGGCTGCAATGATGTTGAAATGTGTTTTGGGGGATAAAGTTCATTTTCTAGGCAAATATTGACTTTGCAAGTAATTGCTGTTAAGCTGATCACTCTTTATAACATTCTGGAGTATATGCAAATTGCCATTAGAAAAACTGAAGCAGTAGACTTGGTAAAAATTAATATTTGTATCATTCTCAAAACTTTTGGCCATGACTGTACACAGTATGCACTCACTATACTGCAGGATTTGGAGTCAAAATCTCCCAGTGTCTGCACACAACTTATTCTAGTGATTTGCATTGAGTAGTATTATCTTTACTCCAGGCTCTGTACACTTATCTGACAACCTTCTCAGTAAACTTGTTTTATATAGTTACATAAATAAACTTTATGAAAAGTTCTACAACACTTTCCCCAGACTATTGTGACACTGAAGAATGGTTTTACTGCCATCTTGTGGGATTCCTGAGAAGCAGCAGATACAATAACCTGTGACTGAATAATGAAGCTCTCCACCCACATCACAGGTGATAAAGAACTGCTGAAGAAGAAAAAATATAAAAGCTTATACAAATAAAATATGTATTAAAAAATTATACAATTCCCACAACTTTTGATTGAAGTTTGTATTTCATTTCTGCACAAGTTACAGGATCTTTGCTTACCGACCTTAAACTGGAGCATTTATATTCACATCCAGAAGCTGAAAGCCAGAACAGACTCACAACTGAGTGTTTGCTACAATTGTATCAAGTCCAGACAATCCTTTGTGAGCTAAACAGCCGGAACTCCAGACTGATAAATTGTAACAAGTCCATCAGCTGAGAACAGGACTAAGGCTACATTCACACAGTGATTAAAGGTCGTGTGATGTCCTACTTTTGGCCGTTTTCACGGATCCCTCCATAAACTCATATGTATGGGAGATCGGTGAAAATGGGGGCCCCTTTGGATGCAAGATGGTCGTGAAAAATGGATGCTTTTCACAGTCGTTTTGCACCTCGGTCACCCAACTGTAGCCTGTGTCTAAATGGAAATCCTTTTCTTGCTGTTTTTATGACAATGTATTAAGCGCAAATACATGGCAGAGTAAAAACTTCTGTCAGATCAGACAGGATTGAAAAGGGGCAATGGCGCATCTAAACTAACTACAACATGTGACAAAGAGCTGCACCGATTATAAATAGACACCGCAGTAAAACTAGTGTAAAATAAGTCGCACCTGCAAAAAATATATGGCCAAAAATGGGGCAGATGATAAATAACCCCTAATGAATATTTGTATCCACTGACAGCAAGCAGAGATCTTTATAATGATGATAATAGGATTCTGAATACAGAGATAATGGGGAGCAGGGAGTCCAGACCGCTCCTATTAAATCATAATAATTGGGTTCCATCAATCTCTCACATTTCCCGTTAATAATTGGGCGCCATGGTAACGAGCTGTGTCTATTAATAATCTGATACAATGTTAATCAATAGCAAATGGAGAATAAGAACAGAAATATAAGAAATCTAATTAAAATGATCAATTTGCGACTGATCCGTAATTAACATGCCAGATATGACGTACGAGCATTGGGTCCGGTCGATGGGGGCGCGGTGTCCAATTCATCACAGATTTGATTGGATGGAAGTTAATAATGGACAAGTAAAGCTGAGAAGTGACCCAGGCACGCAGGATGCAGTCCTATGTCAGACAGTAAAGTGCCAAAACCACCAGGCGGCAGGATTACCGAAATGGGCCGTAATGAAGAAATCTTACGCAAAGCAAACTTCAATTTTTAATCTACTTCTTGCATTGACATGTACCAGGCCTATGGGCGTCACGCTGCGGCCTCAAATAGAGATGGGGAAACCACCAAGGGTCAATTCACACTGGTGCTCGGGAACGCCGTCCTCCATTCTGCTTAAAATATGTGATTTCGGGCGGAAACCCGGCAGACCCCATTATAATCCACGGGTAACTGATTTTTAGGCTGAGGCCCCGCATTGCAGAAACAACTTTTTTGTTGCGGTTTTTTGAGCCAAAGCCAAGAATGGCTATAAAAGGAACGGGAAATATATAGGAAGTTCTTCTACTTCTCCCTTCTGCTCAATTCACTCCTGACTTTGGCTCAAAAAAACGCAACAAGATCTGCAACAAAAAAAAGCTGCGTTTCTGCAACGTGGGGCCTCAGCCTTAAGCGGATTTTCGGGACCCCAAGCGGATATTTGTTAGGGCTGCTATATATGGCACTGCCCTGGTTGCCTGTGTACTCCCCCATCCTCTTTTTATTAATATATTTGATAAAGCCCCCTTTGTGGGCCCTGTACCCCACCCCTTCCTCTACTGTCTCTGGCCGTGCCCCCCTCCCCCGACTATTCCTGTTCATTTATGGTTTCTGGGCCATCTGCACTGCAACCTGAGATTCCACCGTAGTGATGGAGTCCATGATTGATGGCCAAGAATGGGTTAATCACAGTATTAACATGTCCCCAATTAACCCCTTGAATGTGGGGACCCCTTCAGTAGGAGGAGTCCTCGCACTCTGGAACACTGAGCCACAAAAGGGGGTTACTAGCGTTATTAGAGGGTGAATTATAGTAACCCCTATCACATGATGAAAACCAGCCAATGAGGTGTCACTGGGTAGAGGAGGCGGAGCTGGACCAGGACTGTTAATATGGTAATGTTATTGGTTTTTTTATATATTTTTTTTTCAGATCCGCTAATCGGTCAATGTCAATGACCAGCAGTGACTTTTATTGACAGTTTTAATAAAATTTTAAGTGAGGGTTGTTGGGGGTGTTTTATATCAATAAAGTGACAATTATTAGTGATAATGACAATTATTTGTAATGCGCTTTACTCACCAAGGGAGGAGGGGAGTTACTGACCGCCATACAGGATTAAACCGTCACCATCTGCGCCACTGACTGCAGCAAACTCAAGATGTCTGTATTAACCCCGCTGCTACCCTAGACCTCTAGGGATATTATTATTAACCCCGCTGCTACCCTAGACCTCTAGGGATATTATTATTAACCCCGCTGCTACCCTAGACCTCTAGGGATATTATTATTAACCCCGCTGCTACCCTAGACCTCTAGGGATATTATTATTAACCCCGCTGCTACCCTAGACCTCTAGGGATATTATTATTAACCCCGCTGCTACCCTAGACCTCTAGGGATATTATTATTAACCCCGCTGCTACCCTAGACCTCTAGGGATATTATTATTAACCCCGCTGCTACCCTAGACCTCTAGGGATATTATTATTAACCCCGCTGCTACCCTAGACCTCTAGGGATATTATTATTAACCCCGCTGCTACCCTAGACCTCTAGGGATATTATTATTAACCCCATTGCTTCCCTAGACCTCCAGGGACAGGCTCATGGCTCAGGATTAAATGGTCACCATCAGCTCCAGTGACTGCAGTAACCTCGAGACGCTATTACAAATCCATTTCTACCCTAGACCACAATAGATATCAGAATTTACCCCTTTACTGTCCTAGACCACCAGGGAAGTTAATATTAACCCCATTAAAACCCTAGACCTCCAGTGATGTTAATATTAACCCCATTACTACCCTAGACCTCTACGGATGTTAGTATTAACCCTTTTACTACACTAGAGGACCAGGGATGTTAATATTAACCCCTTTACTACCCTAGACAACCAAGGATTTTAAATAATAACCCCTAGACTATGCAGGATGTCAGTATTAACCCCTTTACACATTGGATGACAGCCCAAACATGTGAGACTCCACGTGCTCAGTGCAGTTACAGGGTCTGATGAATGGCGTACCTTGTCAAACTCACTATGGAGTAGCAGTTTTATTATAATCGGGAGCACAAAGGGATCACATTGGATGACACAAAGAGGGGCAAAAACCTGTTCTTAACCATCCTGGATTAGTCCTGACTTTTAAGAAACATTCCTGATCATTTCAGCTTGTCCCAGATAAACTCTGTCCGAAAAGTAGTAGAGTTTTGGCAAAGCCTGCCCAAAAGTGGGTGCTCTCACCCTGTGAGGGGTGAAGGGGAAACACCATGGGGGTACAATTACTATGTGAGGAACACTAAAGGGGACATTATTACTGATGTGTGGGGCACCTTTACTGTGGGGGTACTATTATTTTTGGGGTAGTGTAGATGTGGAGTCTATGTAGAGGCTGGGTAACAGGTGGGGTAGATGTTGGAAAAGAAAGGAGCCAGAAATGTCTGGGCACCAAACACTGCAGGGAAGACTTGTGGCTGGAAGAAGTTGTCATGGTGGTCTGAGCCTGAAAGAGAAGAAATGGGAAAGAGAACAACTCCAGAGAAGAAGTGTTGGCTTTTACTGTATTAACTGCAGGGCTCCTGTGTAGGACTACATGGTCCCTGTAAAATCAGAGTATGGGATATTAATAAGTCATGTGATGGCGGTATCATTGGCAATATTAGTCTTTGTATAGCGAGTTGTGTTCACTAACAGTTTGGCAGTCATTTTTAGCACCTTATGGCTGTATTATATGGCCCATTTTATGTATTATTTAGAGGTGTCCTATTGGATATATGGATTAGTGTTGAATAACAGGTAAATTACCAGTATGTGATGCCTCGTCAGATCGGAAATCCCACAGCACTGATTTTATTATAAAATGTCCTGCCGAGGCCATGCATGATATGGTATAAAAAAAGTGTCTTAAATGCTGAGGACGCCATCCATACAGTGAGTCTTAGACGTCATCACAGGATCAAGCTTGACCATTGCATAAATAATCACCCCCTGTTAGAATCAAACCTTGATAAAAAGCATTACAGATTACTGTGTTTGTTGGAAAGTTCTTGGTTTTCATCAATGGTTGCCGAAGAGAGAGAGAGCTGATCAGGAGAGGACATGATGTATGCAACCTGTACAGCGGCACAGCAGACCACCCAATAGACTACCTGCAAGGGAATGGAAGGAAGGAAGGAATAAAGGAAGGGAGGGAGGGAAGGATGGAAGGAAGGAAGGAAGGGGGAGGGAGGGGGGAGGGGAAGGAAGGAAGGAAGGAAGGAAGGGAGGAAGGAGGGAGGAAGGAAGGAAGGAAGGAGGAGGAAGGAAGGAAGGGAGGGAGGGAAGGAAGGGAGGAAGGAAGGGAGGAAGGAAGGGAGGAAGGAAGGAAGGAAGGAAGGAAGGCTCTGAGCTCACTGAACTCCAGCCCGGTCCTGTAATAGGAGTCAGCAATGTAACAAGTCACTTCCTGAAATGTCTCCCCTCCTAGATATTCCTCCATCACCTGTGAGCAGGATTATTAAGGAACTGCAGCCACTCAATCACAATGTTCAAACAAACCATGTAAAGTTACAGAGTGGGGGCGCCACAGAGTGCTGAATAATAGAGAGGTGTAAAGCACAATGACAAGCGATAGATGGAGTGGAGTAAAGCACAATGGCAAGCGATGGATGAAGTGGTGTAAAGCACAATGACAGGCGATGGATGGAGCGGTGTAAAGCACAATGACAGGCGATGGATGGAGCGGTGTAAAGCACAATGACAGGTGATGGATGGAGCGAAGTAAAGCACAATGACAAGCGATAGATGGAGCAGTGTAAAGCACAATGACAAGCAATGGATCTAGCGGTGTGAACCACAATGGCAAGCGATGGATGGAGCGGTGTAAAGCACAA
This sequence comes from Leptodactylus fallax, assembly GCA_947044405.1. Lineage (NCBI taxonomy): Eukaryota > Metazoa > Chordata > Amphibia > Anura > Leptodactylidae > Leptodactylus > Leptodactylus fallax. The sequence goes on from CAMRHE010001131.1 coordinate 164,676, forward strand.
TGACAAGCGATGGATGGAGAGGTGTAAAGCACAATGACAAGCGATGGATGGAGCGGTGTAAAGCACATTGACAAGCGATGGATGGAGCGGTGTAAAGCACAATGACAAGCGATGGATGGAGCGGTGTAAAGCACAATGACAAGCGATGGATGGAGCAGTGTGAACCACAATAACAAGCGATGGATGGAGCGGTGTAAAGCACAATGACAAGCGATGGATGGAGCGGTGTAAAGCACAATAACAAGCGATGGATGGAGCGGTGTAAAGCACAATGACAAGCGATGGATGGAGCGGTGTAAAGCACAATGACAAGCGATGGATGGAGCAGTGTGAACCACAATAACAAGCGATGGATGGAGTGGTGTAAAGCACAATAACAAGCGATGGATGGAGCGGTGTAAACCACAATGACAAGCGATGGATGGAGCGGTGTAAAGCACAATTGCAAGCGATGGATGGAGTGGTGTAAAGCACAATGACAGATGATGGATGGAGCGAAGTAAACCACAATGACAAGCGATAGATGGAGCAGTGTAATGCACAATGACAGGCGATGGATGGAGCGGTGTAAAGCACAATGACAAGCAATGGATCTAGCGGTGTAAACCACAATGACAAGCGATGGATGGAGTGGTGTAAAGCACATTGACAAGCGATAGATGGAGCGGTGTAAAGCACAATGACAAGCAATGGATCTAGCGGTGTAAACCACAATGGCAAGCCAATGGATGGAGCGGTGTAAAGCACAATGACAGGCAATAGATGAAGCGGTGTAATGCACAATGACAGGCGATGGATGGAGCGGTGTGAACCACAATGGCAAGCGATGAATGGAGCGGTGTAAAGCACAATGACAAGCGATGGATGGAGCGGAGTAAACCACAATGACAAGCAATGGATGGAGCGGTGTAAAGCACAATGACAAGCGATGAATGGAGCGGTGTAAAGCACAATGACAAGCAATGGATGGAGCGGTGTAAAGCACAATGACAAGCGATGGATGGAGCGGTGTAAAGCACAATGACAAGCGATGGATGGAGCGGAGTAAACCACAATGACAAGCAATGGATGGAGCGGTGTAAAGCACAATGACAAGCGATGGATGGAGCAGTGTAAAGCACAATGACAAGCGATGGATGGAGCGGAGTAAAGCACAATGACAGGCGATGGATGGAGCGGAGTAAACCACAATGACAAGCGATGGATGGAGCGGTGTAAAGCACATTGACAAGCGATGGATGGAGCGGGTAAGACAATGACAAGCGATGGATGGAGCAGTGTAAAGCACAATGACAAGCGATGGATGGAGCAGTGTAAAGCACAATGACAAGCGATGGATGGAGCGGTGTAAAGCACAATGACAAGCGATGGATGGAGTGGTGTGAACCACAATGGCAAGCGATGGATGGAGCGGTGTAAAGCACAATGACAAGCAATGGATCTAGCGGTGTAAACCACAATGACAAGCGATAGGTGGAGTGGTGTAAAGCAGAATGACAGGCGATGGATGGAGCGGTGTAAAGCACAATGACAAACGATAGATGGAGTGGTGTAAAGTACAATGCCGTGCCTGGACTCTGGAGTGACCAACCACACATCTCTATCTGGCAGGGTGATGGATTCTTTTCTGTTCCAGCATGTCTGTGCACTAGTGCACAAGGGCCATAAAGACATAGTTGGAGAAGTTTGGTGTAGAAGAATCCTGACCTCAACCCCATCCATTAATGCCTATGGATACAGAATGGGATGTCAGAAAAGCTCCTGAAGGTGGAAAGTGCAGGGGGCACATACTTTTCTCCATATAGTCTAGATAGATACATATGAGACAGAGAGTTAACTAGATAGATGTTCATTTTTTAACTATTTGCTCCACTGGATATAACCTGAGGACTCTCTTTTTGATGATACATGAAAGTTTTTCACTAATAAAATATAACTGGTTGCCATTTTTCCCAGTCGATGTACTATCAGGTCTGTTCCAGCAGGTGGCGCTTTCCAGTCATGTTTACTGACATTGCTTTCTTACAGTCTTCTTACATGGAGAGCCTCCTGCTGGATGAAATTGTGGACTCTGACAGCAAAGAAAATCTCAATCATGTCCAGGAAATAGTAAGATATTTATTTATGCGCAAAACTCAGAATCCGTCTCTTGTGCAGATTGACATGTCCGGCAGGCACAGCGCTGGTGTCTCCTCTCAGGTTATGACCTGTACAGTCATGGCCAAAAGTTTTGAGAATGATACAAATATTAATTTTTACAAAGTCTACTGCTTCAGTTTTTCTAATGGCAATTTGCATATACTCCAGAAAGTTATAAAGAGTGATCAGCTTAACAGCAATTACTTGCAAAGTCAATATTTGCCTAGAAAATGAACTTTATCCCCCAAAACACATTTCAACATCATTGCAGCCCTGCCTTAAAAGGACCACCTAACATCGTTTCAGTGATTGCTCCATTAACACAGGTGTGGGTGTTGATGAGGACAGGGCTGGAGATCAATCTGTCATGATTAAGTAAGAATGACACCACTGGACACTTTAAAAGGAGGCTGGTGCTTGCCATCATTGTTTCTCTTCTGTTAACCATGGTTATCTCTAAAGAAACACGTGCAGTCATCATTGCACTGCACAAAAATGGCCTAACTGGGAAGAGTATTGCAGCTAGAAAGATTGCACCTCAGTCAACAATCTATCGCATCATCAAGAACTTCAAGGAGAGAGGTTCCATTGGTGCCAAAAAGGCTCCAGGGCGCCCAAGAAAGACCAGCAAGCGGCAGGACCGTCTCTTAAAAGTGTTTCAGCTGCGGGATGGGGCTACCAGCAGTGCAGAGCTTGCTGAGGAATGGCAGCAGGCAGGTGTGAGTGCATCTGCACGCACTGTGAGGCGGAGACTCTTGGAGCAAGGCCTGGTCTCAAGGAGGGCAGCAAAGAAGCCACTTCTCTCCAGAAAAAACATCAGGGACAGACTGATATTCTGCAAAAGGTACAGGGAGTGGACTGCTGAGGACTGGGGGAAAGTCATTTTCTCTGATGAATCCCCTTTTCGATTGTTTGGAACATCTGGAAAACAGCTTATTCGGAGAAGAAGAGGTGAGCGCTACCACCAGTCTTGTCTCATGCCAACTGTAAAGCATCCTGAAACCATTCATGTGTGGGGTTGCTTCTCAGCCAAGGGAATCGGCTCTCTCACAGTCTTGCCATGAATAAAGAATGGTTCCAGAATGTCCTCCAAGAGCAACTTCTCCCAACCGTCCAAGAGCAGTTTGGCGCTCAACAATGCCTTTTCCAGCATGATGGAGCACCTTGCCATAAAGCAAAGGTGAGAACTAAATGGCTCAGGGAACAAAACATAGAGATTTTGGGTCCATGGCCTGGAAACTCCCCAGATCTTAATCCCATTGAGAACTTGTGGTCAATCATCAAGCGACGGGTGGACAAACAAAAACCAACAAATTCAGACAAAATGAAAGCATTGATTCTGCAAGAATGGACTGCTATCAGTCAGGATTTGGTCCAGAAGTTGATTGAGAGCATGCCAGGGAGAATTGCAGAGGTCCTGAAGAAGAAGGGTCAACACTGCAAATATTGAATTGCTGCATTAACTCATTCTAACTGTCAATATAAGCTTCTGTTACTCATAATATGAATGCAATTCTATTTCTGTATGTGATAAAAACATCTGACAAACACACCTAAAAACCAGAGGGCAGCAGATCATGTGAAAATAGAATATTTGTGTCATTCTCAAAACTTTTGGCCATGACTGTTCAATAGGGCAAAACAAGTTTTTATGTAGAAATGTTTATTTTTCTAAAAATACTGGTCATGCTTTACTAATTTTTGTAGTAAATCTCATCCATTGCAAAATAACCACTATACAAGCTCTGTACAGAGCCTGCCCATGACATAGAAATGAGTAAGTGATGTCACAGGTCACCCCGCCTCCCTGCACAATGACCTCTGCATGTCACAGAGCATGCCCACAACATTCTCAAATAGAAATTAATAGGTGATATCACAGCTCACCCGCCCGCACAAAGACCTCTTCATATGTCACAGAGCACGCCCACAACACTCTCCCATAGAAATCAATAGGTGATGTCACAGCACACCATCCCCTCTGTGAAGGATCTCGTCCTACCGAAACCCGTGTCCGGCACACCTGAGATCGCTTCAATTACCTCACACCCACCTCCAGTGAGTGTTCTGGGCCCATAGGATAATACGAAACGAGCTTTCTAAATTGTATATATTTATTAACCCCTAAAAGGGTTGGTACCACTTAACACATACAGAGAATACATGTAGCGATTAGCGAGCCAATACAAGTGGAAAGCAACATGAAATGGTGCACAAAATAAAAATGGGAATAAACAGAGAAAAGGAAATATTACCAACACAAGCCTGCGATTGGTTCTCTGGGCTCCGGATGTTGAGTTCAGGGCACGTACGTAGATTCATTCCAAAAGCATGTATCCGGGCATACTATTCAGATGACCTTCAGCAGAAGAATAACATGTGGCCCCCACATGGCAGGCTTTTGTGTTTCCCTGCCACCCACCCACAGTGACATCACTGGGGAGGGGAGATACACCTATCGGCTTGGAGCCCCCGGACTAGAAAACGGTCCTGATTCCTTATCAGGTGACCGGACTGTCAGGCAAGTGGTATGATGGGAATCGGGGTGAGATCCCCATCATATAGACACCAAGGATGGCACCCCAATTCTCTTTGGGTAGGGATTTGAATGTCTGGACCTGTCTCTGGCTCAACGGCGCCATGATTGGACTGAACACGTGCATCTTTCTCTGGGGCACCTACAGAATTTATCGGGGTAACTGTGGGGTGCCCCCCTTTGGAGATATGGGCATAAAACTATAATCTCAGTGGTGCCAGATAGACTCAGTGTAACATGGTTGAACAGGAAACTCCCTGGTGAGTGGTGGAGGGTTTGCAAGCGTGTGTTAATTACTCGGGACAATACAATAGAGGGACTGTGATTAACCAGCAACAGGAATCCAGTTTCCTATAGCTGAGCTGAGGGGAGTTTTAACAAATAGTTCACAAGGAGGAGGGAAGGGGTTGGCTAGATACATATTTGTACGGAAATACATATACGGGTGTCCCCAATCATCACACCCTCCCTGCACAACGATCTCTACAAATGTCACAGAGCATGCCCACAACACTCTCCCATAGAAATCAATAGGTGATGTCACAGCTCACCTCCCCCCCGTACAATGACTTCTTCACATGTCACAGAGTATGCCCATGACACTCTCCCATAGAAATCAATAGGTGATGTCACAGCTCTCCCTCCCCCCCGTACAATGACTTCTTCACATGTCACAGAGTATGCCCATGACACTCTCCCATAGAAATCAATAGGTGATGTCACAACTCTCCTCCTCCTCCCTGCACAATGACCTCTGCATGTCACAAAGCATGCCCACAACACTCTCCCATAGAAATCAATAGGTGACATCACAGCTCAAAATTAAATGTTGTTGTTAGCAAAAAAACACAGCAGAGATGGAGGAATATTAGAAAAATATTTTTATTTTTTTTTATTTTTTATTGTTTTAGACTTTATATTGCCTGAGGAAAGTTTTGCTATTTTAATTCTACCTGTCCTGACAGTTGGCTACGATGTATCATTGCAGATAAAATGTTTTAGTTTATGGACACAAATGTAACAAACCCTCAGCGGTGAAAATTATTAGGTCAGGAAAGGTCTTCAATCATATTAACAACTATGTTCCCAATCACTGACAGCAAGCAGAGATCCTGAACATGGTGAAGAATTAAAGTCTATTAGAAAGTGTTTGAGCATTTCATTCTGCAGTCAATCAGAAAAGTGGATAATTCCTTTAAGACTTCCTTATACCTTGATGTCTCTGCTCTGCTGACCATTTCCCTTATGCTAGGAAGGATCTTCTGTCAGGTGTCAGGCTCCACCTCTTAAAGGGGTGTTCGGGACTATGATATTGATTGCTATGGCCTCTTCACTTCCTACCAAGCACAGTGCCTTATATTGTATAGTGGCTGTGCCTGGTATTGCAGCGGTCATTAAAATTAGCCTGAACTGTAGCATGGCCATGTGACCAATTGTAATGAAGAGGACGTGGGTCTCAATACCATAGACCTGAATAGTCATGTGACAACTAAGCTCCACCCATGTTAGAAAAGATTTAGGAAATGGCAAATAATTAAAAATAAAATAACTGGATACATTTATATTGAGTGTGTTTTGGCTCAGATCATCTGGTAAGGGGGGTAACATTGTGTATGGGACATCCCCCATGTCCACCATCTCCTATTATACCAGGTACATGTCAGAATCGGATTTTCTCACTTTCCTTTCCCTCCTTATCCGTGTAGTGCAGACGTCTGGTTTTATCTCCTGGTCCTCTGAGCTGCTCTGATGTTCTCGACCAAAATCCTCAGACAAACCTATCAGCTGTGAAATTATCTGGACATGATATTAGCGAGGAGCCGGCAGGTGATCCCGAGCCGGCCACAGCCCAATGCTCTCGCCTACTCAGTATTACCACCTTACTGTAATCTGAGCTGGAGGAGACTCTGTATCTATTCAGCTCTCATACAATCCTCAACCAGAGAAATATCCAAAACTGTCAGTGACCAATCAACCTACAGGTGGAGCAACACCAAGGGGGGCAAAGTGTACCCAGAGAGGTCTCACAAATATCACATCAATGCTCAAACATGCATTGCATTTCAGACTACAACCTCCAGGGGGCAACATGTTTGGATAAAATGGCGTCATCTGGAGGTATATCAATGGTAAGTAGGCAGTTTACGTAGAAGGTGACATTATAACACACAATACAGGAAGGTATGAACAATGTCTGTGCTGCAGGGTGGACTACATGTGCCATCTCTGATCTGTACTTTCCGGCACTTATAACTTATGTGCCAGGCAGAAGATGACACCCAAGTAGGAGAAGCCAAGTACAGACGTCCTCCATGATGTCACCTCTGAACTACAACTCACCAGAATCCTGTAGGCAGCAAATATAACATAACCAAAGAAAAAGGCTTTGACAAATCCCAAATTTTCTGAATTCTGTAGATTTCCATGCTGAACTATCCCTGAACTATCCTGCTTGTTCAGTGTCTGCATAACCTCTGATGATCAGAATATAATGTTCACAAGCTTGCTGACTGTTTCCAATAACAACAAAAAGAATAGTGAGCGCAGCTCTGTAGTATAATACAGGATATAACTCAGGATCAGTACAGGATAAGTAATGTAATGTATGTACACAGTGACTGTACCAGCAGAATAGTGAGCGCAGCTCTGGAGTATAATACAGGATGTAACTCAGGATCAGTACAGGATAAGTAATGTAATGTATGTACACAGTGACTGCACCAGCAGAATAGTGAGTGCAGCTCTGGAGTATAATACAGGATAAGTAATGTAATGTATGTACACAGTGACTGTACCAGCAGAATAGTGAGTGCAGCTCTGGAGTATAATACAGGATATAACTCAGGATCAGTACAGGATAAGTAATGTAATGTATGTGCACAGTGACTGTACCAGCAGAATAGTGAGCGCAGCTCTGGAGGATAATACAGGATAAGTAATGTAATGTATGTACACAGTGACTGCACCAGCAGAATAGTGAGCGCAGCTCTGGAGTATAATACAGGATGTAACTCAGGATCAGTACAGGATAAGTAATGTAATGTATGTACACAGTGACTGTACCAGCAGAATAGTGAGTGCAGCTCTGGAGTATAATACAGGATGTAACTCAGGATCAGTACAGGATAAGTAATGTAATGTATGTACACAGTGACTGTACCAGCAGAATAGTGAGCGCAGCTCTGGAGTATAATACAGGATGTAACTCAGGATCAGTACAGGATAAGTAATGTAATGTATGTACACAGTGACTGCACCAGCAGAATAGTGAGTGCAGCTCTGGAGTATAATACAGGATGTAACTCAGGATCAGTACAGGATAAGTAATGTAATGTATGTACACAGTGACTGTACCAGCAGAATAGTGAGTGCAGCTCTGGAGTATAATACAGGATGTAACTCAGGATCAGTACAGGATAAGTAATGTAATGTATGTACACAGTGACTGTACCAGCAGAATAGTGAGCGCAGCTCTGGAGTATAATACAGGATGTAACTCAGGATCAGTACAGGATAAGTAATGTAATGTATGTGCACAGTGACTGCACCAGCAGAATAGTGAGTGCAGCTCTGGAGTATAATACAGGATGTAACTCAGGATCAGTACAGGATAAGTAATGTAATGTATGTACACAGTGACTGCACCAGCAGACTAGTGAGCGCAGCTCTGGAGTATAATACAGGATGTAACTCAGGATCAGTACAGGATCAGTAATGTAATGTATGTACACAGTGACTGCACCAGCAGAATAGTGAGTGCAGCTCTGGAGTATAATACAGGATAAGTAATGTAATGTATGCACACAGTGACTGCACCAGCAGAATAGTGAGCACAGCTCTGGAGTATAATACAGGATGTAACTCAGGATCAGTACAGGATAAGTAATGTAATGTATGTACACAGTGACTGTACCAGCAGAATAGTGAGTTCAGCTCTGGAGTATAATACAGGATAAGTAATGTAATGCACCAGCAGAATAGTGAGTGCAGCTCTGGAGTATAATACAGGATAAGTAATGTAATGCACCAGCAGAATAGTGAGTGCAGCTCTGGAGTATAATACAGGATAAGTAATGTAATGCACCAGCAGAATAGTGAGTGCAGAAAGTACAAAGTCACAAAGAGCAATGAAAGATGAATTTCTGATGGGTAAATCAATATTATAATGGATTGCCTTTTACTAACATTACTGGATTCCACATTGAGTTTTGTTTTCTGAATATTTGCTGTGGAATGTTTAAAAAATTTATAAGAACCAAAAGCTCTGAAGATTAACCCTATAATGATATGACATGGTATATACACATTAGTTTTGCTCTAGTGTCAGATTTTCCTCTGTAGATTCCAGTGAGACATGCAGATCTGTCTATGGTGCGGTATATTTGGGGTGGGGGAGGGGCAGGTTGTCGGCTTCATGTTTACAGGTTGAACTTCTATATTCAGGAAAATTCTTGTTCTATTTGCCGAGATTGAACCTTATTGATCAGAGAAGTTTCCTGGGAAGTTTCCAGATGAATCTCACTTCATATAAATTAATCTTTCAGCCGTATCAATAACTTTTTCTCTGTATAATTTAGAATGAATGGGAGGGTATGGACGGGCAGGAGGCGTGAAACGCGCGACTCAGACACAGACAATGGGGGCCGCATCGATCGTCTCCTGCACATTTCACTGTAATGTCAATATCTGGCCTATTAGTGGAGCGTTCAGCCGCTCGCTCATCATGGCAGGTCCATTGTGACGGGGGCGGCGGAGCTTTATGTTGGGTTCTCCTTCAATGTGGCGGAGTCTTTGTAAGAACTTGTCACTCTCCTCACCTGTGGGTCTTTGTTTTGAGTCTGACAAGTGAATTATTCTGTCTCTGAGGCCAAAAATCCAATTACAAGTATACAATAGAATCACATTGACCCAATACTGTCTGCAAAAGCAACGCACGCAGCTTAAAGGGTGTGAATACTATTGCAACTGTATACTCTGATGCACAGTCACGTGCTCCCTCCTACTGCCAGGACCATGGCTGCAGCATGACACCACGCTGGAGTTGTGTATAGTCTGTAACCATGGAGACACACAGCTCTGTATAGGAGCTGCAGACACATAACGGGAGGGGATTTTATCTAAGGGGAACCTGTCATCTACGTTTGCCATATTATCGTTATATGATATTTCAGCTGTGGTTATCATATACACCCCAGCAGGCAGTTTCTGGAGTCTCTTAACTACTCAGACCATTGAAGCCTTGGTGGTCAGGGGAGCGTCCGATCTTCTGTTCTCTGTAACCATGAAATACCTGACTATCCAGTGAACTAATCTGTAAATGTCACTGTGTTAGTGTTACAATGGCCTTACAATTCCTGGTAGCCTATATGTCTTCTTATCTATTGGCCTCTATATCCCCTGGTGGCCCAGTGTTTTCCTTCTCCATGTGGTCCAATGGCCTTTATAATTCATCCTAGAACAATATTGTTTTTATCTGTAGTCTCAATGGCTATCTTCTTATCTATGGGCTTCCATGAATTTATAGTCCCTGCTAGCCTGGTGTATGTTGTCATCCATGAGCTCCAATGGTTTCATTGATCCTGCTAGTCTTGTGTATGTCCTTATCAATGGGCTTAAATGGTTTCATAGTCCCTGGTAACTCAGTGTACCTCCTTCTCCATGGGCTCCATTGCTTTTATACTCTTTGGTAGCCCAGTTTATGTTCTTATCCAGGGGCTTCTATGATCTTATAGTCCCTGGTAGCCTGATGTAAATTGTTATCCATTGGCTCCTATGGTTCTATAGTCCATAGTAGACCGTTGTGCATTGTTATGCATGGGCTTCTATGATCTTATACTCCCTGGTAGCTTGATGTATACTGTTATCCATGGGCTCCTATAGTTCTATAGTCCCTTATAGCCCGCTGTATATTATCCATAGGCTCCTATGGTTTTATAGTCCCTGGTAGACTGGTGTATATTGTTATCCATTGGATCCTATATCTCTATAGTCCCTTATAGCCTAATGTTGTTATCCATAGACTTCTATAGTTCTATAGTCCCTTATAGCCCGGTGTATATTATCCATGGGCTCCTACGGTTTTATAGTCCCTGGTAGCCTGGTGTATATTGTTATCCATGGGCTTCTAAATTCTTCTAGTCCCTGGTAGCCTGGGGTGTGTTCTCTTATATGAATGACTTTCCATGGAGAGATTTTTGCTGTAAATATTATCTCTAACTTTTTGTCCTGTTGGATTAGAAATATCTCTCTGGATATTTTGGATTTTTTTCACATGTATATTGTGATTTTCACCCTGATTATTGCTATACAGTATAATGTCCAGTAACTTCAGAGCTGAAATCACTGTTACACTTGATGACATTGGTATTTATTAGCAATGAGGGGCCCAGTCCTCACACCTTAGCTGAGACATTGTAACACACTGCGCTGAGACATTGTAACACACTGCGCTGTGCTGAGACGCCAACATTGTAACACACTGCGCTCTGCTGAGACATTGTAACACACTGTGCTGTGCTGAGACATTGTAACACACTGCGCTGTGCTGAGACATTGTAACACACTGCGCTGTGCTGAGACATTGTAGCACACTGCGCTGTGCTGAGACATTGTAACACACTGCCTGGCTGGCTCTGCTGAGACATTGTAACACACTGCGCTGTGCTGAGACATTGTAACACACTGCGCTCTGCTGAGACATTGTAACGCACTGCGCTGTGCTGAGACATTGTAACACACTGCGCTGTGCTGAACATCCACGGCGCACCCCGCGCGCCCCCGCGCTGGCGGCATTGTAACACACTGCGCTCTGCTGAGACATTGTAACACACTGCGCTCTGCTGAGACATTGTAACGCACTGCGCTGTGCTGAGACATTGTAACACACTGCGCTGTGCTGAGACATTGTAACACACTGCGCTGTGCTGAGACATTGTAACACACTGCGCTCTGCTGAGACATTGTAACACACTGCGCTGTGCTGAGACATTGTAACACACTGCGCTCTGCTGAGACATTGTAACACACTGCGCTCTGCTGAGACATTGTAACGCACTGCGCTCTGCTGAGACATTGTAACACACTGCGCTGTGCTGAGACATTTTAACACACTGCGCTCTGCTGAGACATTGTAACGCACTGCGCTGTGCTGAGACATTGTAACACACTGCGCTGTGCTGAGACATTGTAACACACTGCGCTCTGCTGAGACATTGTAACACACTGCGCTGTGCTGAGACATTGTAACACACTGCGCTCTGCTGAGACATCTGTAACACACTGCGCTGTGCTGAGACATTGTAACACACTGCGCTGTGCTGAGACATTGTAACACACTGCGCTGTGCTGAGACATTGTAACACACTGCGCTCTGCTGAGACATTGTAACGCACTGCGCTGTGCTGAGACATTGTAACACACTGCGCTCTGCTGAGACATTGTAACACACTGCGCTGTGCTGAGACATTGTAACACACTGCGCTCTGCTGAGACATTGTAACGCACTGCGCTGTGCTGAGACATTGTAACGCACTGCGCTCTGCATTTCCAGGGATGCTGTTTTTCCCTAAATCTGTACAGTAACAACTCCTTTCCTTACAATAAAGCACAGAATGATAAGTTTGTGTTAACAATGAACCACTGAGGGGCAGCAATGAGCTGCAATAGCTGAGAGCCACAGCAGTAAACAGATCACTGAATGCAGCTCTGGCTGTGATTGGAGCAGAAGACATAATATGTAACACCATTTAGATTTTATTGTAACATAAAACATAGAAATGTCTCAGTTCCGTACAGCAGAATTATATGATGAGAATTACCCTGTATTCTTTGGGCGTAGCTATAAATGTCGCTGAGCTCATCCTCTCAGCATCAAACAATAACCCGTTACCAACACTGGAGGCCGGAAAGCACTTTCACTTATTGTGACTAATTGTAAACATAGTGTAAATGTGTCGGGGAGGGGGGAGTCGTCTCTATGTATGTAACGTTACGTGTTGGAGGAAATTCAAAGGCAAAACATCTCCCAAGAATTTCCTCTTATAGAGGAAGCAAAAAAGAAAGCGTGCTAACAGATGAGGGGCGGCGGTGAAGGGTTCGTGGCAACTTTCCTGTATCCCCCATAAGACCGGCACAAGTGGGGGTAATTTCTAACACTTCCCAACACAAACCCTGGCAGGATCACCCAAAATTCTTACAAAAATTTTAGGATTCTTTTCCTTTGCCCAGATGACAAATGAGACAATGACATTGTGTGTAGAGAGAGTGAGTGGCGTAATCCTCCCCGGCTGCCAACACCGGCGCTTCGCTCTGATATATCTCCCCATCAGCAGGATACATTGCACATTGTGACAGATTTCAGCCCATTCAGGAACATGAAGCAGTTTTAGTTTATTCTATACATCACGGACCCAAAAAAAAAAATGAAATCAGAATTTTATTAGCTTTCAAAATGCAAAACTGCTCATCGGAGCGCGAAGAGACGAAATATCTTCTGTACGCCGCGGCCTCCACAATTTATAGATGGTTCTCTGCAAATCCTCCAGCGTAAAGTGTTAATGAAGACAATTTGCTGCAGTCAGAAGTTTCCATGTCATTAATATCGGGCGCTTTACATTTAAGGTTTATTTTTGCCATTGATGTGGACGGGATTTTACCGCTACTTACTAGAGGGAATGGGAGGGGAGTGGACAGGATCAGGGGTACGGTACGAGTTGGGCTACATTGTATCCAGAGCAGCGGCTGCAGCATAATCGCCACCGCCCTGCACCATGCGTTTTTTATAACCCACCTGGTTTAACCCCATTTATGCTAAAGAGAACAATGGGAGAAAAGGGTAATTCGGTACAAAAATTCCTAGCACCCTAAAAGCAGTCATGTGAGATGATCATCTAGCCACAGAGGTTTAATTTATTTGACCTCAGGGGGCCCAACTAGCCCCCCACTGAATTTTTTTTAATAGGTCGCTACCACCTATATTACTTCAGCAGATAATGGCCAATTTTCACTTACCTACCCCCACTCCTGTCCACTGCTGCCTCTGCTTACACCTCTAGAGGGCGCCACATATTGAGTCCTGGATGTTGCATCAGGATGTAATGTGGCACCCCCTGGAGGCCTAAACAGAGGCGGCAGTGGACAGGAGTGGGGGTAAGTGAAAATCATCAGTTACTGGAGTAATTCAGTAGGTAACGGCCTGTAGTAACTCTATGGGGGCCATTATATTGGGGGGGGATCTGTAACATGGGCCATTATTATATGGGAGCCTGTATAGGGGGCCATTATATTGGGGGGGGATCTGTAACATGGGCCATTATTATATGGGAGCCTGTATAGGGGGCCATTATATTGGGGGGGGGGGGGGATCTGTAACATGGGCCATTATTATATGGGAGCCTGTATAGGGGGCCATTATATTGGGGGGGGGGGGATCTGTAACATGGGCCATTATTATATGGGAGCCTGTATAGGGGGCCATTATATTGGGGGGGGGATCTGTAACATGGGCCATTATTATATGGGAGCCTGTATAGGGGGCCATTATATGGGGGGGGGGATCTGTAACATGGGCCATTATTATATGGAGGTCTGTAACAGGGGACCTTACTGTAGGAGGGCCTGTAATGGGGCCAGTATACTGTACAGGGACAATATACTGTGAGAGGGATCAGTAAAGGGGGTGTTATACCATGTGTGGGCCAGTAAAGGGACTATTCATCATGTGGGCCCCGTCTTTCCTAGATATGCCCCTGGATAGCCCGATTATATTAATAATACATTTTTATTTATAACATATTCAATACATAAATGGAATTGCTGGATTGATGTTCAGTAACAATTTGGGTTCCAAGGTAAATGGAAAAAGTGAATATCTAAAACATAACTTTTATTAACTAGAAAAGAACAAATATAGCACAAAGAACACCTAGTGAGGTAAGTAACCACATGCCATCTGCACACGCAAGATTTAACTGCTAATAAATGTATCCAAATGGGAAAGCACAGTATCTATGCCTAGATGATGGAAGTAACAATGCTGGGGGTAAATAGTTACCCACTTTACATTCATCAGCGGATCTGTGTATATCCCATCAGGGGAAGACATTGACAGAGTTCAGAATCACGCCCCCTTGCCTGCTCCTGCCTGACACCACCCACTTGACATTAGAGAGCCTGGTGAGCATAGCAGGCACCAAAACTATCTATCTGATTTCTCAGGAACGGCGGGGACTAGAGAAAAAAAATCCAACTGTGCTGGAATCTCACGGAGCTCTGAGTCTCGCACCCTTGCCTGCTCCTGCCTGACACTGCCAACTGGACATTAGAGAGTCTCGTTATTATATCAGTCACCTGATTGTTCAGGAATGGCGGGGGAAACAGAGAAAATTCCAACTGTGCCAGAGTCAGTGGCTATTATAGGATAAAGCTCAAGCTGGCAGAGGTGAGGGGTCAAAATCAAAACGACAATGTGGATTTTGGGCCTGGAAATGGTCACATGACTACTTTTTAGTCACCCCTGTGCCTTATAAGGGCATTATAGGCATTTGGAGTATATTCTGAAATTGTTAGTTCAGTCTCAAAAGTAGAGTTGCCCTTTAATCAGGACCACAGTACTGTATAATAGTGTCAGTAAGGGGGCGGGGCTGTGACAACCAGCTCTGCTTAAGAAACTCCGGGATCAATAATCATGCCGGTTGATACAATTATTACAACAGTCTTCTCCTCAGAATAATATCGTCTTATACGCGATGACTTGAGATGTAGAATCCTACACTGTGCTCCAGATATGGGGGAAGTGGACTATTGTGGGGAGCCCCAGGAGTCCTGATCCTGCTAAGTGTGAACGGAGGCAGATCCTCCTGAAGTTTTATTGCGGCCGCCTCTGCTATTTAATTCAATATTGAATTTTACATATTTAATTTAGCGCATCATTGACTCTCATAGCAAAGATTGTATGAAGGATAAACAACAGAATGGAAAGTAATCCCATCAGATTCCCATCAAAAGCTGATAGTCCACAGCTGAGGATTTGTTACAGTGAGTCAGTGATTGATCATTACACCTGGTACCTTATCCTGTGACATGTAGTCCACAATGCACACAGTTGAGGATTTGTTACAGTGAGTCAGTGCTGGATCATTATACCTGGTACCTCATCCAGTAACATATAGATCTTGGTACACACAGCTGAGGATTTGTTACAGTAGGACAGTGCTGGATCATTACACCTGGTATCTTATCAAGTAAGGCTGGATTCACACTAGTGTTGGAGTCTCCTGAGGAGACAGAATCCGCCTAAAATCATTATAAATGAAAGTCCTACAAGGACGACTTTTTTCTCCGCCGGTTTTATACTGGTGGACCCCATTATACTCTATGGGGTCTGCGGGTTTCCATGGGTAACCGATTTTTAAGCACACAGGGTCTCTGTCTTTCGAGTTCCCATGCAGACACAAAGGACGGAAGCCTGAATGCTAGTGTAAACCTAGTGTAACATGTAGTCCAGCGTGCACACAGCTGAGGATTTGTTACAGTGAGACAGTGCTGGATCATTATACCTGGCACTCTGATCTTTTATATGTAGTTCACAGTACACATAGCTGATGATTTGTTACAGTGAGACAGTGCTGGATCATTATACCTGGTACCTCATCCAGTAACATGTAGATCTCGGTACACACAGCTGAGGATTTGTTACAGTGAGACAGTGCTGGATCATTATACCTTGTACCTTATCCAGTAACATGTAATTCAGGGTGCACACAGCTGAGGATTTGTTACAGTAAATTAGCGCAGGTGATGCATTATACCTGGTACCTTCTCCTGTGATAGGAAGTCCAGGGTGCACAGCTGAGGATTTGTTACAGTGATTCAAGGTTGTATCATCGTATATGGTACTTTACCATGTGACATGGTGGCTACAGAGCATGCACCTGAGGATTTGTTACAGTGAGTCAAAGCAGGTATTAGATATCAAACTGAAGCCCAAGACAAAAGAGAAAATAACCTGATACATTGTAACAAGCTCATCAGATGTGTGAGCAGGACTAGTACAGGGCAGATTTTAAGCCTCTGGTTGTTACCAATGTTTTTATTCTCTGACAAAGCTGCCACCCATTGTGCAGTCAAATTCTTTTCATTTGGCATCCAATAATCCAGAATATTTGATAATTCAGTAATTATCAGGCCACATTAAGCGGGTGGTTATTTACATAATTTGCTGCCCTCCATAGGCTCAGGATTTCCTTGCACTCAGTGGAACATTCCACCATCATTTTTTCCGCCATGATACCCCCCTCATAAAATTGGCAGAGAATATTACGGATCAGGGATGAGAAGCTGCGGCTCCATCTACTGTAAACACCAGAGACGGAAAAAGATTGGAAAAATCTCCCAGAGATCAGCAGCTGCCGCCGGCGCAGATAAAGGTTATCAAAATGTTAAGAGCCTCAAACAAACACAGAAGCGTAAAAACAGCGCAAAGTGCAGGGCCAACTGCTGAAATAACAGCGAGAGCCATCATAACAACGCACCAGGAGCGACAACAGTGACCACGGAAACACAACCAAATCCAGAGACTTTCCAGAGCCGCCGTGATATTTACTAAATGTAATCTCAGCTCATGTCCCCACGGAGGAAGAGGCCGCAGCCTAAACCAGCCCCGCCGCCAACCGAGAGAGTGCGGAATAAAAACGGATACAAAAAGATATACAAAGATACATACACAAAGATACACAAAGATAGATACACAGAGATACACAAAGAAAGATACAAAGAGAAACATAAAAATAGATAAAGACAGATACACAGAGATACATCTAGGTACACAAAAACTTCTGCACAGAGATACACAAAGTTAGACACACAAAGATACACACAGATAGATACACAGAAATACACAGATAGACAAAGACAGATACACAAAGATATATCTGTAAAGCAATGTAGTATATATAATATATACAAGTAAGAAAAATAGATAGATACACAAAAATACTATTCACTTACACACAAGAGAGAAACATATATATATATATATATATATATATATATATAAAGACAATGTAATAAAATCTATATATCATCTGGTATTTGATAATCCATAAAGTATAAAACTTTCACATTTTCAATGCATTTGTATATTTTCCACTACTTTGGGGTAAATATAACTGATATCTGCAAGAAGCAGAGCAATCCTCCTCTTATATAGGGGCAGCTCAATAAATTAGAATATCTGTGAAACGTTTATTTCAGTAATTCCATTAATAAAGTGACCTCCTATATTTTCTAGATTCTTTACACACAGAGTCTTCTATTTCAAGTGTTTTAGTTCTGTAAATGTTGATTATGGATTACAGGGAATGAAAACCAAAGAAAAGGAGAATATTGTAAGTTCAGTTCAGTCTTGTAAATTCAGTGTCACCTGCCAAGGTTTCCTAAGCCTTTAAATGGTCCCTCAGTCTGGTTCAGTAGGACACACAATCATGGAAGACGCTGATTATGGATTGTATTACTGAATTACTGACATGAAGGAACGTTTCAAAGTTATTCTAATTTATTGAGATGTGCCTGTGCCATACACTATATACAGTAGTAAGTAATAACCCTGTTTCTTAGTGGTTTTAGGCATTTCCACCATGTCTTTTGGTCAGCAGTGCACTCTAGAGAGTGTTACATGACAGACCCAGCTCTGCTACATCTCCATAGACTGCTACTTGCTGTATATACAATCCACTAGAGCCGCACTGTATATCACTGTTTTTGTAATGACATCACCCTGATGGGGTCAAACTAGTCTGAACTTGTGTAAAAACAAGTGAGTGACAGCCGTGTGTTTCCTGCCCTCTCGTCCTCACACAATTGATTTCCCAAATGATCTTGACCTACGACAACTCCATGTGTAAACCTGACCCGGAGCCTGGGAACTGGAAACATTATCAGAAAATCCCAATATGGATGATGGAGCAAGATCTATCCTGAGGAGACCCTGCCGCAGTAATACTCTGTGCTGCTGGAGGTTCTGATTTCTAGGTTCAGGGATTGCACACACAATAGTGTCTGGGGTAAATATGGTAAGAGAAAAGAAAAATATGGGGGAAAAAAATAACTCTAGTCATGGATGAAGACCTCAAACTGCAGCTGCCCTGGCACATACACTGCAAGATCCTGTATCATGGGATAATCTAGCTAGCCTTGCTATCTGTAGATGGAAGAAGGTCCGAGGTCATGGACACCCAGGTCATGGGGTTTTATTGTTTATTTGCTTCCTCAATACTAAATCAAGCACTTTTCTAAATAGTCTTTATTAAAAATAATTTGCTATTGTTTGTCTGTGCTGCATAGTCTGTGCTGCTCCTGTACATAGCTGGCTGTGCTGCTGCTGCTAGACATCTGACAGCACAATACTCCTGGCAGCAGTCAGCTCAGCAGGGAGACGAGGAGGTTGTTCCCAGCAGAGCAAACTGTATGACACAGGGGGTAACTATAATAGTCTGTGGGGAAGGGGGGACAAGTGAACCTATGGCAGATTCTGCAGGGGAAGACGAGGATCAGTAAAATCTTCCATATTCATTAGAAGTTGCAGACAGTTTTTCATTATGATCAGATCCAGTTTTATGTACATACAGGGCCACATTCTTCAAAATCCAAGTGGCGTAAAGATCCTATTTCTTTTTTTACTCCTTACATTTTTAAGATCTCTGCTTGCTGTCATTGAATGTGAATGTTCTTGGTTCAATTTAAGGTTAGAACTTGTCTTGACCTAATTCTCTCTGAGCTGAGCTGAAGGTTTGTTAGCGTTGCATCTGGTCTATATAATACATATATTACAGGGATCAGCAACCTTTGGCACACCAGCTACTGTCGAACTACAACTCCCAGCATATTACTTTCACTTCTGTGGGAATTCCTAGAAGAGCAGGACAAGTATGCCTGCTTGGAGTTGTAGTTCCACAGCAGCTGAAGGGTTGACTAAATCTGCACTGATACATTTTAACTATATCATGAGACATTTTCAGCCTATTTAAAGTCCAATTATAAAACCTTTCATAAACGAATATGCAGGAGAATATAAGAAACTCTGTAATAGATCTTATTAAAGAAATCTGTTTCCTCCACCACTTGTTAAGCTGCTCAGCTGTAGAATCCTCCATATGCACCTCACATACAGAAGTCTATGGAGAGGGGATGGTCATGGTGTAGCAGAGTCCTTCTCCTCCCCTCTCCATGGACTTCTATGTAACAAAGAAGCTCAACCTAACAAGTAAAGAAGGAAACAGATTTCCTTAAGATATATTATTACAAATATTCTTGTATTCACCCCTACTATTAATTTATGGAAAGCTGTTTTATACTTGGCAATACACTTTTAGGCCCCACGTAGTGAGCTGCAGCACTCATCGCATTTTTTCCGTAGCACTTTCTGTCCTTAATTTCTTTATGCTACATAAGAGGATTTGTCAACTCTTGGATCCATCTATTTCAGTAAAGAATCATACCGTCTATGACATAAAAATTTAGGACAATCTTTCTATGAACTCCTCATTGTGCCGCTCCTCTGTTATTCCTACTGGAAATGTCTGACTTTATATTATACACTAATGAAGCTTTATTTATGAGTTTGGAGGACATGAGAGCAGAGAGCTGTAATACATGAGTGACTTGTTATAAAACTCTCCTTACCCGTTGCACATCCTGGTACCAGCGAGGCGGGATCTGTCACTGCTCCAGCCTGCGACTACAGATGGTTCTTCAAAAATATTTGATTGCTCGACTGCAGAGGAAAGCTGCCAACATCACCATCTTTAATTTTCTTTTTCTTTTGCACATTACGGTCTGTTCTAAATCAATGTCTCATCATACAGCATGGACACAAAACGCACACATCACACATTCGCCTTCAGATGTAGAAGGATTTAGTCACTGCACTTGGCAGCCATGTAAGAAACGCAGATTTTATATTATTCATTCAAAACAGTTCCCATCAGTCTATGTAGGCGCAAGGCTAGAAACTCATTATAGATGGGGCTTCATTAACCAGTGGTGATGTAACACATTAACCCTTGTAGGATCCAGTCATAGTTTATATCCTGATAAAGTCTACATTAAAAACTGTACTATAGAACCTGTACTGATCCTGGTGCAGTCACTGTGTACATACATTATATTACTTATCCTGTACTGATCCTGAGTTACATCCTGTATTATACTCCAGAGCTGCACTCACTATTCTGCTGGTGCAGTCACTGTGTACATACATTACATTACTTATCCTGTACGCCGAGTTACATCCTGTATTATACTCCAGAGCTGCACTCACTATTCTGCTGGTACAGTCACTGTGTACATACATTACATTACTTATCCTGTACTGATCCTGAGTTACACCCTGTATTATACTCCAGAGCTGCACTCACTATTCTGCTGGTGCAGTCACTGTGTACATACATTACATTACTTATCCTGTATTATACTCCAGAGCTGCACTCACTATTCTGCTGGTGCAGTCACTGTGTACATACATTACATTACTTATCCTGTACTGATCCTGAGTTACATCCTGTATTATACTCCAGAGCTGCACTCACTATTCTTCTGGTGCAGTCACTTTGTACATACATTACATTACTTATCCTGTACTGATCCTGAGTTGCATCCTGTATTATACTCCAGAGCTGCACTCACTATTCTGCTGGTGCAGTCACTGTGTACATGCATTACATTACTTATCCTGTACTGATCCTGAGTTACATCCTGTATTATACTCCAGAGCTGCGCTCACTATTCTGCTGGTGCAGTCACTGTGTACATACATTACATTACTTATCCTGTACTGATCCTGAGTTACATCCTGTATTATACTCCAGAGCTGCACTCACTATTCTGCTGGTACAGTCACTGTGTACATACATTACATTACTTATCCTGTACTGATCCTGAGTTACATCCTGTATTATACTCCAGAGCTGCACTCACTATTCTGCTGGTACAGTCACTGTGTACATACATTACATTACTTATCCTGTACTGATCCTGAGTTACATCCTGTATTATACTCCAGAGCTGCGCTCACTATTCTGCTGGTACAGTCACTGTGTACATACATTACATTACTTATCCTGTACTGATCCTGAGTTACATCCTGTATTATACTCCAGAGCTGCGCTCACTATTCTGCTGGTGCAGTCACTGTGTACATACATTACATTACTTATCCTGTACTGATCCTGAGTTACATCCTGTATTATACTCCAGAGCTGCACTCACTATTCTGCTGGTACAGTCACTGTGTACATACATTACATTACTTATCCTGTATTATACTCCAGAGCTGCACTCACTATTCTGCTGGTACAGTCACTGTGTACATACATTACATTACTTATCCTGTACTGATCCTGAGTTACATCCTGTATTATACTCCAGAGCTGCACTCACTATTCTTCTGGTGCAGTCACTGTGTACATACATTACATTACTTATCCTGTACTGATCCTGAGTTGCATCCTGTATTATACTCCAGAGCTGCACTCACTATTCTGCTGGTGCAGTCACTGTGTACATGCATTACATTACTTATCCTGTACTGATCCTGAGTTACATCCTGTATTATACTCCAGAGCTGCGCTCACTATTCTGCTGGTGCAGTCACTGTGTACATACATTACATTACTTATCCTGTACTGATCCTGAGTTACATCCTGTATTATATTCCAGAGCTGCACTCACTATTCTGCTGGTACAGTCACTGTGTACATACATTACATTACTTATCCTGTACTGATCCTGAGTTACATCCTGTATTATACTCCAGAGCTGCACTCACTATTCTGCTGGTGCAGTCACTGTGTACATACATTACATTACTTATCCTGTACTGATCCTGAGTTACATCCTGTATTATACTCCAGAGCTGCACTCACTATTCTGCTGGTGCAGTCACTGTGTACATACATTACATTACTTATCCTGTACTGATCCTGAGTTACATCCTGTATTATACTCCAGAGCTGCACTCACTATTCTGCTGGTACAGTCACTGTGTACATACATTACATTACTTATCCTGTACTGATCCTGAGTTACATCCTGCATTATACTTCAGAGCTGCACTCACTATTCTGCTGGTACAGTCACTGTGTACATACATTACATTACTTATCCTGTACTGATCCTGAGTTTCATCCTGTATTATACTCCAGAGCTGCACTCACTATTCTGCTGGTGCAGTCACTGTGTACATACATTACATTACTTATCCTGTACTGATCCTGAGTTACATCCTGTATTATACTCCAGAGCTGCGCTCACTATTCTGCTGGTGCAGTCACTGTGTATATACATTACATTACTTATCCTGTATTATACTCCAGAGCTGCACTCACTATTCTGCTGGTACAGTCACTGTGTACATACATTACTTATCCTGTACTGATCCTGAGTTACATCCTGTATTATACTCCAGAGCTGCACTCACTATTCTGCTGGTACAGTCACTGTGTACATACATTACATTACTTATCCTGTACTGATCCTGAGTTACATCCTGTATTATACTCCAGAGCTGCACTCACTATTCTGCTGGTGCAGTCACTGTGTACATACATTACATTACTTATCCTGTACTGATCCTGAGTTGCATCCTGTATTATACTCCAGAGCTGCACTCACTATTCTGCTGGTGCAGTCACTGTGTACATGCATTACATTACTTATCCTGTACTGATCCTGAGTTACATCCTGTATTATACTCCAGAGCTGCGCTCACTATTCTGCTGGTGCAGTCACTGTGTACATACATTACATTACTTATCCTGTACTGATCCTGAGTTACATCCTGTATTATACTCCAGAGCTGCACTCACTATTCTGCTGGTACAGTCACTGTGTACATACATTACATTACTTATCCTGTACTGATCCTGAGTTACATCCTGTATTATACTCCAGAGCTGCACTCACTATTCTGCTGGTGCAGTCACTGTGTACATACATTACATTACTTATCCTGTACTGATCCTGAGTTACATCCTGTATTATACTCCAGAGCTGCACTCACTATTCTGCTGGTGCAGTCACTGTGTACATACATTACATTACTTATCCTGTACTGATCCTGAGTTACATCCTGTATTATACTCCAGAGCTGCACTCACTATTCTGCTGGTACAGTCACTGTGTACATACATTACATTACTTATCCTGTACTGATCCTGAGTTACATCCTGCATTATACTTCAGAGCTGCACTCACTATTCTGCTGGTACAGTCACTGTGTACATACATTACATTACTTATCCTGTACTGATCCTGAGTTTCATCCTGTATTATACTCCAGAGCTGCACTCACTATTCTGCTGGTGCAGTCACTGTGTACATACATTACATTACTTATCCTGTACTGATCCTGAGTTACATCCTGTATTATACTCCAGAGCTGCGCTCACTATTCTGCTGGTGCAGTCACTGTGTATATACATTACATTACTTATCCTGTCCTATTATACTCCAGAGCTGCACTCACTATTCTGCTGGTACAGTCACTGTGTACATCATTACATTACTTATCCTGTACTGATCCTGAGTTACATCCTGTATTATACTCCAGAGCTGCACTCACTATTCTGCTGGTACAGTCACTGTGTACATACATTACATTACTTATCCTGTACTGATCCTGAGTTACACCCTGTATTATACTCCAGAGCTGCACTCACTATTCTGCTGGTGCAGTCACTGTGTACATACATTACATTACTTCCACCCCATCCTGTATTATACTGCAGAGCTGCACTCACTATTCTGCTGGTACAGTCACTGTGTACATACATTACATTACTTATCCTGTACTGATCCTGAGTTACATCCTGTATTATACTCCAGAGCTGCACTCACTATTCTGCTGGTGCAGTCACTGTGTACATACATTACATTACTTATCCTGTATTATACTCCAGAGCTGCACTCACTATTCTGCTGGTACAGTCACTGTGTACATACATTACATTACTTATCCTGTACTGATCCTGAGTTGCATCCTGTATTATACTCCAGAGCTGCACTCACTATTCTGCTGGTGCAGTCACTGTGTACATGCATTACATTACTTATCCTGTACTGATCCTGAGTTACATCCTGTATTATACTCCAGAGCTGCGCTCACTATTCTGCTGGTGCAGTCACTGTGTACATACATTACATTACTTATCCTGTACTGATCCTGAGTTACATCCTGTATTATACTCCAGAGCTGCACTCACTATTCTGCTGGTACAGTCACTGTGTACATACATTACATTACTTATCCTGTACTGATCCTGAGTTACATCCTGTATTATACTCCAGAGCTGCACTCACTATTCTGCTGGTGCAGTCACTGTGTACATACATTACATTACTTATCCTGTACTGATCCTGAGTTACATCCTGTATTATACTCCAGAGCTGCACTCACTATTCTGCTGGTGCAGTCACTGTGTACATACATTACATTACTTATCCTGTACTGATCCTGAGTTACATCCTGTATTATACTCCAGAGCTGCACTCACTATTCTGCTGGTACAGTCACTGTGTACATACATTACATTACTTATCCTGTACTGATCCTGAGTTACATCCTGCATTATACTCCAGAGCTGCACTCACTATTCTGCTGGTACAGTCACTGTGTACATACATTACATTACTTATCCTGTACTGATCCTGAGTTACATCCTGTATTATACTCCAGAGCTGCACTCACTATTCTGCTGGTGCAGTCACTGTGTACATCCATTACATTACTTATCCTGTACTGATCCTGAGTTACATCCTGTATTATACTCCAGAGCTGCGCTCACTATTCTGCTGGTGCAGTCACTGTGTATATACATTACATTACTTCAATCCTGTATTATACTCCAGAGCTGCACTCACTATTCTGCTGGTACAGTCACTGTGTACATTACATTACTTATCCTGTACTGATCCTGAGTTACATCCTGTATTATACTCCAGAGCTGCACTCACTATTCTGCTGGTACAGTCACTGTGTACATACATTACATTACTTATCCTGTATTATACTCCAGAGCTGCACTCACTATTCTGCTGGTGCAGTCACTGTGTACATACATTACATTACTTATCCTGTACTGATCCCGAGTTACATCCTGTATTATACTCCAGAGCTGCACTCACTATTCTGCTGGTACAGTCACTGTGTACATACATTACATTACTTATCCTGTACTGATCCTGAGTTACACCCTGTATTATACTCCAGAGCTGCACTCACTATTCTGCTGGTGCAGTCACTGTGTACATACATTACATTACTTATCCTGTATTATACTCCAGAGCTGCACTCACTATTCTGCTGGTACAGTCACTGTGTACATACATTACATTACTTATCCTGTACTGATCCTGAGTTACATCCTGTATTATACTCCAGAGCTGCACTCACTATTCTGCTGGTGCAGTCACTGTGTACATACATTACATTACTTATCCTGTACTGATCCTGAGTTACATCCTGTATTATACTCCAGAGCTGCACTCACTATTCTGCTGGTGCAGTCACTGTGTACATACATTACATTACTTATCCTGTACTGATCCTGAGTTACATCCTGTATTATACTCCAGAGCTGCACTCACTATTCTGCTGGTACAGTCACTGTGTACATACATTACATTACTTATCCTGTACTGATCCTGAGTTACATCCTGTATTATACTCCAGAGCTGCACTCACTATTCTGCTGGTGCAGTCACTTTGTACATACATTACATTACTTATCCTGTACTGATCCTGAGTTACATCCTGTATTATACTCCAGAGCTGCACTCACTATTCTGCTGGTGCAGTCACTGTGTACATACATTACATTACTTATCCTGTACTGATCCTGAGTTACATCCTGTATTATACTCCAGAGCTGCACTCACTATTCTGCTGGTACAGTCACTGTGTACATACATTACATTACTTATCCTGTACTGATCCTGAGTTACATCCTGTATTATACTCCAGAGCTGCACTCACTATTCTGCTGGTACAGTCACTGTGTACATACATTACATTACTTATCCTGTACTGATCCTGAGTTACATCCTGTATTATACTCCAGAGCTGCACTCACTATTCTGCTGGTGCAGTCACTGTGTACATACATTACATTACTTATCCTGTACTGATCCTGAGTTACATCCTGTATTATACTCCAGAGCTGCGCTCACTATTCTGCTGGTGCAGTCACTGTGTACATACATTACATTACTTATCCTGTACTGATCCTGAGTTACATCCTGTATTATACTCCAGAGCTGCACTCACTATTCTGCTGGTACAGTCACTGTGTACATACATTACATTACTTATCCTGTACTGATCCTGAGTTACATCCTGTATTATACTCCAGAGCTGCACTCACTATTCTGCTGGTACAGTCACTGTGTACATACATTACATTACTTATCCTGTACTGATCCTGAGTTACATCCTGTATTATACTCCAGAGCTGCACTCACTATTCTGCTGGTGCAGTCACTGTGTACATACATTACATTACTTATCCTGTACTGATCCTGAGTTACATCCTGTATTATACTCCAGAGCTGCACTCACTATTCTGCTGGTACAGTCACTGTGTACATACATTACATTACTTATCCTGTACTGATCCTGAGTTACATCCTGCATTATACTCCAGAGCTGCACTCACTATTCTGCTGGTGCAGTCACTGTGTACATACATTACATTACTTATCCTGTACTGATCCTGAGTTACATCCTGTATTATACTCCAGAGCTGCACTCACTATTCTGCTGGTGCAGTCACTGTGTACATACATTACATTACTTATCCTGTACTGATCCTGAGTTACATCCTGTATTATACTCCAGAGCTGCGCTCACTATTCTGCTGGTGCAGTCACTGTGTACATACATTACATTACTTATCCTGTATTATACTCCAGAGCTGCACTCACTATTCTGCTGGTACAGTCACTGTGTACATACATTACATTACTTATCCTGTACTGATCCTGAGTTACATCCTGTATTATACTCCAGAGCTGCACTCACTATTCTGCTGGTACAGTCACTGTGTACATACATTACATTACTTATCCTGTATTATACTCCAGAGCTGCGCTCACTATTCTGCTGGTGCAGTCACTGTGTACATACATTACATTACTTATCCTGTACTGATCCTGAGTTACATCCTGTATTATACTCCAGAGCTGCACTCACTATTCTGCTGGTACAGTCACTGTGTACATACATTACATTACTTATCCTGTACTGATCCTGAGTTACACCCTGTATTATACTCCAGAGCTGCACTCACTATTCTGCTGGTGCAGTCACTGTGTACATACATTACATTACTTACCCGTACGACCTGAGTACATCCTGTATTATACTCCAGAGCTGCACTCACTATTCTGCTGGTACAGTCACTGTGTACATACATTACATTACTTATCCTGTACTGATCCTGAGTTACATCCTGTATTATACTCCAGAGCTGCACTCACTATTCTGCTGGTACAGTCACTGTGTACATACATTACATTACTTATCCTGTACTGATCCTGAGTTACATCCTGTATTATACTCCAGAGCTGCGCTCACTATTCTGCTGGTACAGTCACTGTGTACATACATTACATTACTTATCCTGTACTGATCCTGAGTTACATCCTGTATTATACTCCAGAGCTGCACTCACTATTCTGCTGGTGCAGTCACTGTGTACATACATTACATTACTTATCCTGTACTGATCCTGAGTTACATCCTGTATTATACTCCAGAGCTGCACTCACTATTCTGCTGGTACAGTGACTGTGTACATACATTACATTACTTATCCTGTACTGATCCTGAGTTACATCCTGCATTATACTTCAGAGCTGCACTCACTATTCTGCTGGTACAGTCACTGTGTACATACATTACATTACTTATCCTGTACTGATCCTGAGTTTCATCCTGTATTATACTCCAGAGCTGCAC
The DNA here is from genome assembly GCA_947044405.1 of Leptodactylus fallax. Classification (NCBI taxonomy): domain Eukaryota; kingdom Metazoa; phylum Chordata; class Amphibia; order Anura; family Leptodactylidae; genus Leptodactylus; species Leptodactylus fallax. The sequence goes on from CAMRHE010001131.1 coordinate 193,361, forward strand.
TCACTATTCTGCTGGTGCAGTCACTGTGTACATACATTACATTACTTATCCTGTACTGATCCTGAGTTACATCCTGTATTATACTCCAGAGCTGCGCTCACTATTCTGCTGGTGCAGTCACTGTGTATATACATTACATTACTTATCCTGTATTATACTCCAGAGCTGCACTCACTATTCTGCTGGTACAGTCACTGTGTACATTACATTACTTATCCTGTACTGATCCTGAGTTACATCCTGTATTATACTCCAGAGCTGCACTCACTATTCTGCTGGTACAGTCACTGTGTACATACATTACATTACTTATCCTGTATTATACTCCAGAGCTGCGCTCACTATTCTGCTGGTGCAGTCACTGTGTACATACATTACATTACTTATCCTGTACTGATCCTGAGTTACATCCTGTATTATACTCCAGAGCTGCACTCACTATTCTGCTGGTACAGTCACTGTGTACATACATTACATTACTTATCCTGTACTGATCCTGAGTTACACCCTGTATTATACTCCAGAGCTGCACTCACTATTCTGCTGGTGCAGTCACTGTGTACATACATTACATTACTTGCATCCTGTATTATACTCCAGAGCTGCACTCACTATTCTGCTGGTACAGTCACTGTGTACATACATTACATTACTTATCCTGTACTGATCCTGAGTTACATCCTGTATTATACTCCAGAGCTGCACTCACTATTCTGCTGGTGCAGTCACTGTGTACATACATTACATTACTTATCCTGTGATTATACTCCAGAGCTGCACTCACTATTCTGCTGGTACAGTCACTGTGTACATACATTACATTACTTATCCTGTACTGATCCTGAGTTACATCCTGTATTATACTCCAGAGCTGCACTCACTATTCTGCTGGTGCAGTCACTGTGTACATACATTACATTACTTATCCTGTACTGATCCTGAGTTACATCCTGTATTATACTCCAGAGCTGCACTCACTATTCTGCTGGTGCAGTCACTGTGTACATACATTACATTACTTATCCTGTACTGATCCTGAGTTACATCCTGTATTATACTCCAGAGCTGCACTCACTATTCTGCTGGTACAGTCACTGTGTACATACATTACATTACTTATCCTGTACTGATCCTGAGTTACATCCTGTATTATACTCCAGAGCTGCACTCACTATTCTGCTGGTGCAGTCACTTTGTACATACATTACATTACTTATCCTGTACTGATCCTGAGTTACATCCTGTATTATACTCCAGAGCTGCACTCACTATTCTGCTGGTGCAGTCACTGTGTACATACATTACATTACTTATCCTGTACTGATCCTGAGTTACATCCTGTATTATACTCCAGAGCTGCACTCACTATTCTGCTGGTACAGTCACTGTGTACATACATTACATTACTTATCCTGTACTGATCCTGAGTTACATCCTGCATTATACTTCAGAGCTGCACTCACTATTCTGCTGGTACAGTCACTGTGTACATACATTACATTACTTATCCTGTACTGATCCTGAGTTTCATCCTGTATTATACTCCAGAGCTGCACTCACTATTCTGCTGGTGCAGTCACTGTGTACATACATTACATTACTTATCCTGTACTGTTCCTGAGTTACATCCTGTATTATACTCCAGAGCTGCGCTCACTATTCTGCTGGTGCAGTCACTGTGTATATACATTACATTACTTATCCTGTATTATACTCCAGAGCTGCACTCACTATTCTGCTGGTACAGTCACTGTGTACATACATTACTTATCCTGTACTGATCCTGAGTTACATCCTGTATTATACTCCAGAGCTGCACTCACTATTCTGCTGGTACAGTCACTGTGTACATACATTACATTACTTATCCTGTACTGATCCTGAGTTACATCCTGTATTATACTCCAGAGCTGCACTCACTATTCTGCTGGTACAGTCACTGTGTACATACATTACATTACTTATCCTGTACTGATCCTGAGTTACATCCTGTATTATACTCCAGAGCTGCGCTCACTATTCTGCTGGTACAGTCACTGTGTACATACATTACATTACTTATCCTGTACTGATCCTGAGTTACATCCTGTATTATACTCCAGAGCTGCGCTCACTATTCTGCTGGTGCAGTCACTGTGTACATACATTACATTACTTATCCTGTACTGATCCTGAGTTACATCCTGTATTATACTCCAGAGCTGCACTCACTATTCTGCTGGTACAGTCACTGTGTACATACATTACATTACTTATCCTGTATTATACTCCAGAGCTGCGCTCACTATTCTGCTGGTGCAGTCACTGTGTACATACATTACATTACTTATCCTGTACTGATCCTGAGTTACATCCTGTATTATACTCCAGAGCTGCACTCACTATTCTGCTGGTACAGTCACTGTGTACATACATTACATTACTTATCCTGTACTGATCCTGAGTTACACCCTGTATTATACTCCAGAGCTGCACTCACTATTCTGCTGGTGCAGTCACTGTGTACATACATTACATTACTTATCCTGTATTATACTCCAGAGCTGCACTCACTATTCTGCTGGTACAGTCACTGTGTACATACATTACATTACTTATCCTGTACTGATCCTGAGTTACACCCTGTATTATACTCCAGAGCTGCACTCACTATTCTGCTGGTGCAGTCACTGTGTACATACATTACATTACTTATCCTGTATTATACTCCAGAGCTGCACTCACTATTCTGCTGGTACAGTCACTGTGTACATACATTACATTACTTATCCTGTACTGTTCCTGAGTTACATCCTGTATTATACTCCAGAGCTGCGCTCACTATTCTGCTGGTGCAGTCACTGTGTACATACATTACATTACTTATCCTGTACTGATCCTGAGTTACATCCTGTATTATACTCCAGAGCTGCGCTCACTATTCTGCTGGTGCAGTCACTGTGTACATACATTACATTACTTATCCTGTATTATACTCCAGAGCTGCACTCACTATTCTGCTGGTACAGTCACTGTGTACATACATTACATTACTTATCCTGTACTGATCCTGAGTTGCATCCTGTATTATACTCCAGAGCTGCACTCACTATTCTGCTGGTGCAGTCACTGTGTACATACATTACATTACTTATCCTGTACTGATCCTGAGTTACATCCTGTATTATACTCCAGAGCTGCGCTCACTATTCTGCTGGTGCAGTCACTGTGTACATACATTACATTACTTATCCTGTACTGATCCTGAGTTACATCCTGTATTATACTCCAGAGCTGCACTCACTATTCTGCTGGTACAGTCACTGTGTACATACATTACATTACTTATCCTGTACTGATCCTGAGTTACATCCTGTATTATACTCCAGAGCTGCACTCACTATTCTGCTGGTGCAGTCACTGTGTACATACATTACATTACTTATCCTGTACTGATCCTGAGTTACATCCTGTATTATACTCCAGAGCTGCACTCACTATTCTGCTGGTGCAGTCACTGTGTACATACATTACATTACTTATCCTGTACTGATCCTGAGTTACATCCTGTATTATACTCCAGAGCTGCACTCACTATTCTGCTGGTACAGTGACTGTGTACATACATTACATTACTTATCCTGTACTGATCCTGAGTTACATCCTGCATTATACTTCAGAGCTGCACTCACTATTCTGCTGGTACAGTCACTGTGTGCATACATTACATTACTTATCCTGTACTGATCCTGAGTTTCATCCTGTATTATACTCCAGAGCTGCACTCACTATTCTGCTGGTGCAGTCACTGTGTACATACATTACATTACTTATCCTGTACTTATCCTGAGTTACATCCTGTATTATACTCCAGAGCTGCACTCACTATTCTGCTGGTACAGTCACTGTGTACATACATTACATTACTTACCTGACGACCGCATCCTGTATTATACTCCAGAGCTGCACTCACTATTCTGCTGGTACAGTCACTGTGTACATACATTACATTACTTATCCTGTACTGATCCTGAGTTACATCCTGTATTATACTCCAGAGCTGCACTCACTATTCTGCTGGTACAGTCACTGTGTACATACATTACATTACTTATCCTGTATTATACTCCAGAGCTGCGCTCACTATTCTGCTGGTGCAGTCACTGTGTACATACATTACATTACTTATCCTGTACTGATCCTGAGTTACATCCTGTATTATACTCCAGAGCTGCACTCACTATTCTGCTGGTACAGTCACTGTGTACATACATTACATTACTTATCCTGTACTGATCCTGAGTTACACCCTGTATTATACTCCAGAGCTGCACTCACTATTCTGCTGGTGCAGTCACTGTGTACATACATTACATTACTTATCCTGTATTATACTCCAGAGCTGCACTCACTATTCTGCTGGTACAGTCACTGTGTACATACATTACATTACTTATCCTGTACTGATCCTGAGTTACACCCTGTATTATACTCCAGAGCTGCACTCACTATTCTGCTGGTGCAGTCACTGTGTTACATTACATTACATCCTGTACTTCATCCTGTATTATACTCCAGAGCTGCACTCACTATTCTGCTGGTACAGTCACTGTGTACATACATTACATTACTTATCCTGTACTGATCCTGAGTTACATCCTGTATTATACTCCAGAGCTGCACTCACTATTCTGCTGGTGCAGTCACTTTGTACATACATTACATTACTTATCCTGTACTGATCCTGAGTTACATCCTGTATTATACTCCAGAGCTGCACTCACTATTCTGCTGGTGCAGTCACTGTGTACACCCCCTGTACATACATTACATTACTTATCCTGTACTGATCCTGAGTTACATCCTGTATTATACTCCAGAGCTGCACTCACTATTCTGCTGGTACAGTCACTGTGTACATACATTACATTACTTATCCTGTACTGATCCTGAGTTACATCCTGCATTATACTTCAGAGCTGCACTCACTATTCTGCTGGTACAGTCACTGTGTACATACATTACATTACTTATCCTGTACTGATCCTGAGTTTCATCCTGTATTATACTCCACAGCTGCACTCACTATTCTGCTGGTGCAGTCACTGTGTACATACATTACATTACTTATCCTGTACTGTTCCTGAGTTACATCCTGTATTATACTCCAGAGCTGCGCTCACTATTCTGCTGGTGCAGTCACTGTGTATATACATTACATTACTTATCCTGTATTATACTCCAGAGCTGCACTCACTATTCTGCTGGTACAGTCACTGTGTACATACATTACTTATCCTGTACTGATCCTGAGTTACATCCTGTATTATACTCCAGAGCTGCACTCACTATTCTGCTGGTACAGTCACTGTGTACATACATTACATTACTTATCCTGTACTGATCCTGAGTTACATCCTGTATTATACTCCAGAGCTGCGCTCACTATTCTGCTGGTACAGTCACTGTGTACATACATTACATTACTTATCCTGTACTGATCCTGAGTTACATCCTGTATTATACTCCAGAGCTGCGCTCACTATTCTGCTGGTACAGTCACTGTGTACATACATTACATTACTTATCCTGTACTGATCCTGAGTTACATCCTGTATTATACTCCAGAGCTGCACTCACTATTCTGCTGGTACAGTCACTGTGTACATACATTACATTACTTATCCTGTATTATACTCCAGAGCTGCGCTCACTATTCTGCTGGTGCAGTCACTGTGTACATACATTACATTACTTATCCTGTACTGATCCTGAGTTACATCCTGTATTATACTCCAGAGCTGCACTCACTATTCTGCTGGTACAGTCACTGTGTACATACATTACATTACTTATCCTGTACTGTTCCTGAGTTACACCCTGTATTATACTCCAGAGCTGCACTCACTATTCTGCTGGTGCAGTCACTGTGTACATACATTACATTACTTATCCTGTATTATACTCCAGAGCTGCACTCACTATTCTGCTGGTACAGTCACTGTGTACATACATTACATTACTTATCCTGTACTGATCCTGAGTTACACCCTGTATTATACTCCAGAGCTGCACTCACTATTCTGCTGGTGCAGTCACTGTGTACATACATTACATTACTTATCCTGTATTATACTCCAGAGCTGCACTCACTATTCTGCTGGTACAGTCACTGTGTACATACATTACATTACTTATCCTGTACTGATCCTGAGTTACATCCTGTATTATACTCCAGAGCTGCGCTCACTATTCTGCTGGTGCAGTCACTGTGTACATACATTACATTACTTATCCTGTACTGATCCTGAGTTACATCCTGTATTATACTCCAGAGCTGCACTCACTATTCTGCTGGTACAGTCACTGTGTACATACATTACATTACTTATCCTGTACTGATCCTGAGTTACATCCTGTATTATACTCCAGAGCTGCACTCACTATTCTGCTGGTGCAGTCACTGTGTACATACATTACATTACTTATCCTGTACTGATCCTGAGTTACATCCTGTATTATACTCCAGAGCTGCACTCACTATTCTGCTGGTACAGTCACTGTGTACATACATTACATTACTTATCCTGTACTGTTCCTGAGTTACACCCTGTATTATACTCCAGAGCTGCACTCACTATTCTGCTGGTGCAGTCACTGTGTACATACATTACATTACTTATCCTGTATTATACTCCAGAGCTGCACTCACTATTCTGCTGGTACAGTCACTGTGTACATACATTACATTACTTATCCTGTACTGATCCTGAGTTACACCCTGTATTATACTCCAGAGCTGCACTCACTATTCTGCTGGTGCAGTCACTGTGTACATACATTACATTACTTATCCTGTATTATACTCCAGAGCTGCACTCACTATTCTGCTGGTACAGTCACTGTGTACATACATTACATTACTTATCCTGTACTGTTCCTGAGTTACATCCTGTATTATACTCCAGAGCTGCGCTCACTATTCTGCTGGTGCAGTCACTGTGTACATACATTACATTACTTATCCTGTACTGATCCTGAGTTACATCCTGTATTATACTCCAGAGCTGCACTCACTATTCTGCTGGTACAGTCACTGTGTACATACATTACATTACTTATCCTGTACTGATCCTGAGTTACATCCTGTATTATACTCCAGAGCTGCACTCACTATTCTGCTGGTGCAGTCACTGTGTACATACATTACATTACTTATCCTGTACTGATCCTGAGTTACATCCTGTATTATACTCCAGAGCTGCACTCACTATTCTGCTGGTACAGTCACTGTGTACATACATTACATTACTTATCCTGTACTGATCCTGAGTTACATCCTGTATTATACTCCAGAGCTGCACTCACTATTCTGCTGGTACAGTCACTGTGTACATACATTACATTACTTATCCTGTACTGATCCTGAGTTACATCCTGTATTATACTCCAGAGCTGCGCTCACTATTCTGCTGGTACAGTCACTGTGTACATACATTACATTACTTATCCTGTACTGATCCTGAGTTACATCCTGTATTATACTCCAGAGCTGCGCTCACTATTCTGCTGGTACAGTCACTGTGTACATACATTACATTACTTATCCTGTACTGATCCTGAGTTACATCCTGTATTATACTCCAGAGCTGCACTCACTATTCTGCTGGTACAGTCACTGTGTACATACATTACATTACTTATCCTGTATTATACTCCAGAGCTGCGCTCACTATTCTGCTGGTGCAGTCACTGTGTACATACATTACATTACTTATCCTGTACTGATCCTGAGTTACATCCTGTATTATACTCCAGAGCTGCACTCACTATTCTGCTGGTACAGTCACTGTGTACATACATTACATTACTTATCCTGTACTGTTCCTGAGTTACACCCTGTATTATACTCCAGAGCTGCACTCACTATTCTGCTGGTGCAGTCACTGTGTACATACATTACATTACTTATCCTGTATTATACTCCAGAGCTGCACTCACTATTCTGCTGGTACAGTCACTGTGTACATACATTACATTACTTATCCTGTACTGATCCTGAGTTACACCCTGTATTATACTCCAGAGCTGCACTCACTATTCTGCTGGTGCAGTCACTGTGTACATACATTACATTACTTATCCTGTATTATACTCCAGAGCTGCACTCACTATTCTGCTGGTACAGTCACTGTGTACATACATTACATTACTTATCCTGTACTGATCCTGAGTTACATCCTGTATTATACTCCAGAGCTGCGCTCACTATTCTGCTGGTGCAGTCACTGTGTACATACATTACATTACTTATCCTGTACTGATCCTGAGTTACATCCTGTATTATACTCCAGAGCTGCACTCACTATTCTGCTGGTACAGTCACTGTGTACATACATTACATTACTTATCCTGTACTGATCCTGAGTTACATCCTGTATTATACTCCAGAGCTGCACTCACTATTCTGCTGGTGCAGTCACTGTGTACATACATTACATTACTTATCCTGTACTGATCCTGAGTTACATCCTGTATTATACTCCAGAGCTGCACTCACTATTCTGCTGGTACAGTCACTGTGTACATACATTACATTACTTATCCTGTACTGTTCCTGAGTTACACCCTGTATTATACTCCAGAGCTGCACTCACTATTCTGCTGGTGCAGTCACTGTGTACATACATTACATTACTTATCCTGTATTATACTCCAGAGCTGCACTCACTATTCTGCTGGTACAGTCACTGTGTACATACATTACATTACTTATCCTGTACTGATCCTGAGTTACACCCTGTATTATACTCCAGAGCTGCACTCACTATTCTGCTGGTGCAGTCACTGTGTACATACATTACATTACTTATCCTGTATTATACTCCAGAGCTGCACTCACTATTCTGCTGGTACAGTCACTGTGTACATACATTACATTACTTATCCTGTACTGATCCTGAGTTACATCCTGTATTATACTCCAGAGCTGCGCTCACTATTCTGCTGGTGCAGTCACTGTGTACATACATTACATTACTTATCCTGTACTGATCCTGAGTTACATCCTGTATTATACTCCAGAGCTGCACTCACTATTCTGCTGGTACAGTCACTGTGTACATACATTACATTACTTATCCTGTACTGATCCTGAGTTACATCCTGTATTATACTCCAGAGCTGCACTCACTATTCTGCTGGTGCAGTCACTGTGTACATACATTACATTACTTATCCTGTACTGATCCTGAGTTACATCCTGTATTATACTCCAGAGCTGCACTCACTATTCTGCTGGTGCAGTCACTGTGTACATACATTACATTACTTATCCTGTACTGATCCTGAGTTACATCCTGTATTATACTCCAGAGCTGCGCTCACTATTCTGCTGGTACAGTCACTGTGTACATACATTACATTACTTATCCTGTACTGATCCTGAGTTACATCCTGTATTATACTCCAGAGCTGCGCTCACTATTCTGCTGGTACAGTCACTGTGTACATACATTACATTACTTATCCTGTACTGATCCTGAGTTACATCCTGTATTATACTCCGGAGCTGCACTCACTATTCTGCTGGTACAGTCACTGTGTACATACATTACATTACTTATCCTGTATTATACTCCAGAGCTGCGCTCACTATTCTGCTGGTGCAGTCACTGTGTACATACATTACATTACTTATCCTGTACTGATCCTGAGTTACATCCTGTATTATACTCCAGAGCTGCACTCACTATTCTGCTGGTACAGTCACTGTGTACATACATTACATTACTTATCCTGTACTGTTCCTGAGTTACACCCTGTATTATACTCCAGAGCTGCACTCACTATTCTGCTGGTGCAGTCACTGTGTACATACATTACATTACTTATCCTGTATTATACTCCAGAGCTGCACTCACTATTCTGCTGGTACAGTCACTGTGTACATACATTACATTACTTATCCTGTACTGATCCTGAGTTACACCCTGTATTATACTCCAGAGCTGCACTCACTATTCTGCTGGTGCAGTCACTGTGTACATACATTACATTACTTATCCTGTATTATACTCCAGAGCTGCACTCACTATTCTGCTGGTACAGTCACTGTGTACATACATTACATTACTTATCCTGTACTGATCCTGAGTTACATCCTGTATTATACTCCAGAGCTGCGCTCACTATTCTGCTGGTGCAGTCACTGTGTACATACATTACATTACTTATCCTGTACTGATCCTGAGTTACATCCTGTATTATACTCCAGAGCTGCACTCACTATTCTGCTGGTACAGTCACTGTGTACATACATTACATTACTTATCCTGTACTGATCCTGAGTTACATCCTGTATTATACTCCAGAGCTGCACTCACTATTCTGCTGGTGCAGTCACTGTGTACATACATTACATTACTTATCCTGTACTGATCCTGAGTTACATCCTGTATTATACTCCAGAGCTGCACTCACTATTCTGCTGGTACAGTCACTGTGTACATACATTACATTACTTATCCTGTACTGTTCCTGAGTTACACCCTGTATTATACTCCAGAGCTGCACTCACTATTCTGCTGGTGCAGTCACTGTGTACATACATTACATTACTTATCCTGTATTATACTCCAGAGCTGCACTCACTATTCTGCTGGTACAGTCACTGTGTACATACATTACATTACTTATCCTGTACTGATCCTGAGTTACACCCTGTATTATACTCCAGAGCTGCACTCACTATTCTGCTGGTGCAGTCACTGTGTACATACATTACATTACTTATCCTGTATTATACTCCAGAGCTGCACTCACTATTCTGCTGGTACAGTCACTGTGTACATACATTACATTACTTATCCTGTACTGTTCCTGAGTTACATCCTGTATTATACTCCAGAGCTGCGCTCACTATTCTGCTGGTGCAGTCACTGTGTACATACATTACATTACTTATCCTGTACTGATCCTGAGTTACATCCTGTATTATACTCCAGAGCTGCACTCACTATTCTGCTGGTACAGTCACTGTGTACATACATTACATTACTTATCCTGTACTGATCCTGAGTTACATCCTGTATTATACTCCAGAGCTGCACTCACTATTCTGCTGGTGCAGTCACTGTGTACATACATTACATTACTTATCCTGTACTGATCCTGAGTTACATCCTGTATTATACTCCAGAGCTGCACTCACTATTCTGCTGGTACAGTCACTGTGTACATACATTACATTACTTATCCTGTACTGATCCTGAGTTACATCCTGTATTATACTCCAGAGCTGCACTCACTATTCTGCTGGTACAGTCACTGTGTACATACATTACATTACTTATCCTGTACTGATCCTGAGTTACATCCTGTATTATACTCCAGAGCTGCGCTCACTATTCTGCTGGTACAGTCACTGTGTACATACATTACATTACTTATCCTGTACTGATCCTGAGTTACATCCTGTATTATACTCCAGAGCTGCGCTCACTATTCTGCTGGTACAGTCACTGTGTACATACATTACATTACTTATCCTGTACTGATCCTGAGTTACATCCTGTATTATACTCCAGAGCTGCACTCACTATTCTGCTGGTACAGTCACTGTGTACATACATTACATTACTTATCCTGTATTATACTCCAGAGCTGCGCTCACTATTCTGCTGGTGCAGTCACTGTGTACATACATTACATTACTTATCCTGTACTGATCCTGAGTTACATCCTGTATTATACTCCAGAGCTGCACTCACTATTCTGCTGGTACAGTCACTGTGTACATACATTACATTACTTATCCTGTACTGTTCCTGAGTTACACCCTGTATTATACTCCAGAGCTGCACTCACTATTCTGCTGGTGCAGTCACTGTGTACATACATTACATTACTTATCCTGTATTATACTCCAGAGCTGCACTCACTATTCTGCTGGTACAGTCACTGTGTACATACATTACATTACTTATCCTGTACTGATCCTGAGTTACACCCTGTATTATACTCCAGAGCTGCACTCACTATTCTGCTGGTGCAGTCACTGTGTACATACATTACATTACTTATCCTGTATTATACTCCAGAGCTGCACTCACTATTCTGCTGGTACAGTCACTGTGTACATACATTACATTACTTATCCTGTACTGATCCTGAGTTACATCCTGTATTATACTCCAGAGCTGCGCTCACTATTCTGCTGGTGCAGTCACTGTGTACATACATTACATTACTTATCCTGTACTGATCCTGAGTTACATCCTGTATTATACTCCAGAGCTGCACTCACTATTCTGCTGGTACAGTCACTGTGTACATACATTACATTACTTATCCTGTACTGATCCTGAGTTACATCCTGTATTATACTCCAGAGCTGCACTCACTATTCTGCTGGTGCAGTCACTGTGTACATACATTACATTACTTATCCTGTACTGATCCTGAGTTACATCCTGTATTATACTCCAGAGCTGCACTCACTATTCTGCTGGTACAGTCACTGTGTACATACATTACATTACTTATCCTGTACTGTTCCTGAGTTACACCCTGTATTATACTCCAGAGCTGCACTCACTATTCTGCTGGTGCAGTCACTGTGTACATACATTACATTACTTATCCTGTATTATACTCCAGAGCTGCACTCACTATTCTGCTGGTACAGTCACTGTGTACATACATTACATTACTTATCCTGTACTGATCCTGAGTTACACCCTGTATTATACTCCAGAGCTGCACTCACTATTCTGCTGGTGCAGTCACTGTGTACATACATTACATTACTTATCCTGTATTATACTCCAGAGCTGCACTCACTATTCTGCTGGTACAGTCACTGTGTACATACATTACATTACTTATCCTGTACTGATCCTGAGTTACATCCTGTATTATACTCCAGAGCTGCGCTCACTATTCTGCTGGTGCAGTCACTGTGTACATACATTACATTACTTATCCTGTACTGATCCTGAGTTACATCCTGTATTATACTCCAGAGCTGCACTCACTATTCTGCTGGTACAGTCACTGTGTACATACATTACATTACTTATCCTGTACTGATCCTGAGTTACATCCTGTATTATACTCCAGAGCTGCACTCACTATTCTGCTGGTGCAGTCACTGTGTACATACATTACATTACTTATCCTGTACTGATCCTGAGTTACATCCTGTATTATACTCCAGAGCTGCACTCACTATTCTGCTGGTGCAGTCACTGTGTACATACATTACATTACTTATCCTGTACTGATCCTGAGTTACATCCTGTATTATACTCCAGAGCTGCACTCACTATTCTGCTGGTACAGTCACTGTGTACATACATTACATTACTTATCCTGTACTGATCCTGAGTTACATCCTGCATTATACTTCAGAGCTGCACTCACTATTCTGCTGGTACAGTCACTGTGTACATACATTACATTACTTATCCTGTACTGATCCTGAGTTACATCCTGTATTATACTCCAGAGCTGCACTCACTATTCTGCTGGTACAGTCACTGTGTACATACATTACATTACTTATCCTGTACTGATCCTGAGTTACATCCTGTATTATACTCCAGAGCTGCACTCACTATTCTGCTGGTGCAGTCACTTTGTACATACATTACATTACTTATCCTGTACTGATCCTGAGTTACATCCTGTATTATACTCCAGAGCTGCACTCACTATTCTGCTGGTGCAGTCACTGTGTACATACATTACATTACTTATCCTGTACTGATCCTGAGTTACATCCTGTATTATACTCCAGAGCTGCACTCACTATTCTGCTGGTACAGTCACTGTGTACATACATTACATTACTTATCCTGTACTGATCCTGAGTTACATCCTGCATTA
>CAMRHE010001132.1:0-207080 GCA_947044405.1 Leptodactylus fallax
CAACTTCTTATCCAACAATGGGTGCACTTGGACGTTTAACCCTCCACATTCATCCCATATGGGAGGTTCCTGGGAACGTATGATTGGGATCACACGCAGAATCCTTGACTCTATGTTGATGGACCACAAGTCGACACTGCTTACCCATGAGACGTTAATAACCTTTCTTGCTGAAGTGTCTGCGATAATCAATGCAAGGCCACTTGTCCCAGTATCTTCAGACCCTGAATCTCCAATTATCTTAACCCCAGCAACGCTTCTTACTCAGAAAATTGGTACTGCTGCTACCTCTCCACGTACCTTAGATCACAGTGACATTTGCAGACGCCAATGGAAACAAGTTCAACACCTGTCCAATGTGTTCTGGCACCGCTGGAAAACAGAGTACCTCCACATGCTACAGAGCCATCACAAATGGCAGACCTCAAAACCTAATCTCCAGGTGGGTGACCTCGTCCTTCTAAGGGATAAAGAAGTCCATCGGAATGAATGGCCTATGGGTCTCATCACTAAAGTTGTCCCTAGTGATGATGGGAAGACTCGGAAAGTGGAGGTCAAGGTAACCAAGGAAGGCTCAGTGCGAGTTTTCTTCCGCCCAATTAATGAACTGGTGCTTCTTCCAAGAGGAGACGTCACATAAAAGAAGATAAGGACACCATTCACAGCTCATGGCGGGGAGCTTCCTTCCATGAACTAAAACCGTGTTCTTGTGGATTACAGTGTGGGTCGGTGGAGGTGTTGGCAAATTGCGGCTTCCCGACCTGAAGATTGGTTTATTTGGACTAACTGTTGATTATTGTTTGTTGTGCATGTTTCTTTTTTGTTTTTCAGGTTTGAAGAGGACCTTATGGACATCTCAGGACATTTAATGTTTGTTTTCAGTGAAATCTAAAGATTTCAGGCGGGGAGTGTCATGTCCCAGGACTTGGTTTAATTCACTGACATGTATCTGTGATACTGTTTGTCTTTGTAGTTTGTCCCTTTTCTCTCTCTGTATCCTTAGCTGTGATGCTGTAGCTCCTCCTCTCTCCCCCTCAGTTTAGTTTCACTTCTTTGTAAGCAACATGTCTGCTCAGCTCCTGGTATTTCATCATTTTTCACCTACTGCTGTATGAGGTTCTACAAGATTTACCTGGATTAAAGCATCTGGAATCTTATCTACGCCTCCTCAGTTGAGTTGAACACTATCTGATAGATATCTTGGTGTAAATTGCTGGTTAGCAAAGAGACTACAGGACACTCTCACAACCTCACATTTGCAGCCAAGCTATTGAGTCAGAACAGTGACAGTAGTGTTATTGGAGGTTGTAGGCCTTCTTGAATAGGTGAGTCTTCAGGGCCTTTTTGAACCTTGTGATTGTGGGGGACAGTCTTATGTGTCTTGGTAATGAGTTCCAGAGTATGAGGGATGCCCGGGAGAAGTCTTGGAGACGGTTGTGTGAAGAGTGGATAAGAGCGGAGTAGGAGGTCTTGGGAGGATCGGAGGTTACGTGTGGGTAGGTAGTGGGAGATTAGGTCAGAGATATATGGAGGGGACAGGTTGTGGATGGCTTTGTATGTCAGCGTTAACATTTTGAACTCTATTCACTGGGCAACGGGGAGCCAGTGAAGGGATTGGCAGAGGGAAGCGGCTGATAAAGAATGGGGGGAGAGGTGTATTAAGCGAGCAGCACAGTTTAAGGTTGACTGGAGGGGAGCGAGAGTGTTAGCTGGGAGGCCATGGAGAAGGGTGTTACAGTAGTCTAGGAAGGAGATTATGAGGGCGTGAACAAGCATTTTTGTATTTTCAGGGTTGAGGAAGGAGCGGATTCGATGGATGTTCTTGAGTTGGAGGCGGCAGGAGGTGTTAGGATAGGTCAGAGTCCAAATATATCCCAAGGCAGCGGACCCATGGGATGGGGTAAGTATGGTCCCATTAACTTTGATAGATGGGTCAGGTAGGGGAGTCGTGCGAGGTGGGGCAAAGATGATGAACTCTGTTTTCTCCATGTTGAGCTTGAGAAAGCGGAAGGAGAGAAAAGAGGCTACGGTTGCTATACACCGGAACTCTGGACAACAGAGTGACAATGTCTGGTGCAGAGAGATATATTTGAGTTTCGTTGGCATAGCAATGGTATTGAAAACCATGAGATTCTATGAGTTGGCCAAGACCGAGGGTGTAGATTGAGAATAGGAGGGGTCCTAGGACGGAGTCTTGGGGGACACCTATCGAAAGAGAGTGTGGCGGGGGGGTGGTGTGCGTGTGGGAGATGCTGAATTTGGTATGAGGAGCTCCAGGAAAGGGCCAAGTGTGTGATGCCAAGTAATGTCTGCCCAGATGAGACCGCCCCTTTCAATTGCTAATTAAATAAAACAGATCATTTCTTTGCAGATACATTTTTGCTACTTTCTGACATGGGCAGCCATTATAGTCAAGGATAGTTGTAATGTAAAATGGTTATCAGGAGACAGCAAGTTTTTGGATTGAGACTGGTACTGACCATAATGGCTGCCTGTATCTGGAAAATACTAATGGAGCAAACAGAGTGCACAGACAGACAGAGCAAAGTAATACAGGACTTTTCCAGCCCCGCTGTTACTTTGACATGGGGGTCATAGAGGTCAGTCTCCTATTGATTGGTCATTGGTGGCGTATTCACTGATATTAGACAATGGATGATAGAATACTGATCAATGATAGAAAAATAAGGAGTATTTGGTAACCCGGTATAACTACAATCTGTCTCAATGTTATGTTTTGTAGCACTTGGCTTTGGTGTTGTGACTGGGACATAGCCCCGGCTCCGGGGGTAAATGTACTATTATTTATTCATCAGTATCGGACACGTCTCTGTTTTGCAATTTCATTGTTTATTATTCAGATAATTTTGGAGGGAAGGAATAAAACTTTACTATGAGAAATGATAATGTCTTCTATTCAGATCCGTCCAGTCCTTGCTCACTAGTTGGCCTCATAGCCCTGAATTATTTGTGCTACAGGCCCAGAAACTTACACAATGTCCCCAGCAGGTGAAACAGGGCAGAGACTCAGTCAGTGCATGAACTCACAGAGATTCACCATTAATAAGAGCAGAACAGATCTCCCACTGGCCGCACAGTTCTCCGGAGAAGACCACTCTATTGAAGAGAGAAAGGAATGGGTATATAAGTTAATGCAAAAATTTTCAACTCTGCAATTTGGACTTAATATTCATGCCAGTGCCATGTCACATTATGTATGAAAAGTGAGGGTCACAAATCACCACCTGATAGCAAACAGATAACAGCAAGAATTACTGATCCCTCCGTCACGCCCCACAAGTTTCCAGATTGTTTAGTTTTTGACCTGTTGTAAATAACTTCTCTACTTATATTGTATTTTGTTTTTTTTAGGATTCTAAGATCCTTTGAAGGTCCATCTCTTTTGTGTATAAAAAATCTGTGTATGTTTAGTTTCTTGCATAACACCATGTCTGAAGAAGAGAGCTAGTACTCTCGAAAGCTTACTATCAAATATACTCAGTTAGCCTCTAAAAGGTATCACCTGATGTCTTCACTCTTCCACTACTTTCTATGGCTTAACACGGTACAACATTATACTACTATACAATATTATATAATATACTATGTAATATACTATATAATATACTGTACTATACTATACTATATAATATACTATTCTGTGGTTATTTTGGTCTTTGTAATTGTGATTTATGGCCACAGGAACATCCTGATATTGTGGTACAGACCATTAATGATCGGTTGTCTTTATTCTCCCCCATGTAGTGCTTGTCGTCTGCTTTCCCTGTAAGGATAGATCCCGGCTGTCACCTATACAGGCCAAGAGATGAAAATGATGATGAAACCAACAACTGCACCAGGTGCCCACCAGGAGGAGCTCTTGACTGCACTCCCATCATTGGCCAGCATGCACCCTTAGTCTTGGAGACGGGAAACCCTGTATCCGCCCCATACAACCATTATTTCAGATTAATTATAACCCCTTAATGCAAAATCACGTACATGTATGTGATTAGGTATGAAGGGTTGTATGGAGAGGGCTCAGAAGTTGAGCTTTCTCCATACACGGCAGGTTGTATAATACAGCCAGCACCCTCTGCTAATAGCTGTGATCAGTGTCGACACCAATTGCAGCTGTTAACACTTTAGATGCCACTGTTAAACACGCCCATAGCATCTAAAGTGCAGAGGCACCGCCATCTTTTCCTGATTGCCGCCCTCTGGAACATCATCGGAGGGCGATGATTGGTTGTTAAGACAGCCGGAGCTTTTTGAAGGCTCCCAGGATGGTCATTTCATCAATTCTATTACACGCTGCCAGAGGCTGTGTGTAATAGAAGAGAATGGATTTCAATATACACTGCAATACATTAGTAATACAGTGTATAGTATAAGCGATAAGAGCCCCTAGGGTGTAAGGTCCTTAATAAGACCCCCCTTTCTCTAGATCACATATAAAAATAAATAAACAATAATAAACATAACCACTTTAGGTCTCCGGTGCTGAAAAAGGTGCGAACTATAAAATACAAAATTATTTATCCCATATGGTGAACGGCGTAGCGGGGAAAAAAAAATTAAACGGGCCAAATGGCTGTTTTTTTCAGCTTTTTACCCTCCTATAAAAAAGGAATAGAAAGTGATCAAACTATCAGAACTTCCCCAAAATGGTATCAATAAAAACGCCATCTTGTCCCGCATAAAAACACACCAAACTCAGCTCCATACACATAAATCTAAAAAAGTTACAGGTGTCAGAATATGGCGACACAAATTTTTTTTTTTTTTTCTATCTTGCAAAGTTTTTAATTTTTTAAAAGGTATCAAAACTTTACAAATACTACATAAATTTGGTATCTCCGTGTTCATACTGACCCACAGAATACAAGTCACATGTCATTTTTACCATATAGTGAATGCCGTAAAAATTAAACCCAAATGATCTATGTCAGACCTATCTGTCCCTTACCTACCATTTCTTTTCATTCAATGCTCTTCCGTTGTGTATTACAAGCCTAGGCTGCGCTCTATATGGCTCAGTAATACCTAGGATTGATTATTCCATAAATTGAGTTTACTGTCATTATACAGCCTGCACTGATACAAATGTACTATGTTGGATGTACTTAATACGATTTTGTGCACTGCTGCAAAATGTTTGCATGTATCTTCCTTTGTTATACGAGAACAATAAAATAAAAAAATAAAATTTTACCCAAATGAAATTGACGCAAATGCGTTTTTTCCAATTCCACCTCATTCTGAATTTTTTTTTCCAGCTTCCCAGTACATTGTACATTACAAAGTACAATTTGTCCTGCAAACAATAAGCCATCATGTGAAGCTGTGAACTGGAAAATTAAAAAATGATGGCTCTTGGATTGGGGGAGGGAAAAATGGAAATGCAAAAATAAAAATTGACTGTGGCATGAAGGGGTTAATTATCTTATATATCGGGTTATGTTCATGGAAACCCCCCTAAACACCCCCACATTATACTGTTACCCTGTATTCTTGTTTCCCTGAATGTAATACATAAAATAGAGATATGGACTATATAAAGATACCAATGAGACAGTACTGTAATGGTAAAGGGAATGTAGACAATTGTATTTATACACATAACATGAGGCTCTTATAGTGATAGCGCCCATAGAGTACTGGCTGAGATGTATATACTGACAGCCTAAAGTGACAGCCTACAGCCTGCTCGACTGTCAAAGTTTACTCTATAAAGTACCAGACATTCCATCCCTAGAAGAAGCTGAGACAGTCAGTGAGATGTATAATAAGACTATAGATTTCTACAGGAAGAGATGAATAGAGGGAAAGTCTAGGTCTGGATAATGGACGTGTATACTCATATCAGTATATACACCAGAGCAGACCGAGATCACAGGACCAGTTATCTGATCCCATTATGACATATCTCCTGCCCGGTGTCTACAGTAGGGTCAATGGCACTTGCTACAGTGCCTTGCAAAAGTATTCGGCCCCCTTGAACTTTTCAACCTTTTGCCACATTTCAGGCTTCAAACATAAAGATATAAAATTTAAATTTTTTGGTGAAGAATCAACAACAAGTGGGACAAAATTGTGAAGTGGAACGAAATTTATTGGTTATTTTAAACTTTTGTAAAAAATAAAAAACTGAAAAGTGGGGCGTGCAATATTATTCGGCCCCTTTACTTTCAGTGCAGCAAACTCACTCCAGAAGTTCAGTGAGGATCTCTGAATGATCCAATGTTGTCCTAAATGACTGATGATGATAAATATAATCCACCTGTGTGTAATCAAGTCTCCGTATAAATGCATCTGCTCTGTGATAGTCTCAGGGTTCTGTTTAAAGCGCAGAGAGCATCATGAAGACCAAGGAACACACCAGGCAGGTCCGTGATACTGTTGTGGAGAAGTTTAAAGCCGTATTTGGATACAAAAAGATTTCCCAAACTTTAAACATCCCAAGGAGCACTGTGCAAGCGATCATA
This sequence comes from Leptodactylus fallax, assembly GCA_947044405.1. Classification (NCBI taxonomy): domain Eukaryota; kingdom Metazoa; phylum Chordata; class Amphibia; order Anura; family Leptodactylidae; genus Leptodactylus; species Leptodactylus fallax. The sequence continues at coordinate 6,489 of CAMRHE010001132.1, forward strand.
TTGAAATGGAAGGAGTATCAGACCACTGCAAATCTACCAAGACCCGGCCGTCCCTCTAAACTTTCATCTCAAACAAGGAGAAGACTGATCAGACATGCAGCCAAGAGGCCCATGATCACTCTGGATGAACTGCAGAGATCTACAGCTGAGGTGGGAGAGTCTGTCCATAGGACAACAATCAGTCGTACACTGCACAAATCTGGCCTTTATGGAAGAGTGGCAAGAAGAAAGCCATTACTCAAAGATATCCATAAAAAGTCTCGTTTAAAGTTTGCCACAAGCCACCTGGGAGACACCAAACATGTGGAAGAAGGTGCTCTGGTCAGATGAAACCAAAATCAAACTTTTTGGCCACAATGCAAAACGATATGTTTGGCGTAAAAGCAACACAGCTCATCCCCCTGAACACACCATCCCCACTGTCAAACATGGTGGTGGCAGCATCATGGTTTGGGCCTGCTTTGCTTCAGCAGGGACAGGGAAGATGGTTAAAATTGATGGGAAGATGGATGGAGCCAAATACAGGACCATTCTGGAAGAAAACCTGTTGGAGTCTGCAAAAGACCTGAGACTGGGACGGAGATTTATCTTCCAACAAGACAATGATCCCAAACATAAAGCAAAATCTACAATGGAATGGTTCACAAATAAATGTATCCAGGTGTTAGAATGGCCAAGTCAAAGTCCAGACCTGAATCCAATCGAGAATCTGTGGAAAGAGCTGAAAACTGCCGTTCACAAACGCTCTCCATCCAACCTCACTGAGCTCCAGCTGTTTTCCAAGGAAGAATGGGCAAGAATTTCAGTCTCTCGATGTGCAAAACTGATAGACATACCCCAAGCGACTTGCAGCTGTAATCGCAGCAAAAAGGTGGCGCTACAAAGTATTAACTTAAGGGGGCTGAATAATTTGGCACGCCCCACTTTTCAGTTTTTTATTTTTTACAAAAGTTTAAAATATCCAATAAATTTTGTTCCACTTCACGATTGTGTCCCACTTGTTATTGATTATTCACCAAAAAAATTTAAATTTTATATCCTTATGTTTGAAGCCTGAAATGTGGCAAAAGGTTGAAAATTTCAAGGGGGCCAAATATTTTCACAAGGCACTGTAACTTCGTCCCAAAGACTTACTTGTAGAGAGATACATGTGGAGTTATCAGGTGTATGGATAAACAGGTCGGAAAGTTTTAGTACTTGCAGACTTGGGATTTCAGAGGAAAACAGTCTCTGAGGGGAAACTTCTTCTGGCATGAAGCGTCACTTCCTCTGCTTCTGACGGCACCTGTGCAATAGAGCAGTCACCGGCAGAAGCTAAGATGTTAGCGGGACCGAAGAAAATGAACTCCAGGACACAGAAGACAGGTAAGTATGATTGGTGGGGGGGGAGGGACTGGGGCTGAGTTAGGTAGGTAGATAGAGCAGTAGTCCGTGGGCTAGCTAGGGAAACAGGAAGGGGTGTGAGACGGGGATCATGGGACTTGTAGGCTAGGGAAGCAGGAAGCTAGCCATGTAAACAAGTGCAGAGGATGCTAAGAGCTCACAGAGAAAGCCATAATTCACTCAAAACACTGCTAAAGGTATTTTGGTGCAATTATTAACCCATTAATAGCACTAAAATACCTTTTTTTTTTAAAAAAACTTTTTTTTGCCCGGAAAACCCCTTTAACACAACATGCTGATATAATCACAGACATAAAATACAATGAAAAGTATATGATACCTTTTAGAGGCTGAGTATATTTATAAGTAAGCTTTCAAGAGTACTGGCTCTCTTCTTCAGACATGGTGTTAATACCACTCTTCCACTACTTTCAATGGCTAACACGGTACATTATACTACTAATGAAAAGTATAGGCAGTTGCAGTTTACAAAATATCCACAAGATGGCAGTGGTGAATTATAGACCTCAATGTGTGCTGGCTCTTGTGACTTATGTATAAAGGAAGAAATGGGGAAATCCCTTTTTACCTCTTATGTAAATGTCCATACTATCTCAGTCTCCAAGGACTATTAAAGGGAAAGGGACAAGCAGTATCGGGACATTACAGGTATACACTGCAGTACTCATGTATTGCAGTGTATAGGAGGCTGTCAGCCTATGCAGATGTATAGGCTTGCAGCCTCCATTCTGGGCAGGATCAATCAAGTATGTGGCAGGGCAGCGGAGAGAGAGGCCCAGGGTCACCGATCAGATCCTGGACTACCCAATGACAACACCAGCATCCCCCAAAAATGTCGCTGGGGGGTGGCGATTGGGGCCTCAATAGATAATGAAACCCCTAAGGTGCAGTTATCAACCATGAATGCTGCTGTTTTATGGGAATAGAGACTGAAGATCAGACCTCAGACAGAAACGGAGAGTAAAAAATAAAAATACAGACTACAGATAGATAGTGAGGATTAGAGAATTTCTGTGAGGAGAAGAAATGTTACAAAACATAGCTGGATTTCTTACATTGTTTGCAGATTACATAATGTACTGCACAAGTATAAGTAGGAAGTATCTTATGTAATAAAAAGGAATACCAATCTCTAACGGGATAATAGAACAGATAGAAACCGACATGATTAACAATAGAGGAACAGTTAGGGATAGGGAGAAATCATCTACGATCAGTCACGCTAGGTTCGCCCTAGCGTTGGGGTTTCCGTTCTTTGGGTCTCTTTGTGGACCCAAAAAACGAAAATCCAATCCCCTTAAGGCCAGGACCTCACGTGGTGTAAACACCATAGAAAAAAACTGCGGCGTTTTACAGTCACTGCAAGGTGGATGGGATTCTAGTGAATCCTATCCACACCTTGTTAAAAAAATACTCAGCAGACACGTTGCAATTTCCAAAACTGGTTAATTTTTGGAAACCGCAGCATGTCAATTAAACCTCTACCTTTTAGCTGGAATATGAAGAGATCCCATAGCATAATGTGGTGGCCAATTTAGCTCGCCCGAGACAAATGTCATTTTTTTCGGTTTCATAAAAAAAAAAAAAAAAATTGGAATACTTGGGTTGAGCCAGGCTTGGTATGAGTCGGCTCACCCATCTCTACTCAGTGGTGCCTCAAAAGGTCAAAAAGACAGAGTGGTAAAGGACAGAGAAATGTAAGAGGAAACACCCGCGCCATGTCACCTGCCAGAAGAATATGAGTAGCAGCACTGCCGGCCAAGACTAACATGACCCAGCACATGCCTTAGGTGTATTATGGAGGAAGCAGATGACGTTGGGAACTGGATTACTCACTCATCATCTCAGTCACACCAGGATGATGTTAATACTAATAGTGACACCATTGTGTGTTCAGCGCTTTCCTCCTCTGACTTAACACTTTATTTGTAGACAAATTTCCATTCTGCCATCTCTGTCTTCACCGACCCCAAGTGGAGCAACTTATTTTCTCCTAAGAGGCAGCAACTCGGGTGCTCAGAAAGAATTTCAGAACAGTGTTCATGTTCATGAATTGGATTAAAACAGCCAGGATCAGAACAAAGATGGAGGGCAGGACTGAAATGATGTGTTGGTGGTGCTAGTGGTGGCACGTGTAGCCATGGTGGCAATAGGGGCACTGGTAACTGTGGGAGTACTGGCTCAGGGAAGATCCCTAGAGGTGGAAATCATGAGGGGGCCATGACATACCACATTTGGAGAAAAGTGGCAGTGACCATGATGATGATGGTGTGTTGGACAGGACATTGGAACCAGATCAAGGTGGTGATGATGATGATGACGACATTAGAGGAGGAGGGTGGAAGCGGTGATAAAGAATAGAGCCAGAATTCATCCAAAACCTTGAAAAAAAAAACCTATCAGGGTCAGGCCTTAGGTGGTGATGGCAGAAATGGATTGAGCGTTGCTTTTGGTGACTTTGTGCGGCATCTCCCATATGATAATTTTTCTCTAAATTGCTGGCCAACAAAAGTGTGAAAGCTCTGCAAGCAGAAAATAAGCTGTGACCAGGTACAAATCTAGGAACGGCTATCCTTCTGTAGAGGTATCATTAGCTCTTGGGGCAGAATTGAACTTAGTCATCAATGCAAGCAAAACCAGCCTACCCCTTACCATGGTCATTCCAATACCACACATTCACAAGTAGTACAGTCATGGCCAAAAGTTTTGAGAATGATACAAATATTAATTTTTACAAAGTCTACTGCTTCAGTTTTTCTAATGGCAATTTGCATATACTCCAGAATGTTATAAAGAGTGATCAGCTTAACAGCAATTACTTGCAAAGTCAATATTTGCCTAGAAAATGAACTTTATCCCTCAAAACACATTTCAACATCATTGCAGCCCTTCCTTAAAAGGACCACCTAACATCGTTTCAGTGATTGCTCCATTAACACAGGTGTGGGTGTTGATGAGGACAGGGCTGGAGATCAATCTGTCATGATTAAGTAAGAATGACACCACTGGACACTTTAAAAGGAGGCTGGTGCTTGCCATCATTGTTTCTCTTCTGTTAACCATGGTTATCTCTAAAGAAACACGTGCAGTCATCATTGCACTGCACAAAAATGGCCTAACTGGGAAGAGTATTGCAGCTAGAAAGATTGCACCTCAGTCAACAATCTATTGCATCATCAAGAACTTCAAGGAGAGAGGTTCCATTGGTGCCAAAAAGGCTCCAGGGCGCCCAAGAAAGACCAGCAAGCGGCAGGACCGTCTCTTAAAAGTGTTTCAGCTGCTGGATCAGGCTACCAGCAGTGCAGAGCTTGCTGAGGAATGGCAGCAGGCAGGTGTGAGTGCATCTGCACGCACTGTGAGGCGGAGACTCTTGGAGCAAGGCCTGGTCTCAAGGAGGGCAGCAAAGAAGCCACTTCTCTCCAGAAAAAACATCAGGGACAGACTGATATTCTGCAAAAGGTACAGGGAGTGGACTGCTGAGGACTGGGGTAAAGTCATTTTCTCTGATGAATCCCCTTTTCGATTGTTTGGAACATCTGGAAAACAGCTTATTCGGAGAAGAAGAGGTGAGCGCTACCACCAGTCTTGTCTCATGCCAACTGTAAAGCATCCTGAAACCATTCATGTGTGGGGTTGCTTCTCAGCCAAGGGAATCGGCTCTCTCACAGTCTTGCCTAAAAACACAGCCATGAATAAAGAGTATGAGTAAAAAGAAAGACAAGAACATGCAGCTAAAGGATATACTAAACAAGGTTACTAGATGTGGTAATGAGGACCTAAGACAGGATACTCAGAAGGAAATTAAGAAAAAGGAAGTACCAGAGCGCAATCTGAAATGTTTTTACACAAATGCGCAAAGCTTGGGAAATAAACAGGGAGAATTAGAACTGATAATACAGAAGGAAAAATATGATGTCATTGGTATTACAGAAACTTGGTGGAACGATAAGCATGATTGGAATATACAGATGGAAGGATACAACTTATTCAAAAAAAATAGAACTAATAAAAGAGGGGGAGGAGTTGCATTGTATGTTAAAAAAGATCACATTTCCACGGAAATCACAGTTTTACAAAATGATAACTTATTGGAAAATATTTGGGTAACAATTCAGGGGAAAAACAATGATAAGGACATCATAATAGGTGTTTATTATAGACCACCAGGACAGACAGAAGACAGGAATGAGATTTTTTCACAGCAAATGACCACGCTTTCGAAGAAATTTGAAATTGTTATCATGGGAGACTTTAATTACCCAGATATTCATTGGGAAACTCACACAGCTACGAGTAAAAGCTCTATCAAATTTTTATCCTCTCTAGCAGACAATTTCATTGCCCAGTTAGTAGAAGAAAACACAAGAGGAACATCCATTCTGGACCTAGTTTTAACTAATAAGGAGGACATGGTTAAGGAATTAAGGGTAGCAGGGACATTGGGATTCAGCGACCATGCTATACTCGAGTTTGGGGTTGTAAGAAGAAGAAGACCTGAGAAGACAAAGACTAGAAGACTCAATTTTAGTAGGGCAGATTTTAGGGGCCTAAAGGTAAGGGTTAGTAGAATTCCATGGCGAAAATTACTTAAGCACAAAAATGCACATGAGGGGTGGGAAATTTTCCGTAGGGAAATCATTAATGCACAGGAACTAACAATACCTAGAAGCAAGAAAAATGGGAATCACCTAAAAACTCCAGGATGGATGACCAAAAAATTACATAACCTACTAAAAAAGAAAAAGGAAACTTACAACAAGTGGAAGATGGGAGCTATATCTAAGGGAGAGTATACAGCAGTTTGCAGACTCTGCAAGATAAGCATTAAAAAAGCCAAGGCTGAATACGAATTGAAGCTTGCAAAAGAAGTTAAGAGTAATGTAAAAGGTTTTTGGGGATATGTTAAGAGCAAAAGAAAAGTGAAGGAAACCATTGGAGTCCTAAAGAACGAAAAGGGTGAAAAAGTTAACATGGTGGATCAGCAGGTGGAGTTACTAAATTCATATTTTGTATCCGTCTTCTCCCAAGAAATGGATGGAAATATCAACATTAATGGTGATAGTGATGAGGGGAATGAGGACTCCAAGCTGATTATAAGTGAAGGTTTGGTAAGAGAACATTTAGCTAAGATTAAGGAAACCAAGTCCCCAGGACCGGATGATTTACACCCTAGAGTTTTAAAAGAATTAGCAGAGGAAATAACAGAACCCCTTGCAATAATCTTTAATAAGTCATGGGAGACAGGAGTGGTCCCTCTAGATTGGAAAAGGGCAAATGTGGTCCCCATCTACAAAAAGGGGAATAGGGACGACCCAGGAAATTATAGGCCGGTAAGTCTGACCTCGATAGTAGGAAAAATCTTTGAACAAATCGTTAAAGAACATTTAATTAGGTACCTGGATGGGAAGGCTTTAATTAATCAAAGCCAGCACGGCTTTATGCCTAATAAATCTTGCCAGACTAATCTTATTTCCTTCTATAATAAAGTCACTGAATGGTTGGACCAGGGGAATGCAGTGGACATAGTATATCTTGACTTTAGTAAGGCCTTTGATAAAGTATCACATAACATTCTTATTGAAAAAATGATCAAGTATGGCTTTGATAAAATATCAGTGAGGTGGGTTCACAATTGGCTTAATGATCGGGCACAACGAGTAATTCTAAATGGCTATACATCAAACTGGAAGAAAGTAAAAAGCGGGGTGCCGCAGGGCTCTGTCCTGGGCCCAGTACTTTTTAATATTTTTATAAATGATCTGGATGATGGGGCTAATGGGGAACTAATAAAATTTGCAGATGATACAAAGATAGGAGGAATAGCCAACACTAGAGAGGAGAGAGAGTGCATCCAAAAGGACTTAGACACACTGGAACAATGGGCTGAGGTGAACAAAATGGTATTCAACAGGGACAAATGCAAAGTTCTACATCTGGGTAACAGAAATGCAAGAAGCATATATAGTATGGGAGGAGTAGTACTAAGTGAGAGTACAGGGGAAAAGGATCTGGGCATAATAATAGATCGCAAACTCAACATGAGTCAACAGTGCAGTGCGGTGGCTAAAAAGGCTAACCAAATTCTAGGATGTATCAAGACGAGCATTGTAGCTAGATCAAGAGAGGTAATTATTCCGCTGTACTCTGCCCTGGTCAGACCCCACCTGGAATACTGTGTACAGTTCTGGGCGCCCCAGTTTAAGAAAGACATCGATTCATTGGAGCAGGTCCAGAGAAGAGCAACCAAAATGGTGGAAGGTCTACAAACCATGTCCTACGAGGAGAGGCTAAAAGAATTGGGACTGCTTAGTTTGCAGAAGAGAAGGCTAAGGGGAGACTTAATAGCGGTATTTAAATATCTGAAAGGTTGTCACAGTGCAGAGGGATCTACCCTATTCTCATTAGCAGAAGGAAGCACGAGAAGTAATGGGATGAAACTAAGGGGAAGGAGATTCAGATTAGACATTAGGAAAAACTTTCTAACAGTAAGGGTAGTGAGAGAGTGGAATAGGCTGCCACGGGAGGTGGTGAGTTCTTCATCAATTGAAATCTTCAAGCGGAAACTGGATAGGTATATAGCTGGGATGTTTTAGGAATTCCTGCTTTTGCAGGGGGTTGGACTCGATGGCCCTTGAGGTCCCTTCCAACTCAAACAAACAAACAAACAAACAAACAATAAAGAATGGTACCAGAATGTCCTCCAAGAGCAACTTCTCCCAACCGTCCAAGAGCAGTTTGGCGCTCAACAATGCCTTTTCCAGCATGATGGAGCACCTTGCCATAAAGCAAAGGTGATAACTAAATGGCTCAGGGAACAAAACATAGAGATTTTGGGTCCATTGCCTGGAAACTCCCCAGATCTTAATCCCATTGAGAACTTGTGGTCAATCATCAAGAGACGGGTGGACAAACAAAAACCAACAAATTCAGACAAAATTAAAGCATTGATTCTGCAAGAATGGACTGCTATCAGTCAGGATTTGGTCCAGAAGTTGATTGAGAGCATGCCAGGGAGAATTGCAGAGGTCCTGAAGAAGAAGGGTCAACACTGCAAATATTGACTTGCTGCATTAACTCATTCTAACTGTCAATATAAGCTTCTGTTACTCATAATATGAATGCAATTCTATTTCTGTATGTGATAAAAACATCTGACAAACACACATAAAAACCAGAGGGCAGCAGATCATGTGAAAATATAATATTTGTGTCATTCTCAAAACTTTTGGCCATGACTGTACATGGTTGCCATCTGTTTCTCCTAGCCCTCCTCCATAACAATGTATGAGTAGGAAATGGCAATAAGTGCCCAATTACCCTTTTGTGTACCAACTGAACTCATACCTGGCTAAGTTGCTGGGGGCGCAGTCGCTGACATACCATTTGGTAGATTCCACTGTCCTTAGGCCATGATGGAGGATACCTAGCCACCATTATTTCGCAAAGGGAGGCATCCCTGCTTTGAACTATCACAGGGCAGAGAACATGGGCCTCTCCTTGAAACTAATACTGTGCAGCAAGGTGCAGACTACCTTTGTCACATGGAGCAGTGACTACTGTCTGGGGCAGTACATGTCTTTTACAGTCCACTGGGTCAATGTTTTGTGTACTAGTGGCATCCATGTATCACCAGCCACTTATTCAGGTCCTATTCACACCTTCATCAGATTAATCTGATATAACACTCAGAAATAGCATCACACTTGTCCACAGGTTGTGTCTGGTTTTGCAAAGTCCAGTTTTTGTCTTTACCATCACAAGACACATTAGAGAACCCATCACCAGACAACTACATGATATCGTAAGGAGATGGCCATGGAGCTGGGTGGTCGTGTAGAGACCTTACGGATGTGACCACCTTTGATTTAGCTTGAATTTCTCATTTTGATAGAACATGCTAGCAGAACCATTGAAAGGCTGCAATTCAAGAAATGACCACTAGGTGACCACAAATAGACACTATCACAAATTCATGTTACTATGAAAAGCTGGTAGTCTCAACACATACAGTACATACAGATGTAATAGAGCCAAATAACCCAAACTTCTGCAATTGGTTAAGCTATTGCAGCGTGATCAAAGACGACAACAAAAAGTCACAGAAAAATGTTTTTTCAATAATTTTTTGTTGTTTTTTTTGGGATAAGATATCAAACTGCAGCAGTTTAACCAATAAGTTTGGATTACTCTGCTACATCTGTATACGGACATGTCCAGCCAAAATGGTAAGGGAGGAAACATCTACCATATATTTTTCCTGCCTGGTGGCCATGTTATTTCACATGTACATGGAGGAAATGCAGTTTTTACGGTCCATAGACAGATATTTATCATTTCAACCACTTTTACCATTGGTTCATATGGATATAAAACCTCCTCCAAGTGGTCGCTTGCCTTTCTCCTGATGAAACCATCTTGGCGAAGTACATCTTGGGAATGTTGTATTGATACTGGTCTCCCCTGGATATAACTGTGGATTTATCTTATTTTATACTGCAAAATGCCTTGTTCTAGACTTTATACTGTATGTTTACTACATATCATTTGCTCTTTTTGATAATTGTAGTTTTACTTTATTCCATTCTGCTCAGGGACCTTTTTTTTTTTTTTTTTTTTTTTTCACTGAGAACACATTTGTGCCTTATATCATTTTATCCATTTATTGTGCATTTGTAATAAAGCTGATATAATTTTCTTCTTTTTGTCATATACCTTTGTCCTATTTATCAGTGTTTTCTACTATAGATTTCATATAGAGACTCTCGCCAGCAGTGAGGACTGAAATGTACAGTAGAAATGGCTGAGCCGGTCTTCTAATTTAAGTTGAAAAAAAAATGACATTTCAGAATTTATTTTTTGAGTTCTTGAATAGGATACTTTCTGCAGGAATTGTGTATTATCATACAAAGGGACAGATTTACTAATATTGTCTAATTTTTTTTAGACATTTCTGAATAAGGCTATATCGCACAACCATGGAAAAAAAAAAAAACCTGCTGTGAAAAACGGACAAACCGTCCACTTTTCTGCTACCATTTTGCATCCATTTCACCGATCCTTCCTAAACTTAAGTCTATCAAAGGATCCGTGAAAAACCAAGACGTCCTATTTTTTGATAGGACATTAAAACAAACCTCTATGTCAGTTTCCTGCCATAGATGGCTGATATTGAGGCACAAGATTCTTTCTTGTGCCTCAAGCCTTGATCCATGCCTCATCCGCTACATTCTGCGAATGTAGATGGCGCGGTGCGGGCCGAGGTGTTCCGACTGGTTTATTATAACTCACGCCGTCTTTTTTGATTCATTTTGAGTAATATTTCTTGAATAGGGGTAGAGTGTCTTCCTCTCCCGTGAACTGCAGCAGTTCCCGAAACTGCTGATCTGTGCAGGCTCTGAATGTCAGATCCCCACAGATCAGATACTGTAGTCCTATCCTTTGGATAGGTTATCAGTATTAAACATGTATTAGGGGCCGGACAACCCCTTTAAACCAGATTTCTGAAACATTTAGATTACTAAATCTACCCTGTAAGGTTTAATAAATGACAATAATTGCAGATTATAGCTTGTTTGTTTTTTACTTTATTCTAAATGTTTGTACACAGGACTAAGAACTAATCTTCTCTGCAAGATCACCATCATGTCTTCCTTGATCAGAAGTCTCCCTCCAGCGAATGATCTCATCTGTACAAAAGTAAAGAAAATTATTTTACTGATGGTTAGCACTGCATCCTTGTAGCACTGGAGTCCTGGGTTCAAATCCTGCCGAGGACAACATTTGCAAGGAGTTTGTATGTTCTCCCCGTGTTTACGTGGATTTCCTCCAGGCTCTCCGGTTTCCTCCCACACTCCAAAGACATACTGATAGGGAATGTAGATTGTGAGCCCTATATGGGACAGTGACTGACAATGTCTGTAAAGCGCTGCGGAATATGATGGCGCTATATAAGTAAGCATAATAAATATCAGTGGCGATGGGGGCTTTTTTTTTTTTTAAACAAATAATGTTTAATAGTACAGGATTACATTAAAAAGTGGTTTGGTAAGTTAATTTTTACCACAAATCACCTAGGTTAATGCCTTATTACGGATGTCCTAGTTGTGCTCGGTCATGTGGTGTTACTTCTGGAGTTCAGATGTGAGCACAGCCATGTTATGGCAACCACATTAGCTAAAAACTGCTGTAAACCTCTGAACATAAATTGTACAGTAGTAATAGTAGTACTAGAAGTAATAGTGGATAATGTAGTAGATATAGCAGTGTTAAAAGTAATTGTGAATAATAATATTATTATTGGTGGTGGTAAAAAATTTTTATCAGTAGTAGTAGCCTTTTAATATTAGTGGTAGTAGAAGATGCATTATTATTATTATTAGGCATAGTAATATTCTAGTAATGGTAGTAGTAACAACTAGTAGTAATAGTAGCCTAGTAGTAGGTGTAATGACTATGTAGTAGTATAGAATTAATATGACTTAATCATTATCATAATTGAAGTCTATGGAGCAGTGCTGTAGTGAGTGAGCCACGCGGTTCTCGCCATGTAAACATTTCCAGGAGTGGTACTGTACCCAGGACCCACACAGATCTGATATTAATGGATAATTTTAAGGGAGTTCTACATCAGTCTTAACTCTTTCCCTGACAAGTGTAAAATGCACCAAAATTACTAAGAGACTCCCACCTCTTAGTAATTCTTGCACCTATACAGGGGACTAACAACCAGGGTAGCAGCTGCCACAGGGCCCGGGACATTACAGGGCTCGGAGGGCCCCCTATGCTTTTTTTTTTTTTTTTTTTTTTTAATAGGCCATTACCTGCTGGTGTAACCCCAGCAGGTAACGGGCCCTATATACTTACCGATCCCCGAGGTCCTGCTCACGGCCGCCTGCGCTTCCCATTCTACGGAGGTGACTGTGAGCTGGAGCAGGGATCAGTAGGTAAGGCCGCAGGCCGAACCCCACAAACACTGCTATCATTATACTCGGGGGTCTTTTCAGACCCCCGAGTATGATCAGAGGCCCAGAGGAGGTGAGGGAACATAAAAAACATCCGAACTCAAATCTATGGAAGTCAGAACCTGGCATAGATTTGTGGTATAACTCATGCTATTTTTCTGGCAAATGAGTTATAGTAAATCCGGCGGAGCATCCCTGGCCAAATCCACCCACTGTCTGAAAAAGTGGTGAACAGAACGTAGTAGCGAGATGTGACATTGTGCTCCAAAAATGCACTAAGTATATGTACATTTTTAGCCACTTTGTAGGTGCAGCTCAGTGTGTAAATCTGATCTATTGTACATGGACTAGGAAGAGGAACAAGTGGGAGAAGAATTAAAAAAGAAAAAAGATTAGATAAAAAGAAGACAATGACAAGAAAGGAAATGTGACCAAAGGAGGAGGAAAACAGTGTGAAAAAGACTGAGGAAGGAAAGCAGTCATAAGAGACAACGGGAAGCGAGGAAGAAGAAGAAAGGTCAGAAATAGTGGGAGGGAAATGGAATATGGTGATGATAAAATGGAAAAAAAGAGAAAAGGTGTATATTGACAAGAGAGGAGTACGATAGAAAGAAAAGGAGATGATAAAAAGACAACAAAAACAGAAGAAGAAGTAGTGCAAGAACCATAAAAAAAGAGAAAGGAAAAGGGGGAAGATGATGATGGAGGAGGAGGAGGAGGAGAAGGTGGAGAAGACCCTTGACAGACATCACAGAAATCCTACATAATGATACAACACAGATCTTGGTTACATTGCATGTATAAATGATGCGGACTTACCTAAATGGACATTCTTCCTTTGGGACACATTGTTGTTTCGGCCCTATGACATATCCAGGCTGTGTACATGCACATCCTTTGGAGTAAACTTTTCTACAAACCATATCCGGTACTGGACAGTAGGACTCACAACTGGCAAAGTCTGACAACTCTGCTCCTTCAGGGCAACTTTCTTTTGTGGTAAGAAACTTTGGACAGTCTTCCTCTGGGATACATTTTTGATCAGGGCTTATGCGATATCCATCCTGCGTGCATTTACATTCTCGCCTACATATTTTTCGACAACCGCTCTGTGGGACTTCACAGAAGGACAAACAACCACCACAATTATCTATTGCGGCTCCTTCAGGGCACATTTTATCTGTGGTTAGAAACATTGAGAATCTGACACTGTATCCATGAAAGAACAGACAAAAACTGGTGACAAAGACTGATCGACCAATAAACGACTAATTTTGTATAAGTAAAAAAAGTTCTCTCAAATTAGAAAACTATAAGTCATGACATAATATGTAAGGTGTAGACAAGGACTGGAATAATACTACGTAATAATTATAAATGCAGGTCAATTCCAAAAAGAGACGGTCTGAAGGGGGGCAATGGAGGTTTTTGTGCAAATTGTAGGAGCCCCAATATAACACAGTTTTATTTCTTTAAATATCTTACTATCTTTGTTATAGTGGCTGAATTTTTTTTATTTTTATTTTTTTAATTTATTGAGGCCATTTCAAATGCCCTGCATAGAGTTACATGGTAATATTCTCATTCCTGAGTATATAATATATTGTCCATACATTGTGCTCAATTATAACACATTGAGCTCCTATAAACTCCCTCTAGTAGCTGCATCACAAATTTTTCACACTCAGCTGTCAAACCGCCGCCCATATAAGATACAGAACATTCTTAGAACAGAATGTTAAAACCTAAACACAACACAATGATGAAAGGTGGACACGTGAGGATCACAAGAATTGCAACTATATCAGGATTTTTGTGACTATTGCGCAAATTTTCTCTATATAGGGAAGAGCTGAGGTTACGCAATTCTAACAATAACTACAACCATCATGCAAATGAAATTTATAGAGGCAAACCCAAGTTTACAGTACAGTGCCAGGAAGGCTGCAGGCAATTCAATGGGTTGTCCAGGAATATTTTTTATTTATGGCCTATTTTTAGGATAGGACATAAATATCTAATCATTGATGGGGCCCCCCACGGATCAGCTATTCACTGGTATGTCCGTTCTCCATAATATGCATGGAGCTGGAAGTAGTTGGCTCTATTCCCTCTATGGTGGCCAGACACAGGTACTGCAGCTCAGCTCACACTGAAGTCAATGAAAACTGATCGGTAATAACAGTGCCCCACCACAATACAGGACACAGAGTTATTTGCTCCTGGCTTTATCTCTATAGTACAGAGACCAGAGCACAGACCACGGCCAGCTGTCAGTCCCCAACAATGAGATATTTATGGCCTATCCCAAGGAAAGGTCACAATTTAACCACCTAGGCGACCCAGGGCGATATAGTACTTGGCATGATGATGTATGGAGAGAGCTCAGGAGCTGAGCTCTCTCCATACAGGGCGGATGCCGGCTGTATAATGCAGCCAGAACCCGCCGCTAACAGCAGCAATTGGTGCATGCACCGATCGCGGCTTTTAACCCTTTAGATGTCGCGGTCAAATAGGACCGCGGCGTCTAAATTGCGCAGGTGCTGCCATTTTTCACCGATCGCCGCCCTCCAGAATGTCATCAGAGGGCGGCAATTGGTTGCCATGACAGCCGGGAGCCTATTGAAGGCTCCCAGGCATCTATTACACGATGCCAGAGGCAGCGTCTAATAGAAGTGAAGGCATTTTGCTATTCACTGCGATACAGCAGTATTGCAGTGAATAGTATTATCGATCAGACTCCCTAGGTTTCAAGGTCCCTAGGGAGTCTGATCATACAAGTAAAAGTAGAAAAAAAAAAATAAAAATACATTTTTTTAAACATATATATATATATATATATATATATATATATATATAAAGTAAAGTAAAAAAAAAAAAAGTTCAAATCACCCCCCTTTCCCTAGATCAGATATAAAAGTAAACAAACACATTAGGTATCCCCGCGCTCCAAAATGCCCAAACTATTAAAATATTTATCGCATATGGTGAATGGCGTAAAAAATCAAAATGGCCAAATAACGTTTTTTTTTCAACACTGTCTCCTATAAAAAAAAAAAAAAATGGATAAAGAGTGACCAAACTATCAGATCTTTCTCCAAATGGTATCAATAAAAAGGTCATGTTGTCCCGCATAAAAGTACGCATTACCCAGCTCCATACATGTAAATATGAAAAAGTTACAGGTGACAATTTTTTTTTCTATTTTACAAAGTTTTTAATTTTTTAAAAAGTATCAAAACATTACAAAGACTATATAAATTTGGTATCGCCGTGTTCATACTGACATGCAGAATACAGGTAACATGTCATTTTTACCACACAGTGAATGCTGTAAAAATTAAACCCATATGAATTTGGCGCAAAGGCAGTTTTTCTCCAGTTGCACCTCATTCTGAATTTTTTTCCAGCTTCCCAGTACATTGCACAGCATATTGAATGGTACCATTACAAAGTACTATTTTTTTTCACAAACAATAAGCCATCATGTGACTCTGAACTGAGAAATGAAAAAGTTATGGCTCTTGAAATGTGGGGAGGGAAAAACGAAAAATGGCCGGGTCTTTAAAGGGGTTAAAAAAAATCATGAACAACTCTTTACATACCATGTTGCTGTCTCATATTAACCCATCACTGCAGATCATGATGGGGACAAATTGTGTCCTTTCTTACATTGTATCTTAGATGGACATATCCAAATATGTATGTCACAAGATGACCAGCCTCTCAAGATAACATGATCTTGCAATATTGTGTCACAGAGTGGTATGCTGTATGTGCAGTCTCCTAGTGGTGATGTTGTGATTTACAGTCTGTCCAGGGTTTCCCCAACATGCAACAAAATTATATTGGATTGGCTTCATGACAAATTGAAATCCTTAAATTCTATTTAAGGTATTTAAGGTAAGAGTGAGCACATCTTATACTAGGAATCTGCTGAAGTCTATAGTTATGTTAAAAAAACAAACAAAAAAAAATTGTGGAATTTTTCTTCAATAGGTTATTCATAAACATCAAATCTTTTTTTCACTAACAAGTAAATGTATTATTCAACTTCACTCACCTGGTTCAGGATTAGAGTCACTTTCAGTAGGATTAGAAAAACTCAAAGAAATAACTAAAAAAAAAAAAAAAAAAAAATTGTAATCCTAGGTTACTTTTTTTGCAAGGAAATGTTATAATTTATGTTCTACTAAAAAAAGTAAAAAAAAAAAAAAAACTGAACAAAAGTTAGCTTCTATAGTTATATTAAAATATTGTTTTATTTTTTTCCATACCTGAAAAACATATCAAAAGTATCTTCATAGCAGCCATAATTGCTGAAAAGTTTGCAAAAAAAAAAGTGTGAGTTAATATTACAAATATATTTTTTACGACGTATACATGTGAAATGGACTGACACGACACTACCTGTCAGTGAATACTCCTCAGCACATAATGAGCAACTCTACACCCTGCAGATTTTATACCTCCTGTTATGTAACCAGGAACCAATGACAGCTTTTGGGAACTCCCATGTGGATAAAATATTCAATAATTAAACATTTCAGTTTCATGTTATGGACTCCACCCAAATCTTAAGACTTTCATGTGTCAGGCCTTATAAACTGAGGAGCACAGATTTCCATTGACGTAGCAGGCCAGTTACGTAACACATTACCTAATAAATATGATTAGAGTCTGAGTCAGATATTTACTAAAATAGAATATGCAAATTCTCGCTCATCCCTACGCAGTAAAAGAAGCAGGATGACCTCAGCCAGGGAGAGAAGTGCTTGCACTGGAATCCAAGACCTGGAGCTTTAACCTTGAGGACAGAGCAATTTTCTGTATCATCATTTTCATTTCTTCCTCCCTGTCTTCCAAAAGTCATAATTTATTTTTTTTCTCATATCTTTTTCCAGCAGATCAACATATATAAGGGCTTGTTTTTTGCGGGGCCAAGTTACATTTTCTTATGACACCATTCAATTTTGATATAATGTATTGCAAAATAGCAAAAATTTGTGGGGGTGGCAGGGCTGGCTCCTGGTTTATGTAGGTCCTTGGGCAACAAAGTCTCCGTGGGCCCCTTTTGGAGCAACTCATGTGCACCGCAGCAAAAAACAACTGAAATTGGGCATTTTTCGCTGAGGAAGACCTAGTGTAGTGGACTGTAATACAATCCATTCCATACAAGGAGATAGAACCTGTTCAGACGTTGGTGAGTAAAGAGGAATTTGAGGCGGACATCTGCTTCGGATTCTTCTTTATTTTCTGCTCACGGTGCAGAACATCAGCATTCTGTTGCAGTTTTCCATTGCTGACTAGGCCCAAATGAATGAGTCTAACTAGTGGGGAGTCTCAAGCCGCAGCCTCTGAATCAGCTGCAAAATCTGTGGCAAGATCCAGCAGGATGTTTTTTTTTTCCCCCCCCAGCCTCCTGCTCCAATTGTTTGCAAGGGGAAGTGAAATGAGAGAAGAATCTGTGAATATGTGATAATTCCTATCCTGGAACCAACTGAACGCAGCCTACGAACAAGTGCCCTCACTTATCAGGAAACCCTGGGATTTAGCAAGACCTCGCCAAGTCTGTACAGTATGGAACAGGGGCGCAGCTATGGGGGATGCAGCATTAGCAGTCGCTACCCGGACCTAGAAACTGAGGGGGCCACAAAGGTCCCTCTGCTACATAAAATATACCACTATTCTAAATGGCACAAGGCAAGTAGGGGTCCCAGCACAGATTTTGCATTGGGGCACTGATAGGGAAACATATTGTCATATTTTGATATGGCTTTATGCATGGCCCTTCCCATAATCAAAAGCTATAAAGCAGACAAATATGGGGCCAATAAGTTCACAAATTTTTTTTTTATAATAGCCATATGAAAGTCTGTGTGGTTAAGGAGACTTGTTATGGACAGACACATTAACGCCCCATGCACACAAAGCAATCCAGACTAGAAAATCCAGTCCATACATCAACTGGAACCCAATCAGGAGACCTGGACTCCTTGCATCCTGGTGCTGGAAGTCCCTGCCTGCACTATATACAGTGCTGTGATACAAGGAGTCCTGGTCTTCTTGCATCTGGTCAACGTACAGATCAAATATTGCAGACCAGATTGCCCTGTGTGCATGGGGTCTAGGTGAAGTGAATTCTCTAAGCCATAATCTTACCTGAGCTAAAGCCAGAAAAGACCAGGACTGTGGCAGCACGGGCAAGCTGGATATAATGAAGTCTTGAAGTCTATAGCAGATCAAGTCCAATACTGAAGAGCTGCAGGCTGGAAGCTGAGCTGTAACCTTACAATGACGAAACAGATAAAGCAAAGCTCAATTAGATGTCTGGTAATGGACAATCCAAAAACAGTAGGACAGAAAAGTAACAGCTGCAGGTCTCAGACACATGAAGCGAGCAAACAATCTGTATCTTCAGGCAAATCCTGGCACCTCCATAGCAGACAGGTGTGTTCTGAGACAAGGAAAGGATTAATTCTTGCCCTGTTAGACGAGTTTTGAAGACAAACAAAACACGTCCATTACTTGGCTCCTGAACACATCTTCCTTATGGGAATAGAAGACGCACCTGAATGGGGCACAACCTGCCTGATTTATATAGTTTCAATGTTTTACTTGCATTTACCAAAGTTATTTTGACATAAGTTTAGATATTTCCTATGTTCAATTCTTGGAGAGGTGTAATTGTATTTATTCCAGGAAGAGAGAGATAGTACTTGTAGCTGTAAAGGGGTACTCCAACTCATTTGTTTTACTGCGTAATCCAACACTGGGAATGACATATTAATTTTTTTTTAATTGGCTTAGTGTTTCAATGTTGCGTCATTCACCTGCTCCATATTGCTGTTTATACTGGGCTGATGACGTTCCGTCAGTGGGGTCCCTGCCAGAAACCAAACGGGATGTCATCGCTGCTGCATCATCAGTGGGCCGGCCACTTACTGCTGCTTTAGTTGAGGGGTTGTGTTCTTGATGCGGGCCCCATTAAGAGCCAAGGTCATCAGGGCGTGGGGCATCATCGCTGCTGGACAGACACCACGTGGAGTGTGAAAGAGCAGGAGACATGGTCTATCTTCAGCTTGACAGCACCCATTCAAGACACTGCCCCAGCATACCACCAGGGTACCTGCGATGCCAATAGCATGCTCTACAGAACCAGTCAATGGGACACATTCATTAAGCTACTTGTCCCTTTTTTTGGCATAAATTGCACCTTTTTGTGGTCCTTTTCTGCCCTCCACTTTATAAAGTATTTGCGCTCTTTGAGGCCATATGTACTGTATGATGGTACTCTCTGACAAACACTTTACATAGTGCAGATATGAGAGCACTCTTTGGCAGTGACATGGTGACATATGCTATGGTGACACTCCCTGAAAGGAACTGTATATAGTGCCCCTATATATATGGTTATACATGCTGGAGACACTTTATATGATGGCAATTTTAAAGGGAGCCTTTGAGGTCCAAAATGCCTCCCAAATCAATAATAGTGCTGTGTAGGGGCTTTTAATAATACGTACCTTTGTGGCCACAAACAGATAAAGTAATGCAGAGAAAATAACTTCCTAAACATATGTGAATAAGCCTGCAAGTGCACTGGGGGCGGGCTTGACTTGCCAGATTCACCTATAGACAGCTGTAATTGCTTTGCTTTTCCCCTGTAATCACAGAGCCCAATGGCACCCCTATAGCTGTCAATGACATGTTCAGCCTTTGCCTGTGTCACAGCTGTTGGTAGGCAAATCTCCCATATTAAGCCCCAACTTTTATGCACTTGTGGACAGTATATAGACCCATGCATTTCTATGGCCCCATACACATGTCTGTAGTTTTTTCTGATCAATGTCCAGGGCATAGAAACCATCCACAAAATATGGAGTGTGTCCTAATCCAGTCCGTATATGCGGCACAGTTAAGTATAGGGGACCATACAGGTCTTTTTGGGGATCTGTAATTGCAGATGCATTTTGAAGATGTTTTTTGCAGGGTTTTTAGATTTTCCCCAACTAATTCTAGAGTTTCTTACTGTAACAGTGCTGGAGAGCTGAGAAATGCACAGCTTGGAAGGCTTCAAAGCAGCTCTGTGGAGTGGCCAGGTTTATTAGACCTCAAAATGCGTAATGCATAATACAATACCTTAGTGGTCTGGGTTATGTTTCCAACAGATGCTGCATCCTTGGATGAATCTGCCTGCTGCTTGCCCAAATCCAGATTCCCCCCAGTACTGGTTTACCATGTTCACCATGTTCTCTTCAAAGGAGTGTGTTGGTCCATGTCCTAATTGTCATCATTGGATATAAAGCTCGGGGGAAAACAACGCCTGAACAGGTGGGTGACAGTGGTTCTTGTATAATAGCTTCTTCCAAGGTGGTTACCGCGCATCCTGTTCTTGGACTGCCCTCATGATAGTATCTGGAGCCATTACTTATAGGAACATCAGTAACATTGTCTAACTCCATACAATCAGGATCAAAAAACTTTTGTGCGTGTGTATTTTTGCCTATACACTGCATATTGTCACTGTCTGTTCATGTTTCATCTATTTCATATTTGGTCAGTCTCTGTGAAGGATCCGGGTTTACCAGGGACCGCACCTGGCCTTATCTGCGATCACTTTGATTACCTCACACCCACTTTCCGTGAATGTAGGTCCGGTAGAGGATAATACGCAAGACAAGCCTCCTAAATTTTATATATTTATTAACCCCTAAATGGGTCGATACTAGACACTCAACACATACATAGAATACATGCAGCGGTTAACAAGCAGATACAAGTGGAAATAGCATAACACGGTACATAAATAAAAATGGGGATAAAAGAAAGAAAAGGATATATATTACCAACACCAGCTTGTGCAGGTATCTCTGGCTTCCAATGGGTGCCAGGGCACTTTCTTATGGGATGACCGGCAGCAGAACACCTTAACGAGTTAAAATCGCAGAAGACCATGTGCTGTCTACCTGCTTTGCTTTTGTGTGTTCCCTGCCCCCGCCCAGAGTGATGTCACGGGGGGAGGGAAGTTACACCTACAAGCATGGAGCCCCTGAACTCAAAAATCGTTCTAGCTCCTCATCCGGCGACCGTATGGTCTGGTAAGTGGAAGGGGGAGAACTCGGGGTGAACCCCTCGTCGTATACATACCAAGCATGACACCTCAAATCCCTTTGGGTAGGGAGTTGGGTGTCTGGACCTGCCTTGGGCTCACAACGGCTCCATGTTTGGGCTGACCGCGTGCGCCTTTCTATGGGGCACCCACAGAATTTATTGGCGTAACTGTGAGGTGCCCCCCTTTTGATATATGGGCATAAAACTATGATCTCTCTGATGTATATCTGGGGCCGGACTGTCTGGGGTGGCTGTGTTTTAGCAGGAAATCTCCTGGCGAGCAGTAGGGCACTTGAAAAGGAGTGTTAATTACTCAGAGCAATATAACAAAGGGATGGTAATTAACTGACAAAAGGGACATGGCTCAGAGTAACTGAGCTGAGGGGAGGAAGTTGAAACACATGGTCAGGAGGGGGGAGGTGGGGGTATAAGGGGTCAGCCAGATACATAATTGTACAGAGATGCATACATGGAAGTCCCCTTAATCATCACAGTCTCATAGATGACACATGCTTAGTCTTGGCTTGATTTAGAATTTCTGTCACAGAGTGAGATGCTTGAATAGTAATCTAGTATCCTAACACTATGTCTGCCGACTACTTCAGTAGGGTGGCGGTCACTGGAGGAAGGAGACCACCGGATAACTGAATCCAGAAAAAAAGAAATAATATTCCAATGGTCTTTGTCTACTTACATGCTTTTGTGTCAGCACTCCATGGGCATGTCCTATTTATTATTTGATCCTAGTTTCTAATGTTCCCAGTAAATCTGGTCAACTGGCCACGTTTCAGACATCACAAATTGGGTAAATACAATGTCCTGTTCTCCAATTTGCAATTCTACTGGTTTACTTTCTTCTAAAGTGGTTGGTTGTCCAGTTAACCCTTTACCTGCCGCAGTAGTATTCTCTCGCACCTGTAGTTCCCCCTCTCATTGACTGTGTGGAGGCTGAGGCAGTGGATTTCTCCCTAGTAGAGATACACTGTCTCATTGTCCTAGGAATCTATTTTCCATGGCTAAAGGTCCATGAATTTCACCTGGTGCCCTTCCCTAGAGGGGGTCTACCTTAGTTGAGCAGGGTCTGCAGTATAGGTATCCTTAGGTATTTATAAGTGTTGACAATCTCAATGTCCATCTCCTGCATGTCCACTAGTTTAGGAGGGTATCTGCAGTTATGAAAGTCCACCATCTCCTTGGTCTTCCCAGCAGTAATCTTAAGGTGGTTCAACTGGCACTAGTCCACAAAATCCTGGTTCGATTCTCTGTACTCCCTGTCATCTTTGTCTGTGATGAGGCCTACTATTGCAGAGTCATCAGAATAATTCTGTAAGTAGCAGCTAGATGAGTTGCACCTAAAATCTGCAGTGTACAGTGTGAAGAGGAAAGGGCCAAGAACCGTACCCTGAGGTGCCCCCGTATTACAGATCACGGTATCTGACACACACAGTCTCGGGCTCTCACATACTGAGGTCGGGTTGTGAGGTAGTCTAGGATCCAGTTGGAGAGGTGGTGGTCCACTCCAGCAAGGCTCAGCTTGTCTCTCAGTAACCTGGGCTGTATGGTGTTTACAGCACTGGAGAAATCAAAGAACATTATTCTCACAGTGTTCCCTGGTTTCTCCAGGTGAAAACGAGCTCTGTATAGAAGGTGGATGATGGCATCATCTACCCCAATGCCTGGCCGATAAGCAAACTGGAGAGGATCCATAGCCGGGCTCACTAGAGGGCAGATATGTTTGAGAACCAATCTCTATAAGATCTTCATCAGATGGGATGTCAATGCTACTGGACTGTAGTCATTGAGGTCCATAGGGTGAGGTTTCTTTGGAACCGGTACCACACAAGAAGATTTCCATAATTCAGGGACTATTTCCAGCTTCAGGCTCATATTAAACATGTATGTAATAATACTACACAGCTGATCCCCAAAAGTCAACAAGCAACAGGGTCCATACGAGTAGGTTGGTTTGGGGCGTGAGACAAGCAGGTGTACTTGACCCATAGTATTTTGGGTAAACGTAAAGTTGTCCCGATCCTAACAGTTGATTTAACTATTCACACATATTGGGCGGAATTTATCAACTCATCTATGCCAGTTTTCCAGCATTTTTTGGTGTAATTATGACATGTTTTTGACGCATTACACTTTTTTGCACCATAGATCCCTCATTCTGTGCCCTGTTTGCCACTTTTTTTCAAAAATGGGCAGAAAGAGTGTGGGCCGGGGTAGGGATATATATATTACAACTCACACCAGGAAAGTAACATGAGTTATGCCGAAAATCTATGACAGTTCCTAAACTGCCATAGATTTCCATTCTGACACATGGGCGTGGACCTGAAATATTAGGAGCAGTTTTTTTAATAATTTAGGTGCACCTCATACCAGTCATGGCATTTATTAAGACTGAAGAAGAAATTCCAGACTTAATATATTCCCCTCATTATATAGAGAGAGTTCAGCAATAAACCCAATTGATAGTGTATGATGGTCAATTGTGGGGAAAGGCTTCTATTACATCCAAGTACCTTACAACGGAAGAAAGTGAGAGTATATATCTATATATAGATCTATATATATATATATATATATATATATATACACAGTACAGACCAAAAGTTTGGACACACCTTCTCATTCCAAGAGTTTTCTGTATTTTCATGACTATAAAAATTGTAGATTCACACTCTTGGAACTTATCCTCCGCAGCAGAGGTGACTCTTGGTCTTCCTTTCCTGGGGGCGGTCCTCATGTGAGCCAGTTTCTTTGTAGCGCTTGCTGGTTTTGGCCACTGCACTTGGGGACACTTTCAAAGTTTTCCCAATTTTTCGGACTGACTGACCTTCATTTCTTAAAGTAATGATGGCCACTCGTTTTTCTTTACTTAGCTGCTTTTTTCTTGCCATAATACAAATTCTAACACTCTATTCAGTAGGACTATCAGCTGTGTATCCACCTTACTTCTGAACAACACAACTGATGGTCCCAACCCCATTTATAAGGCAAGAAATAACACTTATTAAACCTGACAGGTCACACCTGTGAAGTGAAAACCATTTCAGGTGACTACCTCTTGAAGCTCATCAAGAGAATGCCAAGAGTGTGCAAAGCAGTAATCAAAGCAAAAGGTGGCTACTTTGAAGAACCTAGAATATAAGACATATTTTCAGTTGTTTCACACTTTTTTGTTAAGTATATAATTCCACATGTGTTAATTCATAGTTTTGATGTCTTCAGTGTGAATCTACAATTTTTATAGTCATGAAAATACAGAAAACTCTTGGAATGGGAAGGTGTGTCCAAACTTTTGGTCTGTACTGTATATATATATATATATTTTTTTTTTTCTTCCTTTCTTTGCAATTATACAGCTTTATTTAGAGAAGGAATTTATTGTGGAGAATGTTGCTTGCACAGATGGTCCACAAACACATCAAATGTAGTTGGGCATTGTGAAGGTGGAGTACATTTACCAGGGCCTGCAACAAATCCTTCATCACAAACACAGTGGAGATATGGAAAATACATTGAAAATAAAATGAATATGTCTAATGTTTCTTCAGAGCAAATCTTGTGGGGACATCCACAGATTTTCAGACATTTTCCTTCTGGATGACCGCTGTTAGGTGGACATGGTGATATATCTAAAAATAAATGATAATGGGTAAAGAAAAAACTAGAAGTCACATTAGTAATAATAAAAATCAATGTCAATATATATTACTTATATCAAATCTAAATAAAGGAGGTCTAAGGCATCAGTGACTGCTGATATAGTTGTCCTGGACCTACCATATCAGACAAATAGTAGAGGTGCCACAAAGAAAGTCTTTGACACTGGAGGATCCGACATGACTGTGCTTTACATGAACAGATCATAGGTTTCAATGAAAACTGTGTAATACTTCATATCACGTGTGGGTGTGCTATAAGGGGATTGAGTTATACTATATTATACATCATAGTAAGGTATGTGTCACTGTGAAGGACCTCACCCGAGTGGGTCAGTACTAGCCACGAACATATACAGAAATATATGTCCATGAACAGTCAAGCAAATACAGGTAAAAGCACAATACAGTACAGAAAATAAAATGGGAATAAAAGATAGAAAAAATAATAGAACCAACATAGAGGACTTCTTACGCAAAAAGGATGCTCCAGTTATCTCCTAGCTGCCTCCTTGCTGAGTGACAAAGACCCTTGCCCTTCCTCCCAGTATAAGGCTAGTGTCCAGCCACACCTCCTCTCAGGTAGCCCCCCTCCTCTCAACCCACTTCAGGACCTGAGGAAAGAGGGATAATTTCCCAGTTGCAGGAAAGATGTGTATCTGGGGTTGAATTCCGGGTCACTAGCCCTCTCTCCCTCTTTGGACATCTGTTGTCCAGGGGTAATAAACTGGCTGGCCAGAAAGACCCTCTCCCATGGTATACACATAAAACCACTGAAGCAAATTGACCACCAATGTAAACACAGATTAACTCAACATTCCTAAAGGTATGTAAGACTAATATGAATAAGGAATGATACATTTCAAAGAAAGATACATAACTGAGGGTCTCTCATCATCATCATCATCACAATCACATTTTGGTTTTTACTGTATAATACTGTGAAAATGCTTATACTGCACTGAAACAATTTACATCAAATGTCACTTATATGGGGAATAGTCACTGCTTTCAAAAACTGCAGCGGTCATAGAGATTATGGATGATAGAAAGAGGCATGGATATAGTGAGTAGCATAACTATGCTAAAGTAGTAAGACTAATGCAGTGGTGAGCAAGTAGTAACTCCCCAACTGTTATAAAACTACAGCTCCCAGCCTGTCCGGGAATGCTGAGAGTTTTCGCTTTGCAACAGCCGGGGAACTGTAAATTGGAGACCAATGATTTAGACTAATATGTCTTACCTAATATTATTTCTGTGCCATCTATAGATAGGAGTACAGCTCCTGGTATGAAGAAACCCAGACACAGAAGAACTGGAGAAAGAAAGTAAGTAAGGTTAGAAAAGAGATGAAGATGACAATTCCCAATCACCTTGTTACTCCCTTCCATCTGCTCCTCTTCCACTGTCTATAGGGTTACCGAGGGGACAAAGGGAGTAAAATATCACATAACTGCAGGATCAGACTGCATATGGTTTATTCGTAGTCTGTTACCATGGTGACATATAGTTCTACATAAGAGCTGCAAACAAAAGATGGTATGGGATATTTAATCATGACTATTCACAAAGTTGCTTTATGTTATATTTACTTGGTACTAGATAGTAATTTACTACTAGTAAAGGTGAAATACCCTTTAAGGTTCAACCTGAAAAACAAATTCTGTGTAAATACAACCTTGAGATCTGTAATGTACAATATCAAAGTTATCTCCCGCTTTTCTGTCACCATAATAAGATACAATATTTCATACAATGTCTCTGTCACTGGCCTAGACGTAGAGGATGTTCCCTTGTCACTGTCACTGGCCTAGGTGTAGAGGATGTACCCTTGTCAGTGTCACAGACCTAGGTGTAGAGGATATCCCCTTGTCATTGTCACTGGCCTAGGTGTAGAGGATGTCCCCTTGTCATTGTCACTGGCCTAGGTGTAGGTGTAAAACTTGTGTTTGCACGACTTTCTTATGGGTTTTGTTTTTACGGCGTTCACTGTGCAGTCAAAATGACATGTCACCTGTATTCTGTGGTTCGGTACAATTACGGCAATACCAAATTTATAAAAATTTTATTACATTTTAAACAAAAAAAATCTAAAACATTGAAAAAAAAAAATTCTTGTAGTCACCATATTCGGACATATGCACCAAATATGAAGCTGCATAAGGCGTCTATTTTTGTGGGGCCAGATGTAGCTTTTATTTATACCATTTTGGGAAAG
Organism: Leptodactylus fallax; assembly: GCA_947044405.1. Taxonomy (NCBI): domain Eukaryota; kingdom Metazoa; phylum Chordata; class Amphibia; order Anura; family Leptodactylidae; genus Leptodactylus; species Leptodactylus fallax. The sequence continues at coordinate 33,857 of CAMRHE010001132.1, forward strand.
ATTTGATGTTTTGATTTTTTTACATTGTCCTCCCCTAATGGTGCCAAATGATAAAATATATGATATAACCCCAAGAATAAATAATAACCCTGAGTGCAGCTTTAAATTAATAATGTTCCTGTGTGCCCCTTTAAATAGTGCACCTAATTAAAGTGGTTTTCCAGTTCATCTATAAAAAATCATTGGGGTTCCAGCACCCAAGACCGTCACTGATCAGCTGTCTGAAAGGACCATAGCACTTGTGCAAGCGCCGTGACCCCTTCTCTGTTTACAATGTATCATTTATTTCATAGTGTAATGTAACTACAGCCTCATCCTATACACGTCTATGTGACAAGGCTATAAGTACATGACATCATCACTATAGAACAGACAGTGTGCAATGTAAGCAACCGCCATGTCCCCAACTGATCAGTAGGGGGGTCCACTGATCTCTTATTGATGATCTATCATGAGGATAGCTCATCAATAAAAATTACCTTGATAATAAAGCCCAAGTGGCACCTTAATTAAATTAATTGCCCCTTATATTATGTCCCTGATTCCCCCGACATAAATGTTGCCCCCTAATGACCCCTTATATAACTGTTGCACCTTCAATTCATAATGACCCCTTATATTAATGATGCCACTTATATAAATATTCCCCCTTATATTCATAATGCCTCCTTATATAATGATCTCCCTCCACTAGTCATACAGTGGGGAAAAAAGTATTTAGTCAGCCAACAATGTCAAACAAGAGCCATTACTACAGGTAATGAGTGGAGGACAGAGGAGCCTCTTAAAGAAGAAGTTACAGGTCTGTGAGAGCCAGAAATCTTGCTTGTTTGTAGGTGACCAAATACTTATTTTCCACCATAATTTGCAAATAAATTCTTAAAAAATCAGACAATGTGATTTTCTAGATTAGTTTTCTCATTTTGTCTCTCATAGTTCAGGTCTACCTATGATGACAATTACAGGCCGGCCTCATCTTTTTAAGTGGAAGAACTTGCACAATTGGTGGCTGACTAAATACTTTTTTTCCCCACTGTAATACCCATTAATGACCCCTTATAATATTATAAGGCCACCAAATGCTGTAAAAAAGGAGAAAATAAAAGTTACAGTCACCTGCCGGCGATCCCTTGATGAATGGAGCCACCACCTTCTCTTCTTATGTCTCGCTACAAGGTGCTGTGGCCACACACAGGACATCTGCGTCCACTATGACATCATTGCGTCCACCTATGCCGAGAATCAGACATCTTGTCTGTGGCCATGAAGTCTGATGTGGCTTGTAATTTACTAGTTAAAGAGTTGCAGAATGTGTTTTAACTACACCTGTGTCCTCAAGACGTCAATATAGTTAGGAGCATGGCATATGTTTATGGTGGCCCTCGGGTGGGGCTCACAGAGTTCATGGGCACGGGGTAAGGATAGGCCATCAATATTAAAAACTGGATATCTCCTTTGAAGCTACAGTACTCAGGCTAACTAGGAGTGGTCCCTTTAATAGTCATGGGGCCCAAAACATATTTAATGTATCTTATAATAAAAGTGAAAAATCATTAGGTCAGACTGTAATAGTGGAGGCAAGAATATGTTATGTTACATATATGTTTAAGTAAAAATACTATATTATGAGTAAGTGTTGGAATATGTAATACCTATTGTGTAAGGCAGCATTTTGGGGCAGGGCTTCTGCTACAGCCAAGTGCCTTACAGATAGACAGAGGAAAGTGAAAGTGACCCTCGGGGAAACATATAGAAGAATATCTTGGTTTTTAACTTTTAATTTTATTGAAAGTAGATTTTTGCTTTTATAGACAATTATAGATTTTACAGCTTTATTTACTATTGGGAGAAAACATCTTGCACAGATCGCCCCAGTTGTCAATATTATTTGGGCATCCTTTAGGAGTACATTTATCAGGGCTGACACCCAATTTTTCATCACAAAGGCAGAAGCTAGATGGATATGGCAATGAATTTAAAATTGGTTGTGGAAGACAAATCTTGATGGCACATCCACAGAGTTCAAGGCAATCTCCATTTTGGCGAATTTCATTAGGTAGACATAAAGGTGGATCTAAAAATAAAGTGTAAAGAAATTAAATCTAAAGTCAAGTGAGTACAATTAAATCAATGTCAGTAGATATTTTTATAATTTCATATGAATTAAGGAGTATTAGATAATCTACTCTACAGCATTAGTGACCAGACTGGACACATTTTGGGGCTTTTTCGTACAATCAGTTTTGAGGGCTATAACATTTTTTTCCTTTGGGTTATTCAAATAATTTTTGCAATTTTTTTCAGTGATAAATAGGGCTTTATTTATGTGTTGTTGTTTTTTTTTTAAATTTAATGTCTGAGAAAATGTAAATAAAAAGGAAGGGGTATGTCTTGTTTTTTTCACATTTTTCATGCTTTTTTTTTAAAGCACTAAAAATAAATAAATAAAAAAATAAAAGTAAATAGTTTTCCCTCTCTGTTAGGATCATTTAGGGCAGCACGGTGGCTCAGTGGTTAGCACTGCAGCCTTGCAGCACTGGAGTCCTGGGGTCGAATCCTGCCAAGGACAACATCTGCAAGCAGTTTGTATGTTCTCCCTGTGTTTGCGTGGGTTTCCTCCCACACTCCAAAGACATACTGATAGGGAATGTAGATTGTGAGCCCTATATGGGACAGTGACTGTCAATGTCTGTAAAGCGCTGCGGAATATGATGGCGCTATATAAGTAAACATATTAAATAAATTTTTACTTATTTTTTTGTGTTGATGGGGCGTGCTAGTTGCGGGAGGGGGGGGGGAGTGGGCTTACGAAAAAAAACAAAAAAAATAAAGTATTTTTTTTTAACGCATTGTGTCCCTCCATAAGAATATAATAGACCTTTGGGGGGCATTTTAAGGTTTTTTTTTTTTTTTTCTTTGTGATTTCTCCTATAACTGGGGCTGATATATACAGTCCCAGTTACAGAAGAAAAACAGCCTCCTATACTGTACTCCAGAGCTGATCTGGGTTCTCTAGGACCCAGCAGCTCTCGGAGTTCCTGTCTCCCCAGCAGTCATGTGAACACTGGGTCAGAGAGGAGCTGCATCATGGTGGCTCTCATAGCTGTGTACATAGCAATCGGCAAGGCAGGGATGGTAATAAACTGTCCCTGCCTTCTCTATGGGATGTCCGGCTTTAATAACAGCCAGCATCCCGTGCTCATAGCTGCACGATCAGTAGGTTAACCGCCCAAACATATATAGTATGAAGGATCCGACACATCTGTATATAGTATAAACAGCCCATTGACTTGAATGAGAATAGTGTAGTGCATTATTTCATCTGTAGAGGCGCTGCAAGGGAATTGGGTTTTCTGATTCTGTAAATTTTTTTTTTTTTTTTTTAATTAGATCATTTTTATTGACTCCAAAAACATTTTTCCATTATCATACAATAAAAGTAGAACAATCCGCACAATGGGCAAAACAGATAACAATAACCAATATGTTTTGGGTGAAGCGAATCTGCTCCAAAGTCCATACTGTTCCGCCAGGAAATCCAACTCCTGCATCGAGAGGGTGCAGAACCTTAAAGAGGACCTTTCATGTCCTCATGCACATTCACTTTTATATACCGCTAGAAAGCTGACAGTGCGCTGAATTCAGCTCCCTGTCGGCTTTCCTGGTATGTGCCCCGGGGCTGGAGATATCGGTGCCGTTAGTTTCGGCACCGATCTCTGCCCACCGTCAGAAAGGCGTTCCTGACAGTCTAGCTGGGCTGTAAGCAACACCCCTCCCCTGATAGTACTCATCCATAGACTTGTATTGGGGGGGAGCGTTCCCAGGGGCGCACCGCTAATGAGGCGAAGTGAGGCGGCCGCCTCAGGCGGCACTGTCCGTCACTGTCTGGGGGGCGGCATTTTTTATTGTCTATTTAATGTAAACCAGCCCAGGACAGGCCGCTTAAAAAAAAAAAAAAAAAAAGCTGCGCGATACCTGTCCTGGGCTGGTTTACGAGACCTCTGCATGTCAGCGCAGGCGGCGATACAATGACGTCATCGCGCCTCCTACGCTGACACGCAGACGTCGTGGAAAAGAAGAAGAGGAGGCGGCGGCTGCATCAAGGCATCAGAGGTAGGTGAGGATAAGTTTTTTTATATATATAAATAGGCCGTTGCCTGCTGGAGTATCCCCGGCACGTAACGGCCTATTTACTTATCGATCCCCGCTGCTGGTCGTGGCCGGCCCAGCTTCCCTTTCTGCTATGGGATGCAGAAGCGGCTGTGTGCAGGAGCGGGGATGGTAAGTGAGGCCGCAGCCGGCGAACCCCATCAAATACTATTATTATACTCCGGGGTCTTTTCAGACCCCGGAGTATAATAATCGGAGGCCCAGGGGAGGTAATAAACATAAAAACCATTGTTACTCACCTCTCCGGCGATCCGATGTTACTCCCAGCAGGCTTCGGCCTTCTTTGGTGACGTCCCAGACGTCACGTGAGCCAGGCCGACATCATTATGTTGCGACACCGGTCTGTGTGACATTGAAGAAGGCCGAAAGCAGGGTGCGCAGCGGAGCCCAGGTAAGTAACACTGGTTTTATGTTTGTCACCACCTGGGTCTCGATCATTATAATATAATAATAGTTCATGGGTGGGTCACTATGGGACATAATACCATGTGCAGGGGCCGCTATGAAGCATAATACCGTGTGCAGGGGCCACTATGGAGCATAATACCGTGTTCAGGGGCCACTATAGAGCATAATACAGTGTGCAGGGGCCACTATGGAGCATAATACCGTTTGCAGGGGCCACTATGGAGCATAATACCGTTTGCAGGGGTCACTATGGAGCATGGGCCACTAGGGAGCATAATACCGTTTGCAGGGGCCACTATGGAGCATAATAACGTGTGCAGGGGCCACTATGGAGCATAATACCGTGTGCAGGGGCAATTATGGAGCATAATACCGTGTGCAGGGGCAACTATAGAGCATAACACTGTGTGCAGGGGCCGCTGCGGGGCATAATACTGTGTGCAGGGGCCGCTGCGGGGCATAATACCGTGTGCAGAGGCAACTATAGAGCATAATACCGTATGCAGGGGCCGCTGCGGGGCATAATACCGTGTGCAGGGGCCGCTGCGGGGCATAAAACCTTGTAATACTGTGTGCAGGGACCACTGCGGGGCATAATAGCGTGTGCAGGGGCCGCTGCGGGGCATAAAACCTTGTAATACTGTGTGCAGGGGCCACAGTGGGCCATAATACCGTGTAATACTGTATTTTAAAAAAAAAAACACCTACTCACCTGTCCCTTGTGCTCCGATGTCTCCCACCGCGGTCTGGTTCTGCTGCTCTGGTGTATTCTTCTGGTGGAAGTCCCCACCGCACATGACCGCTGAGGTCACTGACACGGGACATCACAGTGCTGTGGGGAAGAAAACACCGGAGCAGCAGGATGGAACGCGCTGGGAGACACCGGAGCACCTTCCCCAGCCTCATATTAAAAAAAGTGGTTATCCTGGACAACCCCTTTAAGATGGCACTTGGGCTTTATTAAAGGGGCTTTCCAGCTTATTTTTATTGATGATCTATCCCTAGGACAGATTATCAATAAGAGGTCAGTGGACCCCTCCTCTGATCAGCTGTATGAAGGGGCTATGGCGCCTGTTTATATCACACACTGTCTGTTTATAGTGACTGTGTGATGTAATTACAGCCTTGTCACATAGACGTGTATAGGACGAGGCTGTAGTTACATTACATGGCCGCTATGAGATGAATGACATTATGTAAACAGAGAAGCGGTCAAGGCGCTTGCACAGGTACCACGGTTCATTCAAACAGCTGATCAGTAGGGGTCCTGGGTTTTTGAGCCCCTCTGATTAGTTTATTAATGACCTGGAAAAACTTTTAATTAGTTAACACCTGGGGCATTATTAATAAGGGGCACTATTTATACAGGGTACACACGGACATTATTAATATAAAGATACACTTGGGGGTATTATTCATTATGGGGGGTTATATCATATATTATATAATTGGGATAGCAGCAGGATGGGTGTGCAGGGGAGGACAATGTGGGTTGGTGCCTGGAAAAGTGAGGAGCCAAAGATGTCTGTGTTGTAAACTTTACAGAGACAAGTCACAGCTGGAAGAAGTGGTCATGGCGGTCCAAAGGGAAGAGAAGGGAAATGTGAAGGATTAGTTCCCAAGCGGACTCCCCAAACGGAAACCCGAACGCAGATGTGAACCGGGCCAAACAGAAGAAAAAGGAATAAAAATAATAAAAAAATAAATAAGTACTAATAAATAAATAACAATCAAATAGAACTACAAAAAGAAAGAGAAAAAGGAAAAAAAAAAGAAAAAAAGATACTAATAAAGTAAATAATCAAAGAACTCTACAAAGAGAAAGAGAAAAAGGAAAAAAAAATACATATTAAAAAAGGGAGGTTTTCTCTTTACTCTCTTTCTTGCCCCTTCTACTCACTGGACTACTATTAATGGATGGAACTTGAGACGGTATCACATAATTCTAGGCGGAATTTTCAAAACTGTCTTATATTTTATATATTCTCCTATCATAGCTACTTATCAATATGGGTTCTCGCACCTAGCAATGCTTCCTAACCCACCCTATATGAGAGTAGGATATGTCATGTTCCTCCAGGATACAGATCTCACTCCCAATCCTTTATGAAATAGACAGTGACTCCACGGTTAAAACAGTCCCCACCTCTTCTAGTTCTTTGTGCTTATACTTCAGCCCAAACTGCTCTAAATTCGGCAAGAGTATATAAAGGGGTTGTTTGCTATTAGAAAAATCTGGCTTCCTTCCTCAAACAGCGCCACACTTGTCCATGGGTTGTGTATGGTATTGCAGCCTAACTCATTTGAAGGGAAGGGGTTAAGCTGCAGTACCTCACACAATCTATGGACAGGTGTGGTGCTGTTCCAGGAAAAGGGAAGCCATTGTTTTTTCTAAACCTGGACAACCCCTTTGATCAATACTTTATTCATTTTTACCAATGCTACTTTTTCAGCTTTAGACAAAGGCATCTTATTCCAGATACAGATGTAGCAGAGTTAACTTGAACTTCTGGAATAGGTTAAACTGCTGCAGCGAGATATCTTATCACAGAAGACAACAAAAAACAATGAAAAGTCATTGGAAAAACAATTTTTTCATTGGTTTTTGTTGTCTTCTTCTTTTTTAGGATTTACTGTAAGCTTAACCCCTAAATCCTTACAATAATCCGTCACATCTGCCTTTTGGGCATCCATATTCTTTAAGCTAACTTTAGGATCTTACAATAAAATTGTAGACGTTTGCCAATTGATTCTAAGTCCAGAAACTATTTAAAAAGATGCATTAAAATCTAGACATCCCCTTTAAGGTTTATCCTAAAACTCAGACTGTATAGTAATACAGTAATCACATGCCCCAAAATCACCAAAAAACATCATATATGTACAATATCAATTATTTCACAGAATTCTGCAGTACCTGATATCATCACTGGGAGACGTCTCAGGAAAGCCATAACTGAGTAATCCTTAAATCTGAAAAACAAGCATTGCATATACTTACTGGGTTATACACATCAGAGATCCTATCACAGGTTTAGGGTCAGGCCACATGAAGTGGGGATTCTCCATCATGGATCTTGCTGTCAGTATCAGGGATTTGTTTCAAAATCCACATTTGTTCTATGAAATATTGTTGCAGATTATTCTGCAGATTCACCAGAGATCTCACCTTTGCTACATCACAATTGGTGAAATCTTCAGCATTTCCACAACTGGTAGGGCCTGAATAGAAAAGATCCACAGTCTATGGATGAGACTTGTAAACTCTTATCCACTTGCCATTAAATCCACTGCAGATATTCCCTGCACAGATTCACTGTAAATCTAAGGTTCACTGCAGGCTGAAAAAATCTGCTTCAGCAATTCAGAAACTTTTTGAAGCGTTTTTTCTATAATGTGCCATTTCCTGTTTTTTGACACATTTTTTGTCGCTTTTTTGACAGCTTTTCTTTTACTCCAGCACACTGTATGGACATAGAAATCTGCTTTAGGCTTAGGCCCCACGTTGTGGAAAAGCAGGGTTTTTTTTTTGTTGCAGATTTACATGCAATTTTTTTGAGCCAAAGCCAGGAGTGGATTGAGGAGAAGGGAGAAGTATAAGACACCGTAAAATCTGCAACTAAAAAATCTGCGGTTCTGCAATGTGGGGCCTCAATCTTAAAGCTAAGACCTCACGTTACAGAGAAGTTGCTTTTTTGTTGCAGATTTTGTTGTGTTTTTTGATTGAACAGAAAGGGAAATTGTCTGAGGGCTTCCTATGAGATCTGTGGTGATCTGTGATACTTCCTCTCTCATACCTATCCTGTTTACCCACAGACTATTAGCTATATGTGGGGCATATGGGAGGTAGTGAAGCACAGCCATTGATTTTAGTCACCTTACTGGTAACAGTATCCAAGCAATACTAATATTTTTATAGGACTAGGCACACTGCTATAATTTTTTTTTAATCTTATTCAATAAAGATTACTCCTTGGTCAGGAATAAATGTAAGAAATAATAACTCACCGATAAGACCTCAGTAGTCAGTGAAGACTCCAACACCCGTCCAGCAGTGACAATGTGATGTACTATGTGTCCTGGAGATGTAACTTATAGGCAGCAGATCCCAGTGATACAATAGACTGTACAGAAGTATTGGCCAATAACTGGGATATAATATAATAGTCTTTTATACCTTTATGAATAACAGGGGAATACTCCTCACAGATGCTCTATAGTCACCGTACATGGAGGATACTGAATTCTTTGTATGTTCTTAGCTCTCTGGATCTATGTCCGGAACATTTGTGATGTCAATGTGAATGTTACTTTCACTCTTGGCCTGGCTACCATCTTGCTTCCTTCTCTATGTATTACTCAATCATGTCCTAAATAACTGTGAATAACAATAATATATATATGAGACACAAACAAAGTTAACCCCTTCACACCACAGCCAGTTATTGACCTTATGACAGAGCTTGATTTTTAAAATCTGACGTGTCACTTCATGTAGTAATAACTTTGGAACACTAACTCAGCAAAGTGATTTTCAGATTGTTTTTTCGTGACACATTGTACTTTGTCTTAGTGGTAAATTTTAGCTGATATGTTTTATGTTTAATTATGAAAAAATAGGAAATTTGGTGGAAATTTTGAAAAATATGCAATTGAAAAAGTTTGAAATGATCTGCTTTTCATACACATAGTCATACCACCCAAATTAGTTCATGAATCTAATGTACCATATCTCTGCTTTATGTTCAGAACAAACTAATTCAGTTCCGAAGGGATTTAGAAAGGCCCCTTTATTAGAAACCTCCATAAATCACTCCATTTTCAAAACTGCACCCCTTAAATAAGTCAAAACAGCATATACAAAATATCTTAACCCTACAAGCGTTTAACAGGAATTAAGACAAAATGGAGTTGAAATTTACACATTTCATTTTCTTTTATTAATATGTTCATTTAGCCCTAGAATTTACATATTCACAAGGGGTTAAAGGAGAAAATGCAGCACACAATTTGTTATGCCAGTTCTCCCGACTACTGAAATACACCACATGTGGGTGTAAACTGATATATGTGAACACAGCAAGACGCAGAAGGGAAGGAGCACCAATGAGCTTTTGGAGAGCAGATTTTCTTGTGATCAGTTTCAGATGCCATGTCGCATTTGCAGAGACCATGAGGTGCCAAAACAATGGAAACATCCAGAAAGCGACCCCATTTTGGAAACTAATTTATCAAGAGGTATAGTGAGTATTTTGGCCCTACAGGTTTTTCACTGAATTTATTACCATAGGGACATGAAAATGAAAAATTACCTTTTTTCTGATCAAATGTCACTTTAGCCTCAAATATTTCATCTCCACAAAGGAGTAAAGGATAATAACCATCTAACTTTTTTTCTCCTGAACATGACAATACCCCATATGTGCTGGTACACTGATGTACGGGCACATGGCAGGGCTTGAAAAAGAGCCCAGAGTGTATTAGATCACCTAAACCAGGGATCAGATATATGCATGCTATGTAAGTTCAGGGCATATGTGTTGAGTTAATCTTAGGTCTAAGGCATCAGTGACTGCTGATATAGTTGTCCTGGACCTACCATATCAGACAAATAGTAGAGGTGCCACAAAGAAAGTCTTTGACACTGGAGGATCCGACATGACTGTGCTTTACATGAACAGATCATAGGTTTCAATGAAAACTGTGTAATACTTCATATCACGTGTGGGTGTGCTATAAGGGGATTGAGTTATACTATATTATACATCATAGTAAGGTATGTGTCACTGTGAAGGACCTCACCCAAGTGGGTCAGTACTAGCCACGAACATATACAGAAATATATGTCCATGAACAGTCAAGCAAATACAGGTAAAAGCACAATACAGTACAGAAAATAAAATGGGAATAAAAGATAGAAAAAATAATAGAACCAACATAGAGGACTTCTTACGCAAAAAGGATGCTCCAGTTATCTCCTAGCTGCCTCCTTGCTGAGTGACAAAGACCCTTGCCCTTCCTCCCAGTATAAGGCTAGTGTCCAGCCACACCTCCTCTCAGGTAGCCCCCCTCCTCTCAACCCACTTCAGGACCTGAGGAAAGAGGGATAATTTCCCAGTTGCAGGAAAGATGTGTATCTGGGGTTGAATTCCGGGTCACTAGCCCTCTCTCCCTCTTTGGACATCTGTTGTCCAGGGGTAATAAACTGGCTGGCCAGAAAGACCCTCTCCCATGGTATACACATAAAACCACTGAAGCAAATTGACCACCAATGTAAACACAGATTAACTCAACATTCCTAAAGGTATGTAAGACTAATATGAATAAGGAATGATACATTTCAAAGAAAGATACATAACTGAGGGTCTCTCATCATCATCATCATCACAATCACATTTTGGTTTTTACTGTATAATACTGTGAAAATGCTTATACTGCACTGAAACAATTTACATCAAATGTCACTTATATGGGGAATAGTCACTGCTTTCAAAAACTGCAGCGGTCATAGAGATTATGGATGATAGAAAGAGGCATGGATATAGTGAGTAGCATAACTATGCTAAAGTAGTAAGACTAATGCAGTGGTGAGCAAGTAGTAACTCCCCAACTGTTGTAAAACTACAGCTCCCAGCCTGTCCGGGAATGCTGAGAGTTTTCGCTTTGCAACAGCCGGGGAACTGTAAATTGGAGACCAATGATTTAGACTAATATGTCTTACCTAATATTATTTCTGTGCCATCTATAGATAGGAGTACAGCTCCTGGTATGAAGAAACCCAGACACAGAAGAACTGGAGAAAGAAAGTAAGTAAGGTTAGAAAAGAGATGAAGATGACAATTCCCAATCACCTTGTTACTCCCTTCCATCTGCTCCTCTTCCACTGTCTATAGGGTTACCGAGGGGACAAAGGGAGTAAAATATCACATAACTGCAGGATCAGACTGCATATGGTTTATTCGTAGTCTGTTACCATGGTGACATATAGTTCTACATAAGAGCTGCAAACAAAAGATGGTATGGGATATTTAATCATGACTATTCACAAAGTTGCTTTATGTTATATTTACTTGGTACTAGATAGTAATTTACTACTAGTAAAGGTGAAATACCCTTTAAGGTTCAACCTGAAAAACAAATTCTGTGTAAATACAACCTTGAGATCTGTAATGTACAATATCAAAGTTATCTCCCGCTTTTCTGTCACCATAATAAGATACAATATTTCATACAATGTCTCTGTCACTGGCCTAGACGTAGAGGATGTTCCCTTGTCACTGTCACTGGCCTAGGTGTAGAGGATGTACCCTTGTCAGTGTCACAGACCTAGGTGTAGAGGATATCCCCTTGTCATTGTCACTGGCCTAGGTGTAGAGGATGTCCCCTTGTCATTGTCACTGGCCTAGGTGTAGGTGTAAAACTTGTGTTTGCACGACTTTCTTATGGGTTTTGTTTTTACGGCGTTCACTGTGCAGTCAAAATGACATGTCACCTGTATTCTGTGGTTCGGTACAATTACGGCAATACCAAATTTATAAAAATTTTATTACATTTTAAACAAAAAAAATCTAAAACATTGAAAAAAAAAAAATTCTTGTAGTCACCATATTCGGACATATGCACCAAATATGAAGCTGCATAAGGCGTCTATTTTTGTGGGGCCAGATGTAGCTTTTATTTATACCATTTTGGGAAAGATTTGATGTTTTGATTTTTTTACATTGTCCTCCCCTAATGGTGCCAAATGATAAAATATATGATATAACCCCAAGAATAAATAATAACCCTGAGTGCAGCTTTAAATTAATAATGTTCCTGTGTGCCCCTTTAAATAGTGCACCTAATTAAAGTGGTTTTCCAGTTCATCTATAAAAAATCATTGGGGTTCCAGCACCCAAGACCGTCACTGATCAGCTGTCTGAAAGGACCATAGCACTTGTGCAAGCGCCGTGACCCCTTCTCTGTTTACAATGTATCATTTATTTCATAGTGTAATGTAACTACAGCCTCATCCTATACACGTCTATGTGACAAGGCTATAAGTACATGACATCATCACTATAGAACAGACAGTGTGCAATGTAAGCAACCGCCATGTCCCCAACTGATCAGTAGGGGGGTCCACTGATCTCTTATTGATGATCTATCATGAGGATAGCTCATCAATAAAAATTACCTTGATAATAAAGCCCAAGTGGCACCTTAATTAAATTAATTGCCCCTTATATTATGTCCCTGATTCCCCCGACATAAATGTTGCCCCCTAATGACCCCTTATATAACTGTTGCACCTTCAATTCATAATGACCCCTTATATTAATGATGCCACTTATATAAATATTCCCCCTTATATTCATAATGCCTCCTTATATAATGATCTCCCTCCACTAGTCATACAGTGGGGAAAAAAGTATTTAGTCAGCCAACAATGTCAAACAGGAGCCATTACTACAGGTAATGAGTGGAGGACAGAGGAGCCTCTTAAAGAAGAAGTTACAGGTCTGTGAGAGCCAGAAATCTTGCTTGTTTGTAGGTGACCAAATACTTATTTTCCACCATAATTTGCAAATAAATTCTTAAAAAATCAGACAATGTGATTTTCTAGATTAGTTTTCTCATTTTGTCTCTCATAGTTCAGGTCTACCTATGATGACAATTACAGGCCGGCCTCATCTTTTTAAGTGGAAGAACTTGCACAATTGGTGGCTGACTAAATACTTTTTTTCCCCACTGTAATACCCATTAATGACCCCTTATAATATTATAAGGCCACCAAATGCTGTAAAAAAGGAGAAAATAAAAGTTACAGTCACCTGCCGGCGATCCCTTGATGAATGGAGCCACCACCTTCTCTTCTTATGTCTCGCTACAAGGTGCTGTGGCCACACACAGGACATCTGCGTCCACTATGACATCATTGCGTCCACCTATGCCGAGAATCAGACATCTTGTCTGTGGCCATGAAGTCTGATGTGGCTTGTAATTTACTAGTTAAAGAGTTGCAGAATGTGTTTTAACTACACCTGTGTCCTCAAGACGTCAATATAGTTAAGAGTATGGCATATGTTTATGGTGGCCCTCGGGTGGGGCTCACAGAGTTCATGGGCACGGGGTAAGGATAGGCCATCAATATTAAAAACTGGATATCTCCTTTGAAGCTACAGTACTCAGGCTAACTAGGAGTGGTCCCTTTAATAGTCATGGGGCCCAAAACATATTTAATGTATCTTATAATAAAAGTGAAAAATCATTAGGTCAGACTGTAATAGTGGAGGCAAGAATATGTTATGTTACATATATGTTTAAGTAAAAATACTATATTATGAGTAAGTGTTGGAATATGTAATACCTATTGTGTAAGGCAGCATTTTGGGACAGGGCTTCTGCTACAGCCAAGTGCCTTACAGATAGACAGAGGAAAGTGAAAGTGACCCTCGGGGAAACATATAGAAGAATATCTTGGTTTTTAACTTTTAATTTTATTGAAAGTAGATTTTTGCTTTTATAGACAATTATAGATTTTACAGCTTTATTTACTATTGGGAGAAAACATCTTGCACAGATCGCCCCAGTTGTCAATATTATTTGGGCATCCTTTAGGAGTACATTTATCAGGGCTGACACCCAATTTTTCATCACAAAGGCAGAAGCTAGATGGATATGGCAATGAATTTAAAATTGGTTGTGGAAGACAAATCTTGATGGCACATCCACAGAGTTCAAGGCAATCTCCATTTTGGCGAATTTCATTAGGTAGACATAAAGGTGGATCTAAAAATAAAGTGTAAAGAAATTAAATCTAAAGTCAAGTGAGTACAATTAAATCAATGTCAGTAGATATTTTTATAATTTCATATGAATTAAGGAGTATTAGATAATCTACTCTACAGCATTAGTGACCAGACTGGACACATTTTGGGGCTTTTTCGTACAATCAGTTTTGAGGGCTATAACATTTTTTTCCTTTGGGTTATTCAAATAATTTTTGCAATTTTTTTCAGTGATAAATAGGGCTTTATTTATGTGTTGTTGTTTTTTTTAAATTTAATGTCTGAGAAAATGTAAATAAAAAGGAAGGGGTATGTCTTGTTTTTTTCACATTTTTCATGCTTTTTTTTTAAAGCACTAAAAATAAATAAATAAAAAAATAAAAGTAAATAGTTTTCCCTCTCTGTTAGGATCATTTAGGGCAGCACGGTGGCTCAGTGGTTAGCACTGCAGCCTTGCAGCGCTGGAGTCCTGGGTTCGAATCCTGCCAAGGACAACATCTGCAAGCAGTTTGTATGTTCTCCCTGTGTTTGCGTGGGTTTCCTCCCACACTCCAAAGACATACTGATAGGGAATGTAGATTGTAAGCCCTATATGGGACAGTGACTGTCAATGTCTGTAAAGCGCTGCGGAATATGATGGCGCTATATAAGTAAACATATTAAATAAATTTTTACTTATTTTTTTGTGTTGATGGGGCGTGCTAGTTGCGGAGGGGGGGGGGAGTGGGCTTACGAAAAAAAACAAAAAAAATAAAGTATTTTTTTTTAACGCATTGTGTCCCTCCATAAGAATATAATAGACCTTTGGGGGGCATTTTAAGGTTTTTTTTTTTTTTTTCTTTGTGATTTCTCCTATAACTGGGGCGTTACAGTCCCAGTTACAGAAGAAAAACAGCCTCCTATACTGTACTCCAGAGCTGATCTGGGTTCTCTAGGACCCAGCAGCTCTCGGAGTTCCTGTCTCCCCAGCAGTCATGTGAACACTGGGTCAGAGAGGAGCTGCATCATGGTGGCTCTCATAGCTGTGTACATAGCAATCGGCAAGGCAGGGATGGTAATAAACTGTCCCTGCCTTCTCTATGGGATGTCCGGCTTTAATAACAGCCAGCATCCCGTGCTCATAGCTGCACGATCAGTAGGTTAACCGCCCAAACATATATAGTATGAAGGATCCGACACATCTGTATATAGTATAAACAGCCCATTGACTTGAATGAGAATAGTGTAGTGCATTATTTCATCTGTAGAGGCGCTGCAAGGGAATTGGGTTTTCTGATTCTGTAAATTTTTTTTTTTTTTTTTTTAATTAGATCATTTTTATTGACTCCAAAAACATTTTTCCATTATCATACAATAAAAGTAGAACAATCCGCACAATGGGCAAAACAGATAACAATAACCAATATGTTTTGGGTGAAGCGAATCTGCTCCAAAGTCCATACTGTTCCGCCAGGAAATCCAACTCCTGCATCGAGAGGGTGCAGAACCTTAAAGAGGACCTTTCATGTCCTCATGCACATTCACTTTTATATACCGCTAGAAAGCTGACAGTGCGCTGAATTCAGCTCCCTGTCGGCTTTCCTGGTATGTACCCCGGGGCTGGAGATATCGGTGCCGTTAGTTTCGGCACCGATCTCTGCCCACCGTCAGAAAGGCGTTCCTGACAGTCTAGCTGGGCTGTAAGCAACACCCCTCCCCTGATAGTACTCATCCATAGACTTGTATTGGGGGGGAGCGTTCCCAGGGGCGCACCGCTAATGAGGCGAAGTGAGGCGGCCTCCTCAGGCGGCACTGTCCGTCACTGTCTGGGGGGCGGCATTTTTTATTGTCTATTTAATGTAAACCAGCCCAGGACAGGCCGCTTAAAAAAAAAAAAAAAAAAGCTGCGCGATACCTGTCCTGGGCTGGTTTACGAGACCTCTGCATGTCAGCGCAGGCGGCGATACAATGACGTCATCGCGTCTCGTACGCTGACACGCAGACGTCGTGGACAAGAAGAAGAGGAGGCGGCGGCTGCATCAAGGCATCAGAGGTAGGTGAGGATAAGTTTTTTTATATATATAAATAGGCCGTTGCCTGCTGGAGTATCCCCGGCACGTAACGGCCTATTTACTTATCGATCCCCGCTGCTGGTCGTGGCCGGCCCAGCTTCCCTTTCTGCTATGGTTTGCAGAAGCGGCTGTGTGCAGGAGCGGGGATGGTAAGTGAGGCCGCAGCCGGCGAACCCCATCAAATACTATTATTATACTCCGGGGTCTTTTCAGACCCCGGAGTATAATAATCGGAGGCCCAGGGGAGGTAATAAACATAAAAACCATTGTTACTCACCTCTCCGGCGATCCGATGTTACTCCCAGCAGGCTTCGGCCTTCTTTGGTGACGTCCCAGACGTCACGTGAGCCAGGCCGACATCATTATGTTGCGACGCCGGTCTGTGTGACATTGAAGAAGGCCGAAAGCAGGGTGCGCAGCGGAGCCCAGGTAAGTAACACTGGTTTTATGTTTGTCACCACCTGGGTCTCGATCATTATAATATAATAATAGTTCATGGGTGGGTCACTATGGGACTTAATACCATGTGCAGGGGCCGCTATGAAGCATAATACCGTGTGCAGGGGCCACTATGGAGCATAATACCGTGTTCAGGGGCCACTATAGAGCATAATACAGTGTGCAGGGGCCACTATGGAGCATAATACCGTTTGCAGGGGCCACTATGGAGCATAATACCGTTTGCAGGGGTCACTATGGAGCATAATACCAATGCAGGGGCCACTAGGGAGCATAATACCGTTTGCAGGGGCCACTATGGAGCATAATAACGTGTGCAGGGGCCACTATGGAGCATAATACCGTGTGCAGGGGCCACTATGGAGCATAATACCGTGTGCAGGGGCAATTATGGAGCATAATACCGTGTGCAGGGGCAACTATAGAGCATAACACTGTGTGCAGGGGCCGCTGCGGGGCATAATACTGTGTGCAGGGGCCGCTGCGGGGCATAATACCGTGTGCAGAGGCAACTATAGAGCATAATACCGTATGCAGGGGCCGCTGCGGGGCATAATACCGTGTGCAGGGGCCGCTGCGGGGCATAAAACCTTGTAATACTGTGTGCAGGGACCACTGCGGGGCATAATAGCGTGTGCAGGGGCCGCTGCGGGGCATAAAACCTTGTAATACTGTGTGCAGGGGCCACAGTGGGCCATAATACACATAGTCATACCACCCAAATTAGTTCATGAATCTAATGTACCATATCTCTGCTTTATGTTCAGAACAAACTAATTCAGTTCCGAAGGGATTTAGAAAGGCCCCTTTATTAGAAACCTCCATAAATCACTCCATTTTCAAAACTGCACCCCTTAAATAAGTCAAAACAGCATATACAAAATATCTTAACCCTATAAGCGTTTAACAGGAATTAAGACAAAATGGAGTTGAAATTTACACATTTCATTTTCTTTTATTAATATGTTCATTTAGCCCTAGAATTTACATATTCACAAGGGGTTAAAGGAGAAAATGCAGCACACAATTTGTTATGCCAGTTCTCCCGACTACTGAAATACACCACATGTGGGTGTAAACTGATATATGTGAACACAGCAAGACGCAGAAGGGAAGGAGCACCAATGAGCTTTTGGAGAGCAGATTTTCTTGTGATCAGTTTCAGATGCCATGTCGCATTTGCAGAGACCATGAGGTGCCAAAACAATGGAAACATCCAGAAAGCGACCCCATTTTGGAAACTAATTTATCAAGAGGTATAGTGAGTATTTTGGCCCTACAGGTTTTTCACTGAATTTATTACCATAGGGACATGAAAATGAAAAATTACCTTTTTTCTGATCAAATGTCACTTTAGCCTCAAATATTTCATCTCCACAAAGGAGTAAAGGATAATAACCATCTAACTTTTTTTCTCCTGAACATGACAATACCCCATATGTGCTGGTACACTGATGTACGGGCACATGGCAGGGCTTGAAAAAGAGCCCAGAGTGTATTAGATCACCTAAACCAGGGATCAGATATATGCATGCTATGTAAGTTCAGGGCATATGTGTTGAGTTAATCTTAGAGAATGCACAGTGTTTAGCTGGTCAGCTATCAGAAAATTAGGCTAAGTCTAGGCAGGGTCAGGAGAGCGTGGCTTGAATAGCGTCTAGCTATATATAATAGACTAAATAAAGGTCCTTATTGAGTCTAACACTCTGAATTCATCCAAAAGTGACTTCTGCCAGTCCAGAAAGAATTCTTTAACATGCAGTCAGTTGTACTGCATGTCACTTTACAATAAGGACTACAAGGCAGAAAGCACAGGTCCCCCCTGTGGAGTACGCCATTATAAGGACATCAATCACATTCCACAGTCTCCTAGATAGCGCCTCACACTGATACCTAGGTATATATTTGCAGAGCCCCTGAGGTGCCAAAACAGTGGAAATCCCCCAAAAGTGACCCCGTTTTGAAAACTATACCCCTCACAGAATTTATCAAGGGGTATAGTGAGTACTTTGACCTTACAGGTCTTTCACAGAATTGGGCCATGAAAATGGTAAATTACATTCTTATCTATATCCGATCTAAGATAGTGGTTAGAGTGAGGATATTATTTGATTTCCAATTGAAGGCTATGGATGATAAGATTATGTGACAAATTACAGTTCCTTATATAATGTTCTACATTCCATCAGTCTATCTCCAAGCGAAGTGACAATCGGCACATGGTGCACTCACTTTGTCGCATACAGTGACCACCCATAATTGTCATTACCATATTTTCTGTGGCAAGCCAGCAGTTAGTTAGCCTTCAGTTCATTTTTCCAATGAATATAATGTAGCATGTTTTCACTGCTATGAAGTACACTTCAATTTAGTCTTTTGTTGCATACATTGCCACCCAAAATTTCCAGTGGTAAGTCACGCATATTTACACCTACATTATTTACACTTGAGTTCAGTTTTTTTCTTGTACCCATTGGGGGGCATTCTCTCTCCGCCTCCTTGGTGATGTCATGTATCTGGGGTCGCCACTGAGACCTGTGATTTGGCCTCAGTAGTAACCCTGGGCACATGACATCATCAGAAGAGTGCTAGACATTGTGAGGAGGCAGTTAGGACAGATGAGTATGAATGTTTTTGTTTTTTTACCTCCTCTGGGCCTCTATCTATCTATCTAATCTGGAATCTGAAGAGGCCCCAGAGTATAATGCGATGGCCAATTTAGTTTGCCCAAGATCAATCCCCATTTATTTGGTTTCATAAAAAAAAATCAATTTGGAATATTCGGGTGACCAGGCTTGGATTGAGTTGGTTCGCCCATCTCTACTCAGTGGTGCCTCAAAATGTTTGGAAAAAGACAGAGTGGTAAAAGACAGAGAAATGTAAGAGGAAACACCCGCACCATGTCATCTGCCAGTAAGAATATGAGGAGCAGCACTGCCAGCCAAGACTAACATGATCCAGTTGCACAGCACATGCCATAGGTGTATTATGGAGGAAGCAGATGACATTGGGAACTGGATTACTCACTCATCATCTCAGTCACACCAGGATGATGTTAATACTAATAGTGACACCATTGTGTGTTCAGCGCTTTCCTCCCTGACTTAACACTTTATTTGCATACCTGTAGAAAAATTTCTATTCTGCCATCTCTGTCTTCACTGACCCCAAGTGGAGCAACTTCTTTTCTCCTAAGAGGCAGCAACTCGGGTGCTCAGAAAGAATTTCAGAACAGTGTTCATGTTCATGAATTGGATTAAAACAGCCAGGATCAGAACAAAGATGGAGGGCAGGACTGAAATGCTGTCTTGGTGGTGCTAGTGGTGGCACTTGTAGCCATGGTGGCAATAGGGGCACTGGTAACTGTGGGAGTACTGGCTCAGGGAAGATCCCTAGAGGTGGAAATCATGAGGGGGCCATGACATACCACATTTGGAGAAAAGTGGCAGTGACCATGATGATGATGGTGTGTTGGACAGGACATTGGAACCAGATCAAGGTGATGATGATGACACTAGAGGAGGAGGGTGGAAGCGGTGATAAAGAATAGAGCCAGAATTCCGACATTGTATTCCATGCTCCGTCATGTTGGTGGGGAGGGGGTGCGGGGGCCTGGCTGTTCCACATCTTTTGCACTATTACTGGGCAGCTCATCTGCGCTGCGTCCGATTTTGGGTGGCTATGCTGGCATATGCCAAATGGGTTGAGATTGAGAAGCTTTGGCTGGCACCTATGCACCCCAATGCGCTTCTGTGAGTTGGCTCCCCCCTGCGCCCCCTTCCCGCTACCTGCTTGGCCCCATCCGTTTCACTAGGTCTATTTGGTCTGCCTGCAGTGTTAAGTTTTCCCTTATGTCCCCACGCTCCTCGATGGTATTTATACTGTACAACCCCCTCCTCCCAGACAGTCTGACTTCTGCTATGGTTAAGGTGTGGTCCAAGGCAGGCCTCTTCCGGATTGCTGATATGGTTGACCCTGCGACATTGGAGCTCAGGTCCTTTGCCTATCTTATGGCTAACTTGAATCTTCTGACAACTGAGTGGCTCCATTACTCTCAGGTGGTCCATTTTATCCGCTCTCTCCATGGGTCCTCTAAGGTGTCACTCCTCACAGCCTTAGAGAAAATTTGCCATTCAGGCACATCCATAAGGGGCCTCTTCTCCTCAATCTACCAGCTTCTTGCCTCTCCGGAGACTGGCTCTCCCGTTGGTCATCGTTATATGTCCAGATGTGAGGAGGTGATGGGTAGACCTATTTTCCCAGGACAGTGGCAGATTGTGTGGTCTTGGGCTCAGAAGTCCTCTCAGTGTGTGACCTTTAGGGAGACTCAGTATAAACTGTTGATGCATTGGTATCACACCCCCGAACTCCTTCATACCTTGAACCCAGCAGTTCCCTTGGGGTGTTGGCGCTGCGGCACTGCAGAGGGCACACTGTACCATATTTTTCGGACTTGCCCCCTCATCCTGGGCTTCTGGATAGAGGTCCGGACTTTGACGGATGCCCTTTTTCTACACGGGGTTCCCCTTGATCCTCTATTCTATCTCCTGAACCTCCCTCCTAGACACCTAGGTAGCAAGGCATCCAGGCTCTTCTTGTGCCTCTGCACAGTGGCAAAGACCCCTTATTGCTAGGAACAGGAAGAGTGTGAATCCTCCCTCTGGTCTTGAGCTTTTGGCTCGAATGAAGGATGTGAGGAGCCTTGAATTCCTGACTGCTAGCCTCAATAACACTTTGGATGCCTTGCTCTCTATCTGGACCCCCTGGGACACGTATTGTACTTTACGGGATCTCTGATCCTAGATTCCCTCCTCCTTCCCCTTCCTCGCCACCCCCCTCTGTTCCTTCCTTGTCTCCTGTGGTTGTCCTCTTCCCTTGTTCTGTCTTGTTTGATTTATGTAATTCTCCTCTGTTTATTTTTGGAATTGGCGGCCAGCCTTCCCCTCTCCCATTGTTTTTGATTTGTTTATATTCTATTTTGAAAAACTCCTTCAATAAAAATTACAGTTATATATAAAACAAAACCTACCAGGGTCAGGCCTAGGGCAAGCTTGGGTGGTGATGGTAGAAATGGTTCGAGCATTGTGCGGCATCTCCCATATGATATTTTTTCTCTAAATTGCCGGCCAACAAAAGTGTGAAAGCTCTGCAAGCAGAAAATAAGCTGTGACCATTCAGGTACAAATCTAGGAATGGCTATCTGTTTTGCCAAATGAAACAGATTCTTTCCTTCTGCAGAAGCTCTTGGGGCAAAACTGAACTGGCCTTCAATGTGAACAAAACCAGCCTACCCCTTCCCATGGTCATTCCAATACCACACATTCACAAGTAGTACATGGTTGCCATCTGTTTCTCCAAACCTTCTCCATAACAGAATGTACGAGTAGGAAATGACAATAAGTGCCCAATTACCCTTTTGTGTACCAACTGAACTCATACCTGGCTATGTTGCTGGGGGTGCAGTCGCTGACATACCATTTGGTAGATTCCACTGTCCTTAGGCAACGGATGGCCTGTGCTCAGCCATGATGGAGGATACCTAGCCACCATTATTTCGCAAAGGGAGGCATCCCTGCTTTGAACTATCACAGGGCAGAGAACATGGGCCTCTCCTTGGAATTGATACTGTGCAGCAAGGTGCAGACTACCTTTGTCACATGGAGCAGTGACTACTGTCTGGGACAGTACATGTCTTTTACAGTCCACTGGGTCAATGTTTTGTGTACTAGTGGCATCCATGTATCACCAGCCACTTATTCAGGTCCTATTCACACATTCATCAGATTAGTCTGATATAATTGAGAAATAGCATCACACTTGTCCACAGGTTGTGTCTGGGATGGCAAAGTCCAGATTTTGTCTTTAACATCACAAGGCACAATAGAGAACCCATCACCAGACAACTACATGATATCGTAAGGAGATGGCCATGGAGCTGGGTAGTCATGTAGAGACCTTACAGATGTGACCTCCTTTAATTTAGCTTGAATTTTTCATGAAGCCATTTCAAAAGAACATGCTAGTAGAACCCTTCAAAGGCTGCAATTCAAGAAATGACCACTAGGTGACCACAAAGACAATAGACACAATATCACAAATTCATGTTACTATGAAAAGCTGGTAGTCTCAACACATACATACAGATGTAATTGAGCCAAATAACCCAAACTTCTGCAATTGGTTAAATTGCTGCCACGTGATTATCACAGATGGCAGCAAAAAGTCATTGAAAAATGTTTTTTTCAATAATTTTACTTTTTTTTTTTTTTTTTTTTTTTGTGATAAGGTATCACACTGCAGCAGTTTAACCAATAGCACAAGTTTGGATTACTCTGCTACATCTGTATATGGATATGTCCAGCCAAAAAGGTAAGACAAGGTAAGGGAGGAAACATCTACTTTTCATTTTTCCTGCCTAGTGGCCATGTTATTTCACACGCACATGGAGGAACTGCAGTTTTTACGGTCCATAGACAGATATTTATCATTTCAACCACTTTGCCCATTGGTTCATATGGAAATAAAACCTCCTCGAAGTGGTCACTTGCCTTTCTCTTGATGAAACCATCTTGGCGAAGTACATCTTGGGAATGTTGTAGTGATACTGGTCTCCCCTGGATATAACTGTGTGTTTCTCTTATTTTATACTGCAAAATGCCTTGCTCTATACTTTATACTGTATGTTTATTACATATCATTTGCTATTTTTGATCATTGTAATTTTACTTTCTTCCATTCTGCTCAGGGGCCCATTTTTCCTCAATTTTTTTTTCTTATATTTATTTATTTATTTATTTATTTATTTATTTATTTATTTATTTATTTTTACTGAGAACACATTTGTGCCTTATTCTCTGAAGAAAGGCCAAAAAAACAAAAAAAAATCTGCCAGGGTATGTAAACTTTTTAGCACAACTGTAAATGGCTGTGCTGGTCTTCTAATTCGAAAAAAATTACATTTCAGAATTTATTTCTTTACTTTTTAGACTTTATTTCTTAGAGTCGTGGATCTTGTATTAATATAAGAATTTTAAGTTTTAAGAATGTTTTGTGGGAAGTTTTCTAAAATTTTTAGGGGCATTCTCTCTTGCAGGTATTTTGTATGGGGATTTTCTCTGGCAGGCATTGTATACGGCAGCATTCTATATGGCGGAAAATGTAATAATATTGTCTAATTTTGTAGACATTATTGAATAAGTCTATAACCGAACAACCGTGGAAAAAACTGGTGTGAAAAACCGACAAACCATCCACTTTTCTGCTACCATTTTGCATCCATTTCACTGATCCTTCCTAAACTTAAATCTATCGAAGGATCTGTGAAAACTGACAAAAACAAGACATGTCCTATTTTTTGATAGAACGTTAACAGACCATCAAATGAACAACCTTGTGAAACTCTTTGCCAGTTTTCTGCTGTAGATGGATGATATTGAGGTACACGTGGCACAAGGATCTTTATTGTGCCTCAAGCCCTGATCCGTGCCTCACACTCTACACTCTGCGAATGTACAGTATGTGGTGTGTGCCGAGGTGTTTCGATTGATTTATTATAACTCATACCAATTTTCTGCTCAATTTCGCGTAATAGGAGCGGAGCTGCAGTTCCCCAGGCCACCACTACAGTGGATGGGGCTGCAGCTCCGCTCCTATTTCTTGAATAGGGGCAGAGTGTCTTCCGCTCCCGTGCACTGCAGCAGTTGCTGGAACAGCTGATCTGTCCAGGCTCTAAATGTCAGACCCCTACAGATCAGATACTGTAGTCCTATCCTGTGGATAGGTTATCAGTATTAAACATGTATTAGGGGCCAGACAACCCCTTTAAGCCAGATTTCTGCAATTTATAGCTTAGTAAATTTGCCCCATAAGGTTTAGTTGATGTAATAAATGACAATAATTGCAGATTATACAGGTTTATTTTAAACTTTATTCTACATATTTGTCCTCAGAACTAAGAACAAATCTCTGCCAGATTTGTAAGTCTCCTTACAGCGAATCATCTTGTCTGTATGAAAGTAAAGAAAATTATTATACTGACATTTTACTACTAAGTTATTTTATATCAGTGTAAGGCTAAGGCCCCACGTGACATCCCTCAGCAAGAAAAGCACTGTGGAAAAAAAATGTGGCGGCAACGCTTTGCGGTCTTTTCCGTAGCGATTTACACAGAAAGTCTGCAGAGGTTTCCTCTTAACTCTTTCCTCGACAAGTGTAAAATGCACCAGAATTACTAAGAGACTCCAAAAGAGACTCCAAAAACTCCAAAAGACCTCCTAGCAATTCTTGCACTTATAGGGGCATCCGAACTGAAATCTATAACAGTCAGAACCTGACATAGATTTGTGGCATAGCTCATGCCAGCCTTCTGGCGGAGCAGAACATCCCCGGCCCACTCCATCCACTGTCTAAAAAAGTGGTGAATAAAACACAGTAGCTGAGATGTGACATTGTGCTCCATAAATGCACCAAACTGATGTGCATTTTTAGCCCCTTTGTAGGTGCATCTGAGCTAGTAAATCTGGTCTATTGTACATGGACTAGGAAGGAAAACAATTGGGAGAGGAAGGAAAGAAGAAAAAAAAACAAGAAAAAGGAAGTTACGATAAAAAAGGAGAAGATGACAAGAAAATGTGAGAGGAGGAGGTAAAACCGTGTGAAAAAAGACTGAGGAAAGAGAGCAGTCAACGGGAAGATGAAGAAAGGTCAGAAATAGTGGGAGGGGATATGGAATATGGTGATAAAAAATATATATATATATATATATGAGAGAGAGAGAGAGAGAGAGAGAGAGAGAGAGAGAGAGAAAGTGCATATTGAAAAGAGAGGAGAACAAGCACGAGAGGAAGAAAAGGAGATAAAAAGACGACAAGAACCAGAAAAAAGAGAGAGAGAGGAGAGGGAGGAGGGAGGAGGAGACGACTCTTGACATAGACATCACAGAGGTTCTACATAAGGATACAGCACAGATCTTGGTTACATTGCATGTATGGCTCACGTGTAGAGTTGCTAGAAGTCCGGACTTACCTAAATGGACATTCTTCCTGTGGGACACATTGTTGTTTCGGCCTTATGACATATCCAGGCTGTGTACATGCACATCCTTTGGAGTAAACTTTTCTACAAACCATATCCGGTACTGGACAGTAGGACTCACAACTGGCAAAGTCTGACAACTCTGCTCCTTCAGGGCAACTTTCTTTTGTGGTAAGAAGCTTTGGACAGTCTTCCTCTGGGATACATTTTTGATCAGGGCTTATGCGATATCCATCCTGCGTGCATTTACAATCTTGTCTACATATTTTTCGACAATCGCTCTGTGGGACTGGACAGAAGGACAAACAACCACCACATTTATCTATTGCGGCTCCTTCAGGGCAAGTTTTGTCTGCGGATAGAAACATTGAGAATCTGACACTGTATCCATGAAAGAACAGACAAAAACTGGTGACAAAGACTGATTGACCAATAAACGACTAATTTTGTATAAAAGTAAAAAAAAAAAAAAAAAAAATCTCAAAATTAGAAAACTATAAGTCACGACATAATATGTAAGGTGAAGACAAGGACTGGAATAATACTATGTAATAATTATAAATGAAGGTCTATTCCAAAAAGAGACGGTCCAAAGGGGGACCTGCAAATTGTAGGAGCCCTACTAGAAAAAAGTTTTACTTCTTTAAATAGGTCTGCAATACTTTGCACATTCTTACTAAGTTTTTTTTTTTTTAGGCTATTTCAAATCCCCTGTATAGAGTTACATGGTAATATTCTCATTCCCGAGTATCTAATATATTGTCCATACATTGAGCCCCCATTATAACACACTTTAGTGGTTGCTTCACAAATATTTTGCACTCACCTGTCAAACCACCACCCACATTACAAGATACAGAATATTCTTAGAACAGAATGTTAAAACCTAAACACAACACAATGATGAAAGGTGGACATGTGAAGATCACAAGAATTGCAACTATATCAGGATTGTTGTGACTATTGCACAATTTTTCTCTATATAGGGAAGAGCTGAGGTTACGCAATTCTAACAATAACTACAACCATCATGCAAATTAAATTTATAGAGGCAAACCCAAGTTTATAGTGCCAGGAAGGCTGCAGGCAATTTAATGGGTTAGCCAGGAATATTTTTTATTTATGGCTTATTTTTAGGATAGGACATAAATATCTAATCATTGATGGGGCCAACAGCTCAGCTATTTACTGGTATGTCCGTTCTCCGTAATATGCATTGAGCTGGAAGTACTTGGCTCTATTCCCTCTATGGTGGCCAGACACTGGTACTGCAGTTCAGCTCACACTGAAGTCAATGAGAACTGATCGGTAATAACAGTGCCCCACCACAATACAGGACACAGAGTTATCTGCTCCTGGCTTTGTCTCTATAGTACAGAGACCATGGCCAGCTGTCAGTCCCCACCAATGAGATATTTATGGCTTATTCCAAGGATAGGTCTTAATTTAAAAAAAATCCTGAACAACCCCTTTAAATACCATGTTGCTGTCTCATATTAACCTATCACTGCAGATGATGATGGGGACAAATTGTGTCGTACAGATGTGTCCTTCCTTACATTGTATCTTAGGTGGACATATTCAAATATGTATATCACAAGATGACCAGCCTCTCAAGATAACATTTTGTAATATTGTGCCACAGAGTGTTATGCTGAATGTGATTGTGTTTTGATTTTGAGCCTGTTCAGGGTTTTCCCAGCATGCCACAAAATTATATTGGATTGGCTTCATGATAAATTAAAGTCCTCGAATTCAAGTTAAGGTAAGTGTGGACACATATACTAGGAATCTGCTGAAGTTACGTTAAAAAAAAAAAAAAAAAAAAAAATTGTGGAATTTTTCTTCAGTAGAGTATTCATAAACATCAAATTTTATGTTCTTTTCACTAACAAATTAATGTATTTTACAACTTCACTCACCTGGTTCAGGATTAGAGTCACTTTCAGTGGGATTAGAAAAAGTCAAAGAAATAACTAAAAAAAAAATAAATCGTAAAGTTAATTATAGATTACTCTTTTGCAAGGAAATGTAATAATTTAAGTTAAAAAAATTAGTTTGAAAAAAAAAATAACTTCTATAGTTATAATAAAATATTCTGTTTTAATTTTTTCCATACCTGAAAAACATATCAAAAGTACTGTACAATTCTGACTTAATTTGGGTCAACATTCTGTGTTGTTTACTAGTTGGCAGGAGACAATATTCTTAATTATATTAAGTGTATTGACACAGAACACGATAGAGAGTACACAACAGCCCAGAGTCGATGAACAGTGACTAGATGGCCCTGAAGGAAATAGAGAAAGGGACAAGGACTGCAGGGAAAGGGTTAATAAGCTGGTGTTTTGTGGCGGGAAGGTGCTGAGCAGTGGTTGGAGAATGAGAGGAGGAAGAGGTGGGTTTAAGATGGAGTATAAAACAAGGAGTTAGGAGAAGAGGGGTAGTAGTAACTTCTGCCTCGCTGGTGGGAAGACCCCGCCCTGCCTCCCAGAATTTTTCTACAGTGGTTGTTTGGACTGGGTTTTTGGTTTGTTTGCCATTGCCCCGTTTCTGCTGCTGTTTCTCTCTGTTTCAGATGTCACAGCTGGCGGAATGATTACAGCCGTCAGGAGTTGGAGTGCATATAGCATTACATGCCCGCTTACATAAGCTGTCAACATACGAGCATAAAAGGAGGTTAAGTTTACAAGAGGGCAAAAGTTAACTGGTTCTGTTTAATTGTGTTGTTAATAAAAGCTGTAGCCATCCCTACATTTATACCATCACTTGGTGTTGGTATGGTTATTTCCGGCACCTTAAAAGGAATAAAAGTAGGTTCAAGTCCCTGCAGTCAGAGCTGGCAGCCAAGTCATTGCAGAGTAAGTAAGAAGTGCAGAAGAACTAAAGAAATATCTCTAAAGTTATACTTTATATGACACAGTATTATCCCTTATAAGACAATGGAGACTGAAGTATCTATCTATAATATAGTATAATATATAGATCTATCTATCTCTGATATCTATCTCTCATATTTATACTATACTAGCAGAAGGACCCGACTTCATGGAATATTTCATATTTGTTTGTGTAGTGACCCCATAAGAATTGGCACTGGTCTATTTTTGTATGCCGTTTGTTTGTAGTTTAAATACGTTTCAATCAGTGGCGTAACTAGGAATGGCTGGGCCCCAAGGCGAACATTTGACATGGGGCCCCCCCCCCGAACCGCCGCCCCGACCCCTCCCCC
Organism: Leptodactylus fallax; assembly: GCA_947044405.1. Lineage (NCBI taxonomy): Eukaryota > Metazoa > Chordata > Amphibia > Anura > Leptodactylidae > Leptodactylus > Leptodactylus fallax. The sequence goes on from CAMRHE010001132.1 coordinate 62,980, forward strand.
CGGACCGCCCCCTCCAACCCCCCCCCCCCAAAAAAAAACGCATTCCTGCGCACACTATTATGTGCCATAGTGGCCCCTGCACACAGTATCATGTCCCATAGTGGCCCCTGCACATAGTATTATGTCCCATAGTGGCCCCTGCACACACTATTATTCCCCATAGTGGCCCCTGCACTGAGTATTTTGCCCCATAGTGGCCCCTGCAGACAGTATCATGTCCCATAGTGGCCCCTGCACATAGTATCATGTCCCATAGTGGCCCCTGCACACAGTATTTTGCCCCATAGTGGCCCCTGCACACAGTATTATGTCCCATAGTGGCCCCTGCACACAGTATTATTCCCCATAGTGGCCCCTGCACACAGTATCTTGCCCCATAGTGGCCCCTGCACACACTATTATCCCCATAGTGGCCCCTGCACTGAGTATTTTGCCCCATAGTGGCCCCTGCACACAGTATTTTGCCCCATAGTGGCCCCTGCACACACTATTATTCCCCATAGTGGCCCCTGCACTGAGTATTTTGCCCCATAGTGGCCTCTGCACACACTATTATATGTCCCATTGTGGACCACCCATGAACAATTATTATACTCTGGGGTCTTTTCAGACCCCAGAGTATAATGATCGGAGACCCAGGGGAGGATAGAAACATAAAAAAAACAACGTCGCTTACCTGTTCCTCGCTCCGGTGCATGCCCGGGCGCTACTCCGGCCTTCTTCAATGTTGGACCAGGCCCGCGTCACGGGCGCGGGCCGCGTGCGCGACGCAAAATGACGTCGGCTGACGTCTGGGACATCACCAAACAGGCCCGACGCCTGGAGAAGCGCAGGACAGGTAAGTACATTGTTTTTTATGTTCCCTCACCAACTCTGGGCCTCCAATTATTATACTCTGGGGTCTGAAAAGACCCCGAAGTATAATGATAGCAGAGATTGTGATGTTCGGGCCGCGGCCTCACATACCGATCCCCACTCCTGCTCACAGCCGCCTCCACAGAATCGGAATCGCAGGCAACCATGAGCGGGACCCCAGGGAACGGTAAGTAAACACTACTTAAGGAGAAAAAGATGGCATTCAGGACAAGAGATAAGGAGGGGTTGAGGGAAGTACAAAAGGATCTGAGGCATCTAATCAGGCAAGGAAAAGCCAGTTATAAGGAAAAAATGGAAAAGCAAATGGAAAGAAAAGACATAAGGGGGGTCTGGGAGGGGCTTAAGTCAATTTCGGGTCATAAACAGTCTGTCTGCCAGATTGAGGCAGATGTTAATTGGCTTAATGAACTAAACCTATTCTTCAACAGATTTGATCACAAACCAGCTCCTCCCACCCCAGCATGTCCTTCAGCTCCCCTCACCACAATGACTTCACCCCATTCACCCCATGTGGCTACTTCCCAACAGACCAGTAAATCCAGAAATCTGTCTTTATCTGACCACAGTCTGACCTTCACACGGGCCCAGGTGAGGAAGGAGATGAAAAAGATCAAGGCGAGGAAAGCCGCAGGGCCAGATGACATCAGTGCAAGGCTAATTAAGACTTGTGGGGACCAGCTGTGTGGTATAATTACATATATGTATAATATGAGCCTGAGGCAGGAAATAGTCCCTGAATTATGGAAATCTTCTTGTGTGGTACCAGTTCCAAAGAAACCTCACCCTATGGACCTCAACGACTACAGACCTGTAGCACTGACATCCCACTTGATGAAGATCTTAGAGAGATTGGTTCTCACACATCTTCGCCTTCTAGTGAGCCCCGCTATGGACCCTCTCCAGTTTGCTTATCGACCGGGCATTGGGGTAGATGATGCCATCATCCACCTTCTGCACAGGGCTCTGTCTCACCTGGAAAAACCAGGGAACACGGTGAGAATAATGTTCTTTGATTTTTCCAGTGCTTTTAACACCATACAGCCCAGGTTACTGAGAGACAAGCTGGGCCTTGCTGGAGTGGACCACCACCTCTCCAACTGGATCCTAGACTACCTCACAAATCGACCTCAATACGTGAGAGCCCAAGACTGTGTGTCAGGTACCGTTATCTGTAATACGGGGGCACCTCAGAGTACGGTTCTCGCCCCTTTCCTCTTCACACTGTACACTGCTGATTTTAGGTGCAACTCATCCAGCTGCTACCTACAGAAGTATTCTGACGACTCTGCAATAGTAGGCCTCATCACAGACGATGATGACAGGGAGTACAGAGAACTGAACCGGTTTTTTGTGGACTGGTGCCACCAGAACCACCTGAAGATTAACGCGGGGAAGACCAAGGAAATGGTGGTGGACTTCCGTAAAGGCAGATGCCCTCCAAAACCAGTGGACATCCTGGGGACGGGCATCGAGATTGTGAACACCTATAAGTACCTGGGTTTGCTCCTTAATAATAAGCTGGACTGGGCAGATCATATGGAGGCCCTGTACAGGAAGGGCCACAGCAGGCTCTACCTGCTTAGGAAGCTGAGAGCCTTTGGAATCTGGGGGGCACTTCTTAGGACTTTCTTCAACTCGGTAGTGGCATCAGCCATCTTCTTTGGAGTGGCCTGCTGGGGGAGCAGTATATCAACCAGGGACAGAAATAAACTTGACAAGCTGATTAGAAGGGCCAGCTCTGTCCTGGGGAGCCCACAGAAGGATACTGTCCGTGGTGAGCTCCATGCGGGAGAATAACTCCCATCCCATGCATGAGACTGTGATTGCGCTGGGCAGTACTGTCAGTGACCAACTGCTCCACCCTAGGTGTGAGAAGGAGCGCTATCGGAAGTCTTTCCTCCCCACCGCGGTTAGGCTGTACAGCCAACACCGAACTAAGCGGAGATCATTACATACAGAGAACTGAAATATCTCTCTGCCTGTAAAATCCCCCCCCCCCCCCTCTGCTACGTCCTATCTGTCTGTCTGCTATTAATGTAATGCCTCTCACCTTGGAACATTCCTGTACATGTTGTATTTGTATTTGTATCTGCTTATCTTATCTTATCTTTGCTGCTGTAACACACTGAATTTCCCCATTGTGGGACTATTAAAGGACTATTATTATTATTATTATTATTATTATATAGGGCCCGTTACCTGCTGGGGTTACTCCAGCAGATAACGGACTATAAAAAAAAAAAAACGCATCGGGGGCCCGCGGGGCCCCGTAATGTCCCGGGCCCTGTGGCAGCTGCTACCGCTGCTACCCCGGTAGTTACGCCCCTGGTTTCAATCTATAAGACTGCTGACATCCAGTATGACAGTCAAGTATAGGTACAGTCTATTTAGGGCTGTGTTGTTATGGAAACCTGGTAAGTTAAATGTGAACTTATATTGGCTGATACACGTCATAAGACTGAATATTTAAGGACCTGTGAACTGATATTGACTAATAAAGGTCATAAATAGCTTGGTTGCTATGGAAACCTGGTGTAAAGTTTTGTGCATGTCAAGACTGAAGAACCTGCGAGTTTCCATTGGTCCATAAGCATCATGTGATCATATGTATCTCAGTTTGGCTATCAGTGAAAAACATGCGATTGGTTGTTATGGAAACCTAGAATAAAGCTGTGTGTATGTGACCTTGTGTAACAGTGTCATCCACAGTGCCCTGCGCTTTTAAAGCTGACTTACAGCAGTGAAAACAAATGGCTGGGTTGTTATGGAAACCTGAAGTAAAGCTGTGTGCATGTGGAGACTAAACGACTGTGATCTTCTATTGACTGGTAACGGATATGTGTATGGCAGTTGGGATATGAGTGAAAGACTTGCAGGCTTCTATTGGCTAATGCAGGTAATTTTTTGGGAATACTGTATCTCAGGAATGGTACGTCCTAGAGACACCTGATGTACCTGTGTGCCAAATTTGGCGAAGATCAGTCCAGTCATTTGGTCGCACATAAAGAACAGACAGAAACTCATTTTTATATATATAAGAGATTTCCTTCCCATATCTATCCATCTTCTATCTATCTATCTATCTATCTATCTATCTATCTATCTTTGTCATAAGTCTACGTATCCACCCAGCTGTTTGCCTATCTATTCTATTTCTGTCTAGTAAGGGTGGGATCACACTTGCGGCGAAGTCCATCCGCCACAAATCTGACTGAAAATCTCGGGAAACTGTATAGGGAATGTATAGGCAAAGGTTAGCAACACATTGCTTAAAAACCCATTCAAATGGGACATGCAGGACTTTGTTTCCAGCGGAAAAAAACTGGATTCGCGGCGCAGAGGGTGTAAGCACACACCCGCACATTGCTTTAAAAACCCATTCAAATGAATGGGATTTTAAGCAATGTGTCGCTAACCTTTCGCTATCCAGTCCCTATACAGTTTCCCAAGATTTTCAGTCGGATTCGCGGCGGACGAACTCTGCCGCACGTGTGAACCCACCCTTATCTATTTATCTGCATGTATCTATCTACATTGACATTCTAAATTACAATATCATTATTATATATCAATATATATATTTTTCATTTCCTTATATTACTGTATATGTTCAGTATTATGTTCACCTATTGTAGAAACAATAAACAAAATAATAATGCAATAATAAAACTGATATCAAATGGGAAAGCATTTCTTGTTTATTATCACTTTATTGGTAATATGTATCAGGGGGACTTATAGTTCCCTGCCGACCAGAGTAATTTATGAGATTTACAAGTGGATTCTCTGCTAGTTCTTGTTGAATGTAGTTCATTGACAGTAGTGTAGTAAGTAGAATATTGCTGCTGCAGGATCTGGAGACATCTTCGTTTAGAGAGAATTCAGATGTAGGACTAAAAAGAAAATTAGAATTGATAAAATTAAGTCCAAAGTTGCCTTTAAATTTGCTTTTTGTTCTAAATACAAATAAGAAAAACACTGACATACAGTAAGAAATGCAAATATTTTCTTACTTCTTCTTTATTTCCATGGCCCACAGATAAGGACCTACTAGAACCAATACTCAGTTACGATAACACATTTGTTGTAATTGGTAGAGACTGACAAACCTCTGAAGATTTGTTTTGTTTTGGGTTTGTGGTAGAAGTTGAAAGGTTTAAAACATAGTGTATGACACTGTTAGGGCTCCTAGGACTATATATCTATAAAACATAGTGTATGACACTGTCAAAGCTCCTAGGACTATTTCTATAGAACATAGTGTTTGCCACTGTCAGGACTCCTTGAGCTACATATATAAAACATAGTGTATAACACTGTCAGGACTCCAAGGACTATGTATATAAAACATAGTGTATGACACTGTCAGTGCTCCTAGGACTATATCTAATAAAAGATCTCTATGGCAAACACAGACAAAATGTTGTCAAAGTGATACTACTTCAAATAGTGTTTTTTTTTTTCTATTTTGTTGTTATTATGACAATAGCGCGGCTTTGGTAAGTGGCAATTACAGATTAGAAGAAAAATTATGGTAAGTGTCAACGTGCCTGGATTTCCTGCCAGTTGCAAAGTGAAGAATTTGGCAAAAATCCACCAAAAATGATCACTTTATGGGAGCAAATGCCACAGCATCATTGCATTGGAGGAGTGAATAAATGACAAATACAGAGGTGAAGAACTGATTGTGGCAATATTGTTGTGTTTTTGATTATATTATGTTGTGGATATCTTTTATATTATAGATATATTTTTAGGATATTTAATTTTTAGTATTTTTAGCATCTGTAATTTGAATGTATAAATAGTGGGTGTGTGGGTGCTGTGAATCACCAAGCCACAGATGAAGCCAATTATGGGTGAAACTCAAGTCGGGCGGTCGTTTGGACTCAGATTCTGCTATTTGATTTTAATGATATGTTATGATGAATAATTTTATTTTATCAGTGGAATAAAAAAAACTTTTTTTATGGCTCTCTGGCTCTTCTGTATTACATTACAGGTTTTTTGCTTCCATGGTTCTACTTTCAAGGATCTGGGAGAGCATTTATACCTTACAAAGTGGAGCGTGCAGGCATTTTTAGCACCAGTGTGTATAGCATCCCAGCTCCAGGATGATCATCTGAAGAATTCTCCCTGTTTGAAAAGTGGATTCTACAGCTACATCCCTGCTTTTGCAGCTGACTGCTTCAAAAAAGGCTTAGATGCCTTTTTAGAGTAAAATAGCATTGATGCTTATGGAAATGTATAGAATGGCATTCCCTTTCCCATCCCCTGGTTGAACTTGATGGACATATGTCTTTTTTCAAAGGTTGGGCCACCTTATAATAGTGTAGCACTGTGAGACTTTTATCTGAACTCTCAGATTTGTGCATTATTATTGTTTAGAGGTTTGTTACAAGGAAAAATTGTGGCAGGGTGGCTGGCTGAAAACAAGTGACTTTAAAAAAAAACTGCCAAAAATTATCCCACTATGGGAGCAAATGCAATAGCAACATAGCAACAAGTGACCAAAAGGTAAAAAAAATGCTGTTTCTTCTCTTCCATCCCTTGTTGCTTAAGAGTGTTTTCTGTATAATATATACATGTATAGTATAGTATATATATATATATATATATATATATATATATATATATATATACATATATTAAGAGGATAGAATCACTGGTAGTGTAGTTGTCTCTGATTCCGACAAATTTGTTGGCCTCCTCAAAGGGCTTCAGAAGGCAACACATTTCCCTCATGAACCTCCAATGGCAGATTTCAAAATACCATATTATCCCTATGGTTTGCTGCATTCAGTAATCATTCACTGCCTTCTTCTGCTCAAACAGACACTACCTCTGGTGAAGTTAGGATGAGAAGTAGTCCAGTAAGAAGGAACCAAAGGAGGCAGATGGGTCCCCCTCCTACTATTGGACCTGGGCCTACAAAAATGGGGTGGTGTCAATACTAGCATCTGGCCTTGTTGCCACCGACTCAGTGGGCCATAAAAGTCATGTATTGCCACTGAACATCATTGCTGCTCCATGCATCAACGGTGGAATATACTTTTTCTCACACTGACATATCTAAAAAAAGGCTCACGTTCTCAAACACATGACAATGTAAAGCAGGGACAGATTTCCTAGAGAAATAATGGTAGCTAGGTATCCTCCACCAAGGCTGAGCACAAGCCTTCAGTTGACAAAACATAGTGGAATCCAGTATGTGGTGCAGCTTCGACTGCACTGCCAACAACTTGGCCTAGTATGAGTTAAAGTTGCAGACCAGCCGGATGACTGGGCACGTATTGCTGTTTCCTGGACACACATTCCCTTATGAATGACTGAAGGAGAAGAAGCAAATGATGATGATGATGATGATAATGATGACGACCATGTACTAGCTGTGGATGTGGCCTGACTACAAAGAAGATACTGGAGAGGAGGAGTATGACAGTCTTACCTCCGCTAATTCTATTTTGCCAAATGAGCTGGTGACACTATTTCATGTTAGTATGGTGAGATCTAGTTCCTAAATTTGTGCCAGCATGGCCATGGCTAATTTTCTGTTTGCTGATCTTGCACATTGCTGATTGCTGATCATGCACAATTAGTTGTGGAGTAGAGGAGCCTGTGTCACTCATTCCCAATACCCAGAAGGGTCAGTTCTTTTCCAGGCAGTCAATCTACCTATCAGTATATTTTTGGCATGTGGGAGGAAACCCACGCAAATATAGGGAGAACATACAAAGTCCTGGTCAGTTTCAAACAAAGGATCCCAACGCTGCAAGACAACAGTGCTAATCATTGAGTCATCATTCTCAAAATACTTTGAGAAAACCTATTACCAAATAAAAAAAAATTCACAAAATGAGATTTGACACTGAAAGGCCAGTGTATGTATAATACAGTGGACATTACAGTCACAGTACTGTTCAGAGTCCCCTTCCCCCACTCCTATGATTTATCTCCATCTATCTGTCTAAAATGTATTAAATCTAACTAAACCATTCTTCAGACTCCCCTATAATTCTGAAGTACTATTGCATTGTTGGTGTTTTTTTGTGCTATCATTGTGCTGGATTGAGCTGCACTTAGCTCTGTTCTCCAGCCTGCTATGGCTGTGCTGCTTCCTGTGCAATATCCTACATCCTGATATGACATCATCACTGTAACCTCTCCTCCCACCATGATTAGCTGAGAGGCTGTCAGGTGATGCCAGAAGCCTGTCTAGGTCACAGAGACCATGTGATCCTTCTCCTCTGCTCTTCTACCATTTTATGTTTGTCCAAGACGAATTGAAAAGTTTTGGTCCATTGGAAACCTAAACTTTTGGACATTTCAGGTCAAACTTGGTTCATTCTAAATCGTTTTGCTCATCTCTAGTGATTAGATGTTAAAAGATTTCCTTCCCATCTCCAGGATCATATTTAAACCTGTAGCTTAAGCTAATATAAGTGTTTTCCCCATTACATTGCTTTCTCTTACTCCATTTGCCAGATACAGCTGAATATGTCACCCCAGTGTTTAAAGCTTGTTGCTTAAGTTACAACCCCCTCTGTTATCTATCTGCAGTGGTCAGGTGATCAGTCCTTGTTCACGGCCACCTCTATTTTCTTTTCTTCACTATGATTGATGGCTAAAGGAGCAATCTGTCATCTCTGCAAAAGCACCTTGATCACTGCCTCTTATCTCTGTAAGTAAACCAGAGATAACTGTGTGGTTACCGTGATGCTGGTCTGAGCTGTACATAATAAAGTCTAAACCTGGCCATGAACATGTCACCGAAAGGAAAGGAAGGTGAGAGAAGACAGGTGAGCAGGTGAATCCCTGAGATGGATAAACCCCAGTAAAGGAGTAGTCTTATTGTATTCCTTATGAAGGCATATGGGCATCATTGTGGGATTTCTTAATCAATACTCCCTTCTTAAACCAGACTGGAGAGTTGATGTAAAGAATCATTTTTGGTAAACCCAACATATATTATACAGTATGGTTGGCCATTTATTTGTAGATGTACATTTTGCCAGCAGAGGTTTCCGGACAAGTGGCTCACATAGTTTTTTTCTAGCGATCACAGCTGATCACCAAGGTTTACTGTAAAGCAGAAAGATCTGTAACAATGATCTCACCACTGGACTACCTTTTTCTATAGGGAAGTACTCTGTTACCCTTTAAGGACTTACTTGTGTAGGAAGCAGAGGACAATCTTCTCGTTTGATACAGTACCCATCATAGAACACCAAATCTGTGTTCTCGCATACACAACCTTGTACACATTGAGTCCGGCATTTACTTTCAGGAAAGCAGTATGATTCGCATGGAGCACATAAATGCCACTTGCTGCCTTTAGAACAAGATGAAACTAAGATAATAATAGTGGAAAAGATACTATTATTAACTGATGACTGCAGGGATAAACTAGACTGAAATTGTGAATTTTCAGAAATATCAGCACTGAATATTGATGATGGTTGACAAATACTCATATATCAGCATATTGCAAAAGTAGCAATTTTTTTTAACATAGTAATTATTAGAAATCAATAATAAATACTGATATTTCATTATTAGTAGTAGTATTAATACTACTGCTACTAATAATAATACTAATAATAATAATAATAATAACATTAATAGTAATAATGATAATAACAATACACTACTACTACACTACTACTACTACTACTACTACTACTAATAATAATAATAATAATAGCAACAATGTCTTACCAAAAACAACTAGACTGAAATAAGTGACTTTTCGGAAATATCAGCAATGAATATTGATGATGGTTCTCAAATACTTGTATATTAGCATATTTGTCACAAAAGTAGCATTTTTTGTTAACATATTAATTAATAGAAATCAATAATAAATACTGTATGCCATTATTATGATTAATAATAATAATAATAATAATAACATTAATACTACTAATAATAATATTTCTGATAATGATAATAATAATGGTAAAATAATAACAGTATTATTATTATTATTATTATTATTATTATTATTATTTTACTAATAATAATAGCAACAATGTCTTACCAAAAGCAAAGGTCTGTGGACAATCTGATTTGTGAATACATTTCCCCAAATACATCAGTTGGTTGCCCTTACACACACATCCTCTCCTGCACTTCTCTATACATTTTTGTCCATGAACCGGGCAATAATCATCACAACCTGAACAGGAGTCCCACTCCATGTTGTCTGGACATTGTCTATCTAAAAAAAAAAAAAAATACATGAGAAAATTTCATAACCGAGGCAGGTTCCCAAACTTTTCATAGAACTCATTGTGGAGTTCTAGCTTCACAGGGTTCAGTCTGTTTTCCCTATTGTGAAACCATAGTAAACCAGTAATGCCATTTCTTACCCTCCTCTGGGATATATGGGCACTCAGACCGTGGGAAACAAGCATCATTATGGAGGAAATACCCCACTACTTTACATGTGCAACCTTTCTGACATCCGCTCTTACAGATCTTTTCTGCAATAGGACACTCTGACCAACAGCCTGTACAGTTAGATTCTTCTGCATCCGGGGGGCACGTTAGGACAGAATCTGTGTTTGGTGACAAAAATTAGAAAATATAATTTCTGCCTGCAAAACCAAGTAATTATTGTAACAATGGATCTGTAGCTAGAGATAAAGGAAACATTGGAAGTTTCAATAATGGAACATTGTGCAGGTCAGAACTACTTAGTTTACAGCACTTGGTTATCTCTGAGGAACCCTTTGAAGTGATGGGGCATCTGCCTCCTCCAGGGGTGTGGCTAATTCACAAAGGGGGTAAAACAGCACTGCTTTTAGTATTGGTCTCAGCAGTCGCAACATAACCCTTTAAGACGAAGGGGTATTTAAAGCACATTTTATTCCATGTTACACATGTCAAATTGTGATACATCACTTTTAGCATAGTTAGCAGAAATGCTAATGTGCGGATGGCAGGATATAGAGCAGGAGGAGCTGAGCAGGTTATACACAGTGTTCTATGTGCGGATGGCAGGATATAGAGAAGTAGGGGCTGAGAAGATAAAGCTCATAGACGCTGAGCAGATTGTAGACCATGTTCTATATACGGACAGCAGGATATAGAGCAGGAGGGGCTGAGCAGATTGTAGACCATGTTCTATATACGGACAGCAGGATATAGAGCAGGAGGGGCTGAGCAGATTGTAGCCCATGTTCTATATGTGGAGCGGATATAGAGCAGGAGGGGGGGGGGGGGTGGAGGCCATTGTTTTTATGTGGGGAGGGGGGTATAGGGGGGGGGGGGGGGGGGGGGGTGGGGGGCGTGTTTTTTTTGGGGGGGGGAGGGTTGGGGGGGGGGGGGGGGGGGGGGGGGGTGGGCCTTGTTTTTTTGGGGGGGGGGGGGGAAAGAGGGGGGGGGGGGGGGGGGGGGTGGGGTTTTTTTTTTGCGGACAGCAGGATATAGAGCAGGAGGGGCTGAGCAGATTGTAGACCATGTTCTATATGAGGACAGCAGGATATACAGCAGGAGGGGCTGAGCAGATTGTAGACCATGTTCTGTATGTGGACAGTAGGTCTTTTGTTCTCTGCTAGTTTAACACTAGAAGTCCCAGAAATTTCGAGCTCCCCCTTGAAGTCCTGAAAGAGGGTCAAATGACCCTTAGTCCAAACTGACAACTCTGATGGCTCCAATTAGCATTTCCTTTCATTTGTAAATGTGGCCATTGTCTGAGGAATCTGCAGGGGGGAATTGTGTTGATCCACCTCAGGTCTTGTAAGAGAGTGTAAAGAAAAGAATGTAAGCTGCTCCTGAGTGTCTGCCCACCCCCCAGCTGCATTGTTGTGCTGGGAATATTTGCTAACACCTTAGCAAATTTGCATGCAGCCTTTTGTGCTGTGGGGGATGTGACTGATTCTCAAAGTAGTCTGAGACTTGAAATCAAAGTACATCTGTAATGTCCTCCCATATCTTGGCAAGGACCCCAGTCGTCCCAGCGGGGAGAGACTGTCCGAAACTGTAGTGATGAGGCTGATGGAATCATTCATGGAAAAGGGCAGAACTGTAACCACGAACAATTTCTTTACATCATTGTCACTTGCACAACGACTGCTTAGCCGGAAAACCACTATCCTCGGCACAGTCAACAAGAGTCACCGGGAAATTCCTCAATCCGCTAGACAGATGGACCGCACTGAATTCACCACTCAGGTGTTTTCAACCACTGATGCCACACTGACAGTGTATGCACCCAAATGAAAGAAGGCCGTCTACATTCTCAGCAGCATGCACAGCGTGGTTGAGACTAAGGATACCAACAAAAGGAAGCCAAACACGGTCACACAATACAACCACACAAAGTGCGGTGTGGATGTAATGGACCAAATGGTGCGGGAGTACAGCGTGCATGCAGGAACACGGAGATGGCCAGTCGCCATGTTCTACAACATGATTGACATGGCAGCACTGAATGCTCATGTTCTTTATCAGGCATGCACTGGGGTGCAGGAGAGACGGGTGGACTTCCTGGTTGAGCTTGCAAAAGAGTTAGGTGGCTCTCATGTGACTGAAAAGAAGGCACGCAAGGAGAAACTCCTTCAGCAACAACCTTCCACACCCAGCCCTGGCAAAAGGGCGAAGTGTCAGGTCAACCATCGATGCACGAACAATTGTGCAACTGAGAGATGTGTTTACTGCTACAAATACACGTGTGGCAAATGTACCAGGGACATACCCAGGCAGTGCCAGGTATGTTCCGACAGTGCAGACAGACTGCTGAGTGAGTGCTGAAATGCTAGTCACACAAGAAGGACATGCCACTCACACACACACACGCAGCCCCCCACAGCAGCCTATTGTAAATATGTGTGGAATTGTTTTATTCCTTGTATTTTTTTTATTATTTTCATAACAAAAATAAAAAGCATAGAAACAAATAACAGTTGTTCTTTTGTATATTTACATTTTTGTATATTTAGATTCAAGTCAATGGGTGCAGAAAAAAAAAAAAAAATCGCTAAAAAAATCACAGCTACTTGCGATATTTTTGTGATCTGTCCCATTGGTCATATAGATCACTCTCTGGGATTTTTTCGCACGAAAAAAATCGCACAAAAAAAAAAATCGCAGGAAAATCGCACCTATGAAAAAAAATCGCACGAAAAAAAAATCGCAGGTGTGCTTGGTGCCATTGAAATACATTGGCAAATCGCAGAAAAAAATTCTATCGCATTGCGATGCGATTTTCACGCAATTTTTTTTCGCTAGTGTGCTTGAGGCCTTAGACCAGGGGTCGGTAGCAACGCGTGCCAAGAGTGGCACGCGAGGCTTATTCCCGTGGCACGGCAGCGGACTCCTTACCCAGCAGTTTCGATCGGACCAAACACGGCCGAAACGAAACTGCTATTATTATACTGTGGGGTCTCTTCAGACCCCCGAGTATAATAAGCGGAGCCCCCGGGGAGATGATCAAACATAAAAAACTATGTACTCACTATTCCACGCTCCGCAGCCGCTCTGTACTCTTCGGGCGCTTCTGCCTGCAGGGGCCACTATAGAGCATAATACCGTGTGCAGGGACCACTATGGGACATATACCGTGTGCAGGGGCCACTATGGGACATATACCGTGTGCAGGGGCCACTATGGGACATATACCGTGTGCAGGGGCCACTATGGGACATAATACCGTGTGCAGGGACCGCTTGGGACTATACCGTGTGCAGGGGCCACTATGGGACATATACCGTGTGCAGGGGCCACTATGGGACATATACCGTGTGCAGGGGCCACTATGGAGCATAATACCGTGTGCAGGGGCCACTATAGAGCATAATACCGTGTGCAGGGACCACTATGGGACATATACCATGTGCAGGGGCCACTATGAAGCATAATACAGTGTGCAGGGGCCACTATAGAGCATAATACCGTGTGCAGGGACCACTATGGGACATATACCGTGTGCAGGGGCCACTATGGAGCATAATACCGTGTGCAGGGGCCACTATGGAGCATAATACCGTGTGCAGGGGCCACTATGGCGCATAATACCGTGTGCAGGGGCCACTATGGAGCATAATACCGTGTGCAGGGGCCATTATGGAGCATAATACCGTGTGCAGGGACCGCTATGGGACATATACCGTGTGCAGGGGCCACTATGGGACATAATACCGTGTGCAGGGGCCGCTATGGGACATAATACCGTGTGCAGGGGCCACTATGGGACATAATACTGTGTGTAGGGGCCACTATGGAGCATAATACCATGTGCAGGGGCCACTATGGAGCATAATACCGTGTGCAGGGGCCACTATGGGACATAATACCGTGTGCAGGGGCCACTATGGGACATAATACCGTGTGCAGGGGCCACTATGGGACATATACCGTGTGCAGGGGCCACTATGGGGCATAATACCGTGTGCAGGGGCCACTATGGAGCATAATACCGTGTGCAGGGGCCACTATAGAGCATAATACCGTGTGCAGGGGCCACTATGGGACATAATACCGTGTGCAGGGGCCACTATGGGACATAATACCGTGTGCAGGGGCCACTATGGAGCATAATACCGTGTGCAGGGGCCACTATGGCGCATAATACCGTGTGCAGGGGCCACTATGGAGCATAATACCGTGTGCAGGGGCCACTATGGAGCATAACACCGTGTGCAGGGACCGCTATGGGACATATACCGTGTGCAGGGGCCACTATGGAGCATAATACCGTGTGCAGGGGCCGTTATGGGACAAATACTGTGTGCAGGGGCAGCTATGGGACAAATACTGTGTGTAGGGGCCGCTATGGGACATAATACCGTGTGCAGGGGCCGCTATGGGACAAATACCGTGTGCAGAGGCTGCTATGGGACATAATACCGTGTGCAGGGGCCACTATAGAGCATAATACCGTGTGCAGGGGCCGCTATGGGACATATACCGTGTGCAGGGTCTGCTATGGGACATATACGGTGTGTAGGGGCCGTTATGGGACATATTGCTGTGTGCAGGGGCCGCTATGGGACAAATACTGTGTGCAGGGACTGCTATGGGACAAATACTGTGTGCAGAGGCAGCTATGGGACAAATGCCGTGTGCAGAGGCAGCTATGGGACATATACCATGTTGAAGGGGCCGCTATGGGACATAATACCGTGTGCAGGGACCACTATGGGACATTATTCTGTATAACGGTGTGTTTTCTATATTAAGGATGTGTTTTTGCACAGAAAACTCCGGCTTTGTTTTTTTTTGTGCAAAAATGCACCAGTTTTACATTGAATGAAAAAGTTCCAAATATAGCTGCATCCAGATACATAGTGTGTATTCACCATAAGGATGCCGCCATACGGGGCTCCTGGACACAATAAATTTACCACTAATTGGGGGCTGCACATGGACTTTCATTGCTTCTAATCAGAAAGTACAGGAGTGTCCCAGGAAATAGCAGTAAACTCATGTGTCCTAAAGCATCTGGTGGCAGCACTTCTGTGTTATGGTTTGTGGTATATGACTTTAGTTTAGGGGTCGTCAGACTTACAATTATTGACCGGCACTCCGAGTACCTCATCTTTGATTTTTTTATTAAAATCGGCACGCCGAACAAAAAAGGTTGCCTACCCCTGCCTTAGACAAATGCTTCTGGTCATTACTCACAGCTGTATCTTGCTCTAAAATTTCTAATTCTATTTAAAATATATAAAAAATGATTAATTGTTTCAGTGCTTTTTTGCTCAAATAAAACTAAACTTAATACAATATGTATAGTCTTTATATTATCAAATACAATAAACTGAATAGAACTAACTAGACACTAAATGGCTAAACTCAATGGAAAACAACAACCTCCTGTGGTGTGACAGTAATGGCCTTAATTACAGAACAAAAGACGGTGATTATAGGATGTTAGATAAAATCCTTCAGGTCATTCGACCCGTCTCTGGATTCCAAAGGTAGAAATGTTAAATGACCCCTCTCTGGGACTTCTAGTGTTAAAAGTCCACCAGTTGCTTGGAGGAGCTGCAGTGAACCTGAACTAGCACAGCTCTGTACATCTAGCAGATGGAAAATGCTGCAAGCACAGTCCCAGTTATATGAACTCTCAGAAAATCCTTTTAAGGCTGAGGCCCCACATTGCAGAAATGAAGCTTTTATTGTTGCAGATTTTGTTGCCTTTTTTTGGCTTTTGCTAAAAAAAAAAAAAAAAAAACCCAGCAAAATCTGTAACAGAAAAAGCTTTGTTTCCGTAACTTGGGGTCTCAGCCTTAATGTGGTAAATTAATTACTAATTTGTCAGAAGTGAGACTTCCATCGATAAATATATTGTGGTGGGTCTTACGTGAAAGAGGTCTGGGATGGACACTGAGGACACCTGTAAAAGAAAACATAGTTTATACTCAACAACGGTGAAAAAACTAGACGTAATGTGATTAGCAACTGTTTTACTTAATGTGCAAAAAGTCATGTTAAATTAGGCTACATTTGTATGTGATACAGGTAAACAGCTAGAATAGATAGACTGAACAGTAGATAGATATGCAATAGACGGATAGATTTGGGAGAAGAAAGAAAGGTTGTGTATTGGATTAGATAGATAGATAGATAGATAGATAGATAGATAGATAGATAGATAGATAGATAGATAGATATGTTATATGACATAAAATCCACTTAAAATCCAGACAGATAAAAACACACCAGGTATCGACTCTCACAGGGGTCTTTCTCAAGTGCTCTTTGAGAAAGACCCCTGTGAAGGTCGATATGTGGTGTTTTTTTCCCTCCATTAAGGAACTCCTATCATTTTTTCAAGATGCCATGAGAGGATTTTTTTTTTTTTTAATCTGTATTTTAAGTGGAGACAGTGTGCTGCAGGGCATTTTGAGGGTGACATATTCCCTGAATGGTTGGTGCTGTCTCAATTCTTATTCGATATTGGATAGCTAGCTAGATAGATAGATAGATAGATAGATTATATGACATGATATATGATATACATACATATATGGATAGAGAGAGAAAGATTTCATTTATAATATGACATGATATATGATATAGATGAATACTTTTTGGATAGATATGAAGTAGATAGATAGATAGATAGACTTGATTTATGATATGACATGATATATGATATAGATAGATAAAGAGTTAGGATCGAAATGTTGCATTGCATAAATCCAATTGTAACTGATTTTTTTTGTCACTAATTTGGAGTGCTGTCCATTTGTTCTTTTGTCTATGTGGATTGGGGTTCTATGCCAGACCCTAGTGGACTTGCACCCAGCAACCTTTAAGTTCATGTATAAATGGTGCTGCTCTTAAACTTCTTTTGGATTGTAGATAAATACATAGATAGATAGATAGATAGATATGAGATAGATAGATAGATAGATAGATATGAGATAGATAGATATATACAGTATATATATATATGAGATAGATAGATAGATAGATAGATAGATATGAGAGATAGATAGATAGATAGATAGATAGATAGATAGATAGATAGATAGATATGAGATAGATAGATATATACAGTATATATATATAGATATGAGATAGATAGATAGATAGATAGATAGATAGATATGAGAGATAGATAGATAGATAGATAGATAGATAGATAGATAGATAGATAGATAGATAGGTAAAATTACATTTCAAGAGATTTAACAGCATAAAACGTTGTAGAAAATACTTTTTTCTCTTACCATAAATAATAAGACAACCAAAGATTTTCCATCTCATTATTACTGTTTTCTACAAAATATGAGAATATAAAATATTTATAGGAGAAGCAGTATATCAATAAGTCCGTCTATCGTACAGTCAGTAGGATATGCTGATATGATGTGACTTACCTTCACTGACTTTCTAGCTGACACTGACACTCATGACATCTCATTGCTGTTTATCCATGAAGACTAAATACCAATTGCAGGTTAATTTGCCTCCTTTTACATTCTGTATTGTGCGTGAGATCATTTATTTCGGCCTCGCACCTGTTCACACAATGAGGCATTTGAAAGCTCATTTATTCTAAAACCTTAATGGAATTCAGTAAGACATGA
The DNA here is from genome assembly GCA_947044405.1 of Leptodactylus fallax. Lineage (NCBI taxonomy): Eukaryota > Metazoa > Chordata > Amphibia > Anura > Leptodactylidae > Leptodactylus > Leptodactylus fallax. Next base: position 80,901 of record CAMRHE010001132.1, read on the forward strand.
GAAACTTCGAGTAAGTCTCTTTTTAACTTGATGTTGCATTTTAATCCAAATGTTTGATCTTGTCATTTCTTAATCTATAATGGTTGGTTCCTGCATAGCCATAAAGTGACATGATAAAATTATGTGCAACAGCTAGGATGACAGACAACTTGAATCCTGACCGGTTAACTCCTTAAATGCCATACTCAATAGCAAAACATAGTCAAAACATTTAAAGGATTAGATAGACAGAGGGGATTCTTCTGTCCATTACTTCTCCTTTATGAGTTGGAGATAGATTCCCATGGCAGCCAGGACAGCCTTTAGAAGAGAAAGTTATTTTCACACTGACTGGTGTAACATAATACAGAATTATTGCTTATTATAAAAAATTATCAGAACATTACAGAACATTAAATAAGCTAACTACCAGAATTGAACCAATAAAAATGACAATTTGGCCCCAAAAAAACAAGCCCTCACCCAGTTCTTTCAATGGAAAAATAAAAAACTAAATATAAGTCTCAGAAAAAAATGTAAACATAAAAATAAATATTTTTTTTAGCTTTTTTATATTGCAACAATAATAAAAACATTTGCAAAATGTTGGTATTGCTATAGTCACACTGACCTGCAGAATTAAAGGGGTTGTCCAGGCAAAAATGGACCTATAAATTATTTTTAAATTCAGCCAGGGGCTGTGAAAAAAAAAAAAACATACTTACCTTTCCGAGGGGCTCTGATGCTTTCCGGTCCATTGTTTTCTTCAGGCGGAAGTTCCTGCCACACGTGACCGCTGAGGCCAATCAATGGCCTCAGTGAAGGGCACGTGACATGCCGGGGGTCTCTTCCTGAAGTCACTGATTCGCCTCAGTGGTTACGTAAAAATTGAGGCCAATCAGCAGCTTCAGTGGAAGGGATCCGAGACATCACAGTCGGCAAGCAGTTTCACTTTGAGAAAACAGCCCAGCAGAAGGACCGTACTGCACTAGGAGGACTCTGGAGCATTGGGGACAGGTGAGTATAATTTTTTTTAATATATATATATTTTTTTATAATTTTTTTTCACCTCCCCCCACTTATTTAATATATAAAAAATTGTGAGGACAACCTCTTTAAGGTAATATATTTTTTTATATCATTTAGATGGGTAAACACCATAGCAGTGAACCCCAATAAAAACAACACTCAGAATATTATAGAATTTATTCCATTTCCTTCTAAAAAATTAGTAAAAGTTTTTGTATACATTATTTGTATTATTTGCCCCTAAAATATACAACTCCATCCACAAAAAACAAACCCTCATGTGACAACTTCAGTGGAAAAAATGAAAAAGCTATGATTCTAGGAAGACAGTAATATGCATTTTGTTCTGATTGATTATCACAAGCTAGCTCTGGCACATGCACAGTGCGCAGGTGAAGCCGCGTCCAGTACAGCTCTCTTTACATTGGATGGACAGGATGTGGATTACGATGATGAATCATGGCTAGAGGGATAATAGTAAGCTCCTCCTAGTGGTGACCTCTGGCAGAGAGAATGTTATCATGTATCACTTTGGTTTTTTTTGTGTTTCTGTTGAGATTTACATTCTCATGTTAGAACAGGGATTAAAGGGATTGTCTGCTTCAAATAATCTATTTGTCACAGGTTGTCCAGAGATCAGTATTATTGGTGAGAAAATTTTGCACTAAGCGTTGATTTTCTACAGCACCTCCACTGGACAAAGGAAGCATTACACAATTTCCATTCAAGTTGGTGGGTAATGGATGACCATGATGGGTCCTCCAGATTAAAAAAAAAAAACACTTTATAGTTTCTTTCAAGCCTGTTTAAAAGATGAGGGTCCTAAATACCCCCCTCCATTTCCTTCCGATTAATTTAGAGTTTTCTTTTAAAAAAGGTACTTGGATATTTAAACCAGACTTAAATAACTCTAGTATGTAAAATCCCCTTGAGACGATTCACTTCCCATCTCCTTCATTTGCAGGTAGCAGCTGATCTGAATGCCAGCTGTGCCCGAGGCAGTTTAGCTTGTAAAAGTAGTGCCAATTGTTAACTGTTTAATGGCTCACTATAACTTTCTTCTTCACTTTTACAATAGGGCTTACTTTAGGATAAAATATACAATGTGAATGTGTCCCCTTAACAAGACGCAATATGAAAGATAACTTTAGTTTTTGTAACTTATAATTGAATTCATGGAAGGGAAACATTATCAGCTCTAACTAGATTTAAAAAAGTCTTCAATTTTGCAAAAAGTTTTTTTCAAGGGTGAATTGTTGGCAGGATGGGGGTTGGAGAGTGAGACATTGATAGCAGATTATTCAGAGGTATGGTAGAGTCAGAGGGGTACATAGAAGGCAGGCAGCTCATAGGAAGGATCAAAATTGCCCCCCTTCCACCCCACTATGGTGCCTGTTAGAGGGTAAAGTGCTTGTTGGATCCTTGGGAGTCACCTTTATTTGCTAACAATGCAGTTTACCTGGAGAATGCAGGTCAGTCTAGGCTTTTGACACTCAATAGCAAAATGACTGAGACCGAAAGGGCTAAGTTTTCTCTTTAAGGACCTCAGAGCCTTCGTCGTCTACCTCTATGGTCAGATGTGACCCCATTTAGTTAAGGATTCCATTTACTCATGAAAATAGTTCAACACAATATCAACATGCAAATAACATGCTTACATGGCTGCATCTCAACACTGGGTGGCCCGAACGAAGACATATTGAATAGATCGCATGTCACGTTGTGATAACTAGAGATGGGATCACTTTCCCTCACCTTGTGGCATCGAGCTGCTCCATTGCCAGCATCTTCTGTCCTCTTCTAGCCTCCTGTGTGATATCAGTAGCCCCAGGGTACACTTCATACCTGTGTTTGGGCTCCAGCAGTCACATAGGGCATGCTATCATCATGATACTTTGATACAAGACTCCTGAGGCTAGTGTACCCCCTGGTGACCAAGGCTCAGAATTCACATGGGGTGCACTGCCTCTCCACATATTGTGGGAAGAGACCTCATAGTATACCAATGACTTGTGAAACCCAAAAATATATGGTTCAGCCAAACCCAATTAAAAAAAAAAAAAATTCATAACAAATCTAGGCCATTACAAACAAGTTCAGATTTCTCTAGTCATAAAACCATGTTTATAAAAGTTGACCATCTGGTAATACACATATCTAGTCTTGTCTAACCAAGAGGATAGGCAAGTACCATCTGTATAACATGTTTAATGTGTCAATACACAGATTTTTACTACGGAATGAATTGGAAGACACGAGTAACATTATAGTTATGTACATATTTATTAGGTGGTACAACATGGTCTTTGCAAGAACAATATACAGAATTTGGGAAATATTTTACACTAAGGAACTTACAATCATACATTGACTATTTAGGGATCTTTATTTCCAGAAATTGTGCCACTCTGGTCCACGAGCTTTGATTAATTTTGCATCTGGACCTGAACAGGGCTGAATTGTAGTGCCAGGGATACCCTATAGATAGGAGTGATGCTGGTTGTAAAAAGGACTATATAAGGAGAATAGTAATGACTTAACATTAACAGTGAGTCTGTCTGAGGCCATTACAATACAGACTGCTCCATCTGTAGTTAGACATTATTAGGGGGTCAGTTGGGGCACTTGGACTTCTTGATGCATCGTGGGATGGCCTCATTTGTAAGAACATATCCATCAATACATACACAACGGGACATGCATTTTTCACCTGGTGTATAGTATTTTCCCAGGGTATTACATGTTTCCTGGGGTATCTTGTAACACTCAATGAATGTTGAGTATGCCGGGCAGTTGACATTACAGGACGACACAGGGACACACTCATGGGAATCTTTAGATTTGAAGACATATCCATCTATACAGTGACACTGGGTAGTACAGGGTTCATTGCAGGCTGTTGCATTGAGATTGTCACAAGTATTGAAGCAGAGGGACTTGCAACTGTACACACTATTGTCAGGGCATTGATCACCTGTAGGAGACAAACCAAAAATACAGTAATGTAGGAAGAGAAGCTAACAACATAGGAAGTGGAGTCAGGTCATTACAAAACTTCTTCTGCCGAATATTATTATATTATGTTCTCATTCACTCTTGGTGATGTATGAGTGACGTAACCGATCTCACTCCAGTGACTGCTGAGGCCACTGATTGGAGTCATTGGTCACACGAGGTGCAGGACGTCCAGCAGCGCAGAACTAGCACTGAACGAACAACAGCACCAGTACCGGAGAAATTTGTGGTACTTGTTATGACACAATGATCAAGGAGGCAACCTCTTTCCATATGTCCTGTTAGAGCATACAAATGTCATAAGGAGGGTACCCCACTTGGGATGCCCCACTAAAGTGGGGAGGTTCTCATCTAAATCAGCTCCCTCTCTGCCAAATCCAGCTTATGCAACAAATAATGACAGATTTCTCCTCTATGGAAAATAGTGACTGACTGCAACATTTAGTGGTAACAGCTGATCACAAGACGCTGAAGCTAAACCCAAAGACCTCAGTTGATTTATGACCCGACTAATCTAGACAAGGGATGTTTTCATCAGATAATAATCCTTTTAAGCTTTATTTACATGAACCCAGAAAAGCCTTTTAAGGATGCAAAAATTCTGCATTTACAGTACCTGCTAAGTGGATGGGATTCTTGCTAATCCCATCCACACATTGCAGGAAAAAAAAAAAAAATCTGCAGTGGAAATTCTGCGATCTCAAAAAAGGCAGCAAGTCAATTATACCTATGGAAACCGCTGAAGTTTTCCATATAATAGGGACAGAAAGTCCACAGAGGAAAACTCTACAGACTTCTTGACTGCGGCTTGCTACTTGCCTACGGCTGGGTTCACACTACTGAGTGTCAGACGTAAGACTGTCTATGTGTGCCCCAGATTTACCAACCTACTGTATGTTGGGTGGCAGACTGCTAGCATTATAGTTACGCATGCTGCTAGGAATCCCTGTCCCATAGTGATAGTAAAGTACAGGACAGTATGTAGCAGAAAAGCAGGGACCCCTGGCATCAGACATAACTCTAATTTCAGGAGTCTGTCTCCTGGAATAGCATACAAGTCACTACATCTGGTGCACACACGGTCCGAGAATCATGTCTGAGACAAAATTGCTGCAAAAAAAAAAAAAAAAAAGCAGCGTTTTTCAGCCCCAGCAGAGAGTGATGTTTTATTTAATCTTATCTCTGCATTGTGTAAAAGACGCTGCAGAAACCTGTTTTAGGCTAAGGTCCCATGTTGCAGAAATGCAGCTTTTTTGTTGCAGATTTTGCTGCGTTTTTTTGAGCCAAAGCCTAGAATGACTACAAAAGGAATTGAAGATTTATAGGAAGTTCTTATACTTCTCCCTTCTGCTCAATCCACTCCTGGCTTTGGCTTAAAAAAACACAACAAAATCTGCAACAGAAAATGCTGTATTTCTGCAACGTGGGCCCCATGTGGTGTCCAGCTGCAAAAACGCTGCGGGAAAAACCACGTCGGGAAGGCATTGTGGTACTTCCTGCAGCGCTTTAGACAGAAAGCTTGCAGAGGCTTTTGCGGTTTTTACTGCAAAGTGGGAATGGGATGCTCTGACTGTAAAACGCCGCGCTTTTTTCTGTGGCGATTTCGCCACGGGCGAATCACAGGGTTACCCCACATGGGGCCCCGGCCTTAAAAAAACTATAAAAAAATCCAGCATGTTAATTTTACTTGTGACTTTTTATTTTCTATAGTGTTTTTAGCTGCATTGTACTACATGTGGCCTTAACCTAATGAGTGACTATACAGACACTTGGCATTTAATGGGATGTCCATTAATTAAAGTTAAGGTTGCATGAAAGTGTTATCTTGATGGAGTCAATATAACGGAAGGTGCGATCTAAAGTAATGGTGGCTCTGCATAAATATATGATGCTCCAGAGCAGAGGATTAAAGGGGTCTCAGAGATATAAGTATTTTGTGGTCTTTTTTGCAAGTTTTCGAATGGACAAATATACATTCTCACCATATTTTAAAGATAAGAAAAAAAATATTGACAAACAAAACTAAACAAAAAAAAAAACACTTTCACTTATAACCACAAGATGTGTAACATGAACATGAGGTGCAGATGATCCACACAATGATGACTTACTTTTAGCAGCAGCTCCAGATAGAAACACAAAACATACTGAAAAAGATAAGAAAACAGTATTATAACAATGTCTGCAATGCTGATGAACATAACATATATGCTTGTATACTGGTCTATACTATATACTGATATAAACCTGTAATTACACTATATTATCTGTATTATGTGACTCACCCCCTACGAGCACTGCCAGGACTTTCTGAGAGGAAGCCATGTTTGATTTATTCATGGATTAAACCAGAGGCTGAGGAGGAAATACAGAGTTAGAAAATGCAATGTATATATGAGACAAGAAAAAGAGGAAAGAGAAAAATGTTGGGAAGAAGAACAAGAGTGTAAGTAAGGGAGAGAAATAGGAGGAAAAAAAAAGAAAAAGAAAAAAAAAAAAGGAGGAGAAAGGAAAAGTGGAAGAGGCAAATCTGAGAAAAGAGTGCAAAGGAAAACTGAAAAGAAGAGGGAGAAGGACAAGGGGAAGTGGAAAAGGCAAAGCTAAGAAAAAAGAGTGAACAGGAAAATTGAAAAGATGGACAAGGGGAAGTGAAAGAGGCAAATTACAAAATTGAAAAGAGAAAAGGAAGAGCTAAAGGAAAGATAAAAGTAGGTGGAGGTGAAATGATAAGACGGGAAGAAGAAGAGGATCAAGTGAAAAAAAAAAAAGGAAAAAGGAGGAAAGAAGAGAGAAAATAAAGAGAAGGATAAAAAGAAATAAAAAACATGTCAAAAGCACAAGAGAACAGGGAAAATGAAGTTAAAAATAAAAAACAATGGGCAAAATAAGAAGGGAAAGACTTAAGATGACAAGAAAAATGTAAGAAATCATGAACAGTAGAGAGAGGGAACAGAAATAGAAGAAAGAAGACAGTAATTATAATATAAAACATAGTAATCTTTATATCAGGTCACATATTCTACATCAATTTTCGATTCAGAGGCTAGATGTATAGCAAAAAAATATAAAATCAGACTTTACCTGGTAGGAGATGTGTCTGCTCTTGTTGGTTCTCTCACTGCTGTGTCTTATAAAGGCGCAGGCCTTGGAAGATATAGGTCACATTTTGTAATAGTTAAACATCCGGAGAGGATTTGTTGCTTCACCTGTGAGTGTCTCTTTCTGACGTCGCAGTGAGTCATTATCTCAAAAATGTCAGTTTGCATTGCTTTTGTGCTTCACAATATTTGCCTTTGTACAGAACCTTCCGGAACCGTGACGTCTTTGTCTAGTTCTTCCAGTGTTGGCAGTGACACGAGATGTTGTAATAGGAACTAATAAAGTTCATCATCAGATATTTTGTAATTATAATACATTTAAGGGGACATCCAAGTGCTAGAAAATAATTCTTATTCTGTATTACATAAAATGTTATACAATTGTATAAACTAAATTACACTTCTAGACCGGTGTGGAAAATAATGCCACAAAGGAAGAACGCTCGGAAATAGGAGTGCTAACATTTATTTTTATCAATTAACAAAATTAAGAGAAATGTAAATCCCATCAATATTTGGTGTGACCTTTTCCCTTTGCCTTCCATCAGTTCTTCTCGGTACTTGCAGACAGTTTTTGGCAGAACTGGGCAGGGAGGTTGTTCCCGCCATCTTGGAGAACTAAGCACAGATCTTCTGTGGATGTAGGCTTGCTCCAATCCTTCTATCTCTTCATGTCATCCTAGACAAACTGGATGATGATGAGATCAGGGCTATATCTGTGGGGGTCGGATCATCACTTGCAGGACTCCTCCTCCAAAGGGCAAAGGTCAGTCCAAATATTGATGGGCTTTACATTTCTCTCTTTTTCCATTCACTTCATTTTGTTAATTGACAAAAACTATTAACACTTCTGTTTCTGAAAGCATTCTCACTGTGCAGCATTTTCTTTACACCTCCCGAAAAGTTAGCTTGGTAGCAGAACAGGCGCAAACAGTTAGAGACAGGGACACAGTGTCTGGGGAAAACAGGGTTTTGCCCCTCTGTTTTTATTTAACCCCTTCCTGTCGGTGATGTGATTTTTTTTATTTTGACTCCCCGCCTACCCAAACGCATATTTTTTTTATGTTTCCTTTCATGGAGCCATATAAGGGCTTAATCTTTGCAGAACAAATTGTTCTTCATAATGGTATCAATTATTATTCTGTACCATGTACTGGGAAATCAGAATGGGATGGAAGTGGAGAAAGAGTGCATTTGTGCAACTTTCTTACAGGATTCATTTTTGCGGCGTTCACTCTGCAGCCAAAATGACATTCTATGCTTCACTACAATTCCTGGGAAACCAAATTTATATAGTTTTATTTACATTTTAACCCCTTAACAAAAGTTAAAAACTTTGCAAATAAATTCTCTTCTAAAAGTCACCTTATTCTGACACACGTAACTTTTTTATATTTCTGTGTACGAGGATGTATAGGGTGGTCTTTTTTGCTGGACCAGGTGTACTTTTTAGTTATACCATTTTGGGAAATGTCTATTGCTTCAATCACTTTTCTTTCAAAAGATAAAAAAAAGATGGCGGTTTGGCATGTTTGATTTTTTTTTCCTGGCATGGCATTCACCGTACGGGAAAAATATTTTTATAAGTTTGTATACCGGGTATGGACACAGGGATGCCTAATATGTATGTGTTTCACAGTATTTTTTAACTTTTGCATGTATGCTAGGGAAAGGGGGTTGAATTTTTCCTTTTCATTTTCCCTCTCTTTTTTTTTTAATTTACTTTAGAATATTGCATTTATTAAACTTCCTAGGGGTCTTGAACCCTGGTGGGTCTGATCACTAATGCAATGCAAAATATCAGCATTTGTATGACAAACTAATGACAAACTAATGCCAGAAAAGCCTGGGAGCCTTCAATAGGCTCCCAGCTGTCATGGCAACAGATTGCCAGCCCTGGATCTCATACTGGGAGCAATCCTCAGCAAAATGGCACCTCAGGCAGCTTTGACCAAGGCAGCAGGGGCCTTAATACACTTATCACAGGCATTAGCGTCAGGTTTATGCTGTATAATATTATTAATCTTATCTACTCCCCCTCTGTGCCAATAACCTCTGCATAGGACACAGAGCATGCCTAGAAAACTCATAGTGAACATATCCAGGCTATCGGGTGCTGTGGTCCATGTGGTCCATGTGGGTGATGTAAAGCAAATCTCTAAATTATGTTGACATCGTGTATAGAAAAAAGAATAGAAAAAATAAATAGAATAGAAAAATGTCATATGCTCTACTATCTGGTTTAAGTTCATAAAAATGATATATTGGCAATGGTTTCTCTCTGGCCATGCAGTACATTAGGGTTTTTTGAATGACTTGTTTTTCATGGTTGGTTATAGCTGTTGTCCTGAATGAATATGGATAAATTATAAAGCCCTCGACCTCTATTGGAAGGTACAAATCTGTCCTTGGGCGGCAACAAATTTACTTGGATTACTTGTATCTGATAATGACTGAAAATTCCAAAATGTCCAATTAGACTTTTCCCTGACTTTTCTTCTGCTTAGTGTCTGGCAATATCTTTTGTGTCCTGTAAAAAAGGTAACCAATAGAGGTAAGGTGTAAAAATCACTATTGTTTAGGCTACTACTTTGCCTTAAAGGGTTGTCTAGGACATTTTGAGATTAATACAGCAATAGTTCAGTCTTACTAACAGAAAAATTTTTACAATATCATGATATTACTGTAATCGTCCAGTTAGCCTTCCCAGAGCAAGAAGGAAATACTGCACATGTGCGATAGATCTCAACAATACAGGGAGAGAGAGCCTGGTATACGTGGCATCACTGGAAGAGGGAAGGAACATCATGTGACCGTTATGTGAACATTACTAAAGGGGCCATTATGGTAATTGCTAGAGATGGGCGAACCTGTCAAGATTCGTTTCATGTTTGGGATCGGCAACTCAGGTTCCCGATTCCTAAAAATCAGTATGTAGTTGAAGCCATACTGATTTGAGCACATTACTGATATGAGCTCATACTAAATATGAGCAAAATTGGCCTTTCTGTTATCCCATGGGGGGGTTTGACTACTTGTGAACCAATATTGCAGGATAATATGCTAATAATTGCTTGGTTTTCACGTCAATAGGGGACATAACCATGCACGACAAAGCAGATTCTAATCCACAATTTAAAAAAATAACAATAATAACTGACCATTTAGGGTTACTATATCTTTATTTGTATCTTTCTCAAATGCATAAGTAACAAGTTGGATAAATGACATCACAAAACAATTTATGGGGAAAAAATTTTTGGAAGAAACCAAGGTGTGTGCAGAAACATTTCCAGGTCACTGTTCATACATTCAAAGCTCGTGTCCACCACATATGGGAAAAAGTCTTGTATCCTAAGGATGGTCCCAACAGATCCATCACATGCATAGGTGTTATTTTTGTAAATCTGATTACTTTGGTAGAGATACAAACACATATAACCTAAGCCTTGAAAATCATCTACACCCCTCCTTTACCTCCAGCTCACTGACATTGAGCTTAAAAATTGAGACAGGCTATTTAGTACGTATTTTCTGTCTGACAACCCAAGTAAACACTGTGAACCAGATTGTCAGACAAAACATATTTTAGGGTACAATAAAAATTTACAGATATGGTGATTTCCAAACTCAAAGCCAGGGGAGCACTGTTCTCTTGATCCTCCCTCATTTCAGTGATCGGTGGGAGTCCTTGGTGGTATGTACTATACCATACATTGGCTATCTTCTATCATCTCAATTAACTATTAAAACGATACTTGAGCATGCAGGTACTTTAAGTCTAATGCAAAGTGAAGAGCTTGGTGGACTATAAAACACCCTTGTTACAAGCTTGATTTTAACAAAAAGGTTGTCAAGCATTAGAAGGACAGGACAGGGCAATATCAAGTAGAAAAATATTAAATTGCAATACCAAAGCCACCAACTATTGAGCTGACTATTGCTAGGGGCAGTTTGTAATGTTTATACATTCTTGGACAGGGGGATCGGACAGTATATATCCAGAATTACAAACACAATGTGGCAGGCAACCATCAGTTGGCTTTGGCTTGTCATTCATGGAGGAGCAGGTTGGCTGGTATGATACGGTACAGGGATCAAAATGCATATTTTGGGGGCAAACAACATTACAACTTGAGATAGGAACACAGACATTGGAAGCTGCTGACTCGTAGACATAACCATCTTCGCAGTCACAGTCAAAGACCTTAGGGAGTGCGCAGACTTCTGATGTGCTGTTGAGGCTGTCACAGTTATTGTAGCATGTGCTCTTCAAGCGTGGAATTTTGTGTTCATCGTGGCAGTAAACTACATAGTTAAAAATAGGAAATATGTTACTTTGATAAAAAAAAAGAGGGCATAGATATGGAAACAATAGTAATCTAAATGTGGATGCATGACCTCGAGGTGCTGGTCATGCAGTTACTGTGGGGGTAGGTGTTTGTAATCATTAGGGCTCTAATTTCTCATGAAACCAATTTAATATGATAGCTCCATTGTATTGTAAATATAATGTATATCACCTACTGTTTAGAGCAGAAAAGGCTTCACCTATTGTAGACAAATAAACTGTGAAAAAAAATTTATCATCAGAATTAAATTAATTTACAAACATAATTTAAAGACAAAATTTAAAGACATAAACAATTTACACTAAACAGCCCTAGATCTTGGACCTGTATATAAATGGTAGACTGCTTACCAAGAATGCCAAACTGCAAGAAAAGGATTCTCCATAAGGTCATGTTTGGTTTATACCTGCAAAATCTTCATCCCAAAAAACAATATGTTATATAATAATGATGATAATAATAATAATAATAATAATAATAATAATAATAATAATAATAATAACAATAATGACTACAACAGCAATAATAATAATAATGACAACATTAATAATAATAATAATAATAATAATAATAATAATAATAATACTGATAATAATAATTATGATGATGATAATAATAATAAACATATAAAATACATTGAAAATAAAACATAATAAAGTGTTCCTTTTTTTAGGCCATTACATAAATTAAAATATAAAATTAGAAAACAGAACATTTTCCTAGACTATAGTGGCCCTAATTTTCTACAGAAAATATGAACAGAAAAAAAAATTAAACACAATTAAATATGAAAATAATAAAATGCAAACTATAGTAAAGAAATTCTGTTGCATAAATAATTATACCCAGAAACACATAAATATTATGAATTCATTATTTATTTCTTATACATTTTGTATTAAATTATTTCATTTTCACCCATTGTGTACGAATAGTTCTATCAAATGGCAGCCAAAGTTGAGACTCATTTTAATTAATAATCTGTCCATCTTCCAAGGAGGACTCCAGAAAGAATCCAAAAATAAGAATAAAAAATGTAAATATTGAACGTACCTTTTGTATTTCTTGCAGGTTTATTTGTAAGTCTTGAATTTTTGACTATTTATAGTGAGTGGAGAATTCAAAAAAGGGAGGAGAACATCCAAATCTGTAGAGTAATGAACTATAATTTATCTGTAGGACATTTGGGGACATTCTCTTTTATCTCATTGTTTATGGATTGCAGGTTAATTTGCCTTTCCTTACATTCTGTATTGTGTGTGAGATTCATTATTTAAGCCTTGCACCTGTTCACACAACAAGACATTTAACAGTTCAATCATTCTCCTACCCCAAAGAAAGTTCACTAACGTTGTGACACTTAAAGTGAATCTCCACCTTTTAACTCCATATTGTCATTTCAATTCAACATTCTGTGCTGATGTTGTCTTAGTAGGGGGCAGAGAACTGATTTTTTGATATGGAATTCCAAATCCCCATTAAAGGGTCAACATCTGTCAGACTATTATGGCGGATATTGGCAAGGGGTTAAAGGGGTTGCACAGCTTGTGGAAAACTGATTACTGTGTTGTAACAAGCTAAGGGAAAATGGTGCCTCACTGTATACTACAGTGGAGACCCGGCAGCTATGACTATATACTTTGACACTGTCTAATCCGCACTGACTATGTCAGAAAGTGCAGGGACAAATCCCTTTGGCCAGTGGAATGGTATCACTCAGTTGTCAATTTATTCACAACTTTCTAGGAGGAATTCAGAGAGGAATGGTACATCTTAGTGTTATAAGAAAAGATGCTCCAGAATTTGTATTTTCTAAAAAAAAAAAAAAGTCAGGACAAAAGTGCTAACAGGTTCTTTTGTTGTTTTCTCCACACATTGTGTATGATTTTAATTTTCCCATTCACTCAGAGATATGAAGGATCATTTTCTGTAGAACAAGTTGTCATTTTTAGTGCCACTATTTAATGTCCCATACATTAAGAAAGGGTGAAAAAATTACCTGTGGAGTGAAGGTGGGAAAAAAAAATAATTCTGCCATTGTTTTTGGGTTACATTTTTGCAGAGTTCCCTTTGTAATACAAATGTGTTAATGCTATTCTGGGTCATGATGATTACTGTGAAGACTGTGAAAAAAAATTACTTTGCATAGCCATATTTTGGATACCCATAGCTTTTTTACATTTCCATCTTCGGAGCTGTGTGAGTACTTTTTTTTTTTTTTGCAGTGTAAACTGTATTTTTTATTGGTAACATTATGGCACTTATGTAACTTTTTGTTACATTTGGGGGGGGGGGGGAATTGAAAAATAGGGATTTTTGTTTTCCATTGCAACTTTCTCCATATGGGATAAATACTTATATTTTATTTGGGTCTGACATTTTTTATTATTTTTATTTTTATTACTTATTCATATTTATTATTTATATTATTTATTTATTTATTGATATAGCACCATTATTTCCATGGTTCTGTACATTTGTGAAGGGGTTAACAAATAAAATACAAGTATAGCAACAACTACAAAAAACTCAAAACTAATACAAGTAGGACTCTGCCCATAGGCTTACAATCTATAAGGGAAGTTTTAGGACAAGACAACACCAATTCATTTATTTATTTACATAGTTTATACATTGTGATGGGATGTTTTGCATTTTTAATACATTTGAAAAATTAATTTAGCGATTTTTAATATTTATTTTTACCTCCCCTTATCACTCATAAAATATGCTGCAATACTTGCCATGGCAAAAAACGTTGCATTTAACAGTACCTGCAAAATGGATGGGATTCTGGTTAATCCCATCCTCACATTGTACAAAAAAATCTGTGACTGCATTTTCAAAAACACTTGCGTTTGTACCTATGGAAATGCTGGCGTTTTCCGTATAGGTATAGTAGGGGTAGAAAGTCCGCAGAGGAAAACTCTGCGGATTTTCTGTGAAAAATGCTGTGGAAAAAACCATGATGCATTTCCACAGGATTTTTTGACTGCAGCTCGCTACCTGGTACCTTAGCCTTAATACCTTAATACCATTTCTGACCACAACTAGTTGAGGTTGAGGTGTCTAGTCTGAGTTTGCAATGCAGTAGCTAAGTACTTTATTGTTTTAGTACTGTGAAACATACTTGCACTGTTTTATACTGTTTTCCACTGTTCTGATACTGGCGATTTGCACTTTTCAGATTTATGCTGGGTATATAGGGGTTAATCTGCCATTTCTGTGTTGCTGATTACCAAGAAGCCTCTTTAGGCAGTGGTATGTCCTATTTCTTTCAGTTGAGAGTTAATAATAAAATAAGCAGTTAATTGACAGAGTACCTTCAGCTCTGTGAGCTAGTTAGTGATAGATAAGGCTAACAGACTGTCCCATGTCAATAGACCCAAGCTTTCAGAACTAGTAGTGGTTTTAAAGGACCAGGGATGGTTCCAGATCACCATGGTGGAAAGGGTAAGAAAACTGAGGAGGGGGTAAAGGACAATATCCATTCCTATCTGTGTGTGTAAAGGACTATATGTGTGGAACCTGCTGCTGTAAGTGACAGTGCCTCCATGTTGCTCTGCAACTCCATGAAACTGTGCGACATAAACTGAGCCATGAGATGTACCTGTTTCAATTGCTATCACCTCCCCTTTGCCTTTAGTTGCCCCTAATTTCTTGACAAGTAGCAGGGAGTGAAACAGGAGACCTTACATCATCACCCCAGTGCAACCCCCTCATCACTGTGTCAATCTATAGCCTGTGAGAGGATTTGGCTAGCTGGGCCACCATCTTGGATCTACTCCAGACTACTCCAGGGTCGCTGCACATGTAGTGCAACTGGTTCAGATGGAAGGGACAAAATGATTGGTCCTCGCAGGGAAGGAGGTCCGCTGGTGATCAGAGCAACTTTTAACTGTATCCAACCCTTCAGGATGGCAGCTCAAAATAAGTGGTCTTCCTCCTTATGTTTTTTATTCAATTGGTTGTGAAATTTCCTTGAACAAGAGCCCCTAGGCATCCTGGAAGCTAGCGATAAGTTGCTTCTACGTTTTTTCCCATGTCGCTTTTTTGCTGCGGGACACCAGATGGGGCCTTAGCCTCAAGGAGATTTTTTTTTAATCTGTATGTTTTTGTTTCCCAAGTGCAATAACAAACCTCAGTTTAAAAAAAACGAATGGACCATATAGAGTTAATGTATTTTTATTTGTATCCTTTAAAAAATACATAAATAAAAAGTTGGGTAAATGAAATCACAGAACAAATTACAGAAAAATAAAACAATTGTTGCAACAATTCTATTGTGCTTTACTTGACTCCATCCGTGGACACTTGGCATTGTGATGTAAGGCTAAGGCCCCACGTTGCAGAAATGCATTTTTTTTGTTGCCTTTTTTGAGCTATCTATATATTTCTGATTCCTTTGGCAGCCATTCTTGGCTTTGGCTAAAAAAAAAAAAAAAATAAAACCCAAAACAAAACACAGCAAAATCGCCAACAAAAAAGCTGCAACGTGGGGCTTCAGCCTAAGACTTGCAAGCATCTGCACAACTATGAAAACCCATGCCATAAAGCTTCAGATCGGGCATAGTTTTTGTGGTGATGTAAATGCCGGAGGTTTGGAAATGCAGTTATTGAGTCGGCAGAATCTTGGCGACTTTTATGCGCTTCAGTACTTGGCATCCCTGCTCTGGTTTGCCTGCATTTTGAAGCTGAGTTTTTGCGATCCTAAACTTTTCCACTTTTCAATAATATCACTCACATGGAAAGGTGGAATATCAAACAGGGAAGACATTTTAGGGACTAACTTGCTGCAGTGGTGGCAGATTTTGCTGCATTTTTTTGTGGCAAAGACAAGAATGGTTACAAAAGGAATGGATAATATATGGAAGCCCTTATTCTTCTACCTTCTGCTCAATCCACTCTTGGCTTTAGCTAAAAAAAAATGCATCAAAATCTGCAACAAAAAAGCTGCATTTCTGCAATGTGAGGTCTCAGCCTAAGTGTATACTGCATGGCTTGCTACTTTATTTTATACATGTGTGGGTATGAGGCAGAATGGAACACCCAAAATCAATGGTTAAGGAGGCATTCACCCTATCGCTGTTAGCATTGATGCTTTATACATCCCTTAAAAATCCCATTGATTTCAATGGGATTCATTCGTTCGTAGCGAAGGGAAAGTTGACATCTGCATTCGGTTTCCATTCGGGGAGTCCGCTTGGGGAAACCTCTGCGAACTTTCTTTGCAAAGCGCTGTGCGAAGAGCCATAATGCATTGCCACCGTGGCTTTTCCCACAGCGCTTTTTTTGCTGCGAGACGCCACGTGGGGTCTTGGCCTATCTCAGACTTTCAAGATTCCATAGTTAGCTGGATTTGCTATAATGCTCCTGGGCAGTTTCTAACCTTTATACATATTGGGACGGGAGCATCAGACAGTACATATCCTGAATTACAAACACAACGTGGCAGGCAGCCATCAGTTGGGTCTGATGGTTTCTTCATGGTGGAGCAGGTTGGTCTGTATGTTGTGATGCAGGAATTGAAATACATGTTGGGAGGACAAATGATTTTGCATCTTGATGCAGGGATACAGATCATGGAAGTTTCATACTGGAAGACATAGCCATTGATGCAGTAACATCCAAAGACTGAAGGCTTTGGACAGACCTCTGTTGTGCTGTTGAGGTTGTTGCAATTGTTGTAGCATTTAGGCTTCCATAGTGGCTTTTTCAGTTGATCTAGGCAGGTCATTACTGTAGATGGTCAAAAACAGGAAATGGCGAAACTTCAAAAAAACCACAGATGTAATATACAGTACAGATCAAAAGTTTGGACACACCTTCTCATTCCAAGAGTTTTCTGTATTTTCATGACTATAAAAATTGTAGATTCACACTGAAGGCATCAAACCTATGAATTAACACATGTGGAATTATATACTTAACAAAAAAGTGTGAAACAACTGAAAATATGTCTTATATTCTAGGTTCTTCAAAGTAGCCACCTTTTGCTTTGATTACTGCTTTGCACACTCTTGGCATTCTCTTGATGAGCTTCAAGAGGTAGTCACCTGAAATGGTCTTCCAACAGGCTTGAAGGAGTTCCCAGAGATGCTTAGCACTTGTTGGCCCTTTTGCCTTCACTCTGCGGTCCAGCTCACCCCAAACCATCTCGATTGGGTTCAGGTCTGGTGACTGTGGAGGTCAGGTCATCTGGCGTAGCACCCCATAACTCTCCTTCTTGGTCAAATAGCCCTTACACAGTCTGGAGGTGTGTTTGGGGTCATTGTCCTGTTGAAAAATAAATGATGGTCCAACTAAACGCAAACCGGATGGAATAGCATGCCGCTGCAAGATGCTGTGGTAACCGTGCTGGTTCAGTATTCCTTCAATTTTGAATAAATCCCCAACAGTGTCACCAGCAAAGCACCCCCACACCATCACATCTCCTCCTCCATGCTTCACGGTGGGAACCAGGCATGTAGAGTCCATTCGTTCACCTTTTCTGCGTTGCATAAAGACACGGTGGTTGGAACCAATGATCTCAAATTTGGACTCATCAGACCAAAGCACAGATTTCCACAGGTCTAATGTCCATTCCTTGTGTTCTTTAGCCCAAACAAGTCTCTTCTGCTTGTTGCCTGTCCTTAGCAGTGGTTTCCTAGCAGCTATTTTACCATGAAGGACTGCTGCACACAGTCTCCTCTTAACAGTTGTTGTAGAGATGTGTCTGCTGCTAGAACTCTGTGTGGCATTGACCTGGTCTCTAATCTGAGCTGCTGTTAACCTGCGATTTCTGAGGCTGGTGACTCGGATGAACTTATCCTCCGCAGCAGAGGTGACTCTTGGTCTTCCTTTCCTGGGGCGGTCCTCATGTGAGCCAGTTTCTTTGTAGCACTTGATGGTTTTGGCCACTGCACTTGGGGACACTTTCAAAGTTTTCCCAATTTTTCGGACTGACTGACCTTCATTTCTTAAAGTAATGATAGCCACTCATTTTTCTTTACTTAGTTGCTTTTTTCTTGCCATAATACAAATTCTAACACTCCATTCAGTAGGACTATCAGCTGTGTATCCACCTGACTTCTGAACAAAACAACTGATTGGTCCCAACCCCATTTATAAGGCAAGAAATCCCACTTATTAAACCTGACAGGGCACATCTGTGAAGTGAAAACCATTTCAGGTGACTACCTCTTGAAGCTCATCAAGAGAATGCCAAGAGTGTGCAAAGCAGTAATCAAAGCAAAAGGTGGCTACTTTGAAGAACCTACAATCTAAGACATATTTTCAGTTGTTTCACACTTTTTTGTTAAGTATATAATTCCACATGTGTTAATTCATAGGTTTGATGCCTTCAGTGTGAATCTACAATTTTTATAGTCATGAAAATACAGAAAACTCTTGGAATGAGAAGGTGTGTCCAAACTTTTGGTCTGTACTGTACATAAAATAGCAATAAAAATATAGGTCTCCTCTCTCCTGCTTCTTTAACTATGATCATATTTTTCTAGAACTGATTTTTGGCATCTATCTTTGTTAGATGTTTGATAGATAGATAGATAGATAGATAGATAGATAGATAGATAGTAGAGATGATAGATAGATAAATATGAGATAGATAGATATGAGATAGATAGATAGATAGATAGATAGTAGAGAAGATAGATAGATAGATAGATAGATAGATAGATAGATAGATAGATAGTAGAGATCCCAAAACATCCCTGCTCTAGAGGAGATCTGCATGGAGGAATGGGCCAACATACCAGCAACAGTGTGTGCCAACCTTGTGAACACTTACAGAAAACGTTTGACCTCTGTCATTGCCAACAAAGGATATATAACAAAGTATTGAGATGAACTTTTGTTATTGACCAAATACTTATTTTCCATCATAATTTGCAAATAAATTCTTAAAAAATCAGACAATGTGATTTTCTGGATTTGTTTTCTCATTTTGTCTCTCATAGTTGAGGTCTACCTATGATGTCAATTACAGGCCGGCCTCATCTTTTTAAGTGGGAGAACTTGCACAATTGGTGGCTGACTAAATACTTTTTTTTCCCCACTGTATGTGTTTCACAGTATTTTTTAACTTTTGCATGTATGCTAGGGAAAGGGGGTTGAATTTTTCCTTTTCATTTTCCCTCTCTGTTTTTTTAATTTACTTTAGAATATTGCATTTATTAAACTTCCTAGGGGTCTTGAACCCTGGTGGGTCTGATCACTAATGCAATGCAAAATATCAGCATTTGTATGACAAACTAATGACAAACTAATGCCAGAAAAGCCTGGGAGCCTTCAATAGGCTCCCAGCTGTCATGGCAACAGATTGCCAGCCCTGGATCTCATACTGGGAGCAATCCTCAGCAAAATGGCACCTCAGGCAGCTTTGACCAAGGCAGCAGGGGCCTTAATACACTTATCACAGGCATTAGCGTCAGGTTTATGCTGTATAATACAGCAGAGACCTGACAGCTTTGGGCCTGCCATATTTAAGTACCCAACATCTGCCATACTATTACAGCAGAGGTCAGGAAGGGGTTAAAAAAATAAAAAAATACAACCTTAACTTCAGGCAAAAAATAAAAGCACAAACCTGCTCAGCTGAGCTCTAGCTAAACAAAACTTCCCTCACTATATGAGGGGCTTACTACCAGACACTCGGAAAAACATAATACAAGCAAACAACAAGTTTTTCTCACCAGAATTTTCTCATCAGATTTCCACTCAGACACTTATTGTGTGTGTCTCTCTCTCAGGGTCTGCTTAGAAGTTCAGGCTCTGAACACTTTTATGGCCCAGTAACGAACAAAGCTCTCGCACCTGGGCTGAGGTATACTGAATACCTGGACGGGATTCTGGAGCGGGAAAACCATCCTAAGCCAAGTAAGGCTTGTCTGATCCAAATTTCCCTAGATGATCACCATAGATAGGTAAGGAATCTGGGGGAGGTATAGCAACTTTCCAGCACCCTGCCTGTCCCCTTCTCACAATATATACCATAGAAACAACCAGTCATAATATAAGGTGTTGGTCATCTTATCTACTCCCCCTCTGTGCCAATAACCTCTGCATAGGACACAGAGCATGCCTAGAAAACTCATAGTGAACATATCCAGGCTATCGGGTGCTGTGGTCCATGTGGTCCATGTGGGTGATGTAAAGCAAATCTCTAAATTATGTTGACATCGTGTATAGAAAAAAGAATAGAAAAAATAAATAGAATAGAAAAATGTCATATGCTCTACTATCTGGTTTAAGTTCATAAAAATGATATATTGGCAATGGTTTCTCTCTGGCGATGCAGTACATTAGGGTCTTTTGAATGACTTGTTTTTCATGGTTGGTCATATAACTGTTGTCCTGAATGTATATGGACAAATTATAAAGCCCTCGACCTCTATTAGAAAGTAAAAATATGTCCTTGGGCGGCAACAAATTTACTTGGATTACTTGTATCTGATAATGACTAAAAATTCCAAAATGTCCAATTAGACTTTTCCCTGACTTTTCTTCTGCTTAGTGTCTGGCAATATCTTTTGTGTCCTGTAAAAAAGGTAACCAATAGAAGTAAGGTGTAAAAATCACTATTGTTTAGGCTTCTACTGGGGGAGCAGTATATCAACCAGGGACAGAAATAAACTTGACAAGCTGATTAGAAGGGCCAGCTCTGTCCTGGGGAGCCCACTGGACCCAGTGCAGGTGGTGGGTGACAGAAGGATACTGTCCGTGGTGAGCTCCATGCGGGAGAATAACTCCCATCCCATGCATGAGACTGTGATCGCGCTGAGCAGTACTGTCAGTGACCGACTGCTCCACCCTAGGTGTGAGAAGGAGCGCTATCGGAAGTCTTTCCTCCCCACCGCGGTTAGGCTGTACAACCAACACCGACCTAAGCGGAGATCATTACATACAGAGAACTGAAATATCTCTCTGCCTGTTAAATCCCCCCCCCTCTGCTAATTCCTATCTGTCTGTCTGCTATCAATGTAATGCCTCTTACCTTGGAACATTCCTGTACATGTTGTATTTGTATTTGTATCCTCTTATCTTTGCTGCTGTAACACACTGAATTTCCCCACTGTGGGACTATTAAAGGACTATTATTATTATATTATTATTATTACTTTGCCTTAAAGCGGTTGTCCAGGACATTTTGAGATTAATACAGCAATAGTTCAGTCTTGCTAACAGAAGAATTTTTACAATATCATGATATTACTGTAATCATCCAGTTAGCCTTCCCAGAGCAAGTAGGAAATACTGCACATGTGCGATAGATCTCAACAATACTGGGAGAGAGAGCCTGGTATACGTGGCGTCACTGGAAGAGGGAAGGAACATCATGTGACCGTTACATGAACATTACTAAAGGCGCCATTACGTTAATTACTAGAGATGAGTGAACCTGTGAAGTTTCGTTTCATGTTTGGGTTTGACAACTCAGGTTCCCGATTCCAAAAATCATGTATGTAGTTGAAGCCATACTGATTTGAGCACATTACTGATATGAGCTCATACTAAATATGAGAAAAATTGGCTTTTCTGCTATCCCATGGGGGGTTGACTACTTGTGAACCAATATTGCAGGATAATAAGCTTCTCTTGAGTGGTTTTCACATCAATAGGGGACATAACCATGCAAAATGACAAAGCAGATTTTTATCAAATGCAGGCCTATTTTTAATATCAATTTTTTATATCCAAAACACATCTAATCCACAATTTTTAAAAAATAACAATAATAACTGACCATTTAGGGTTACTATATCTTTATTTGTAACTTTCACAGATGCATAAGTAACAAGTTGGATAAATTACATCACAGAACAATTTATGGGGAAAAAAGACAATTTTTGGAAGAAACCAAGGTGTGTGCAGAAACATTTCCAGGTCACTGTTCATACATTCAAAGCTCGTGTCCACCACATATGGGAAAAAGTCTTGTATCCTACGGATGGTCCCAACAGATCCATCACATGCATAGGTGTTATTTTTGTAAATCTGTTTACTTTGGTAGTTAGAGATACAAACACATATAACCTAAGCCCTGCAAATCATCTTCACCCCTCCTTTACCTCCAGCTCACTGACATTGATCTAAAAAATTGAGACAGGCTACTTAGTAGGTATTTTCTGTCTGACAACCCCATTAAACACTGTGAACCAGATTGTCAGACAAAACATATTTTAGGGTACAATAAAAATTTACAGATATGGTGATTTCCAAACTCAAAGCCAGGGGAGCACTGTTCTCTTGATCCTCCCTCATTTCAGTGATCGGTGGGAGTCCTTGGTGGTATGTACTATACCATACATTGGCTATCTTCTATCATCTCAATTAACTATTAAAACGATACTTGAGCATGCAGGTACTTTAAGTCTAATGCAAAGTGAAGAGCTAAAACCTTGGGTATATGAGGCTTGGTGGACTATAAAACACCCTTGTTACAAGCTTGATTTAACAAAAAGGTTGTCAAGCATTAGAAGGACAGGACAGGGCAATATCAAGTAGAAAAATATTAAATTGCAATACCAAAGCCACCAACTATTGAGCTGACTATTGCTAGGGGCAGTTTGTAATGTTTATACATTCTTGGATAGGGGGATCGGACAGTATATATCCAGAATTACAAACACAATGTGGCAGGCAAACATCAGTTGGCTTTGGCTTGTCATTCAAGGAGGAGCAGGTTGGCTGGTATGATATGGTACAGGGATCA
Source organism: Leptodactylus fallax (assembly GCA_947044405.1). Classification (NCBI taxonomy): domain Eukaryota; kingdom Metazoa; phylum Chordata; class Amphibia; order Anura; family Leptodactylidae; genus Leptodactylus; species Leptodactylus fallax. The sequence goes on from CAMRHE010001132.1 coordinate 104,087, forward strand.
AAATGCATATTTTGGGGGCAAACAACATTACAACTTGAGATATGGACACAGACATTGGAAGCTGCTGACTCGTAGACATAACCATCTTCGCAGTCACAGTCAAAGACCTTAGGAAGTGCGCAGACTTCTGATGTGCTGTTGAGGCTGTCGCAGTTATTGTAGCATGTGCTCTCCAAGCGTAAAATTTTGTGTTCATCGTGACAGTAAACTACATAGTTATAAATAGGAAATATGTTGCTTTGATAAAAAAAAAGAGGACATAGATATGGAAACAATAGTAATCTAAATGTGGATGCATGACCTCGAGGTGCTGGTCATGCAGTTACTGTGGGGGTAGGTGTTTGTAATCATTAAGGACTCTAATTTCTCATGAAACCAATTTAATATGATAGCTCCATTGTATTGTAAATATAATGTATATCACGTACTGTTTAGAGCAGAAAAGGCTTCACCTATTGTAGACAGATAAACTGTGAAAAAAGATTTATCATCAGAATTAAATTAAATTAATTTACAAACATAATTTAAAGACAAAATTTAAAGACATAAACAATTTACGGTACACTAAACAGCCCTAGATCTTGGACCTGTATATAAATGGTAGACTGCTTACCAAGAATACCAAACTGCAAGAAAAGGATTCTCCATAAGGTCATGTTTGGTTTATACCTGCAAAATCTTCATCCCAAAAAACAATATGTTATATAATAATAATAATAATAATAATAATAATAATAATAATAATAATAATAATAATAACAGTAATAATAATAATAATAATAATAATAATAATAATGACAACAACAGTAATAATAATGATAATAATAATAATAATAATACTGATAATGATAATAATAATAATAATAATAATGATGATGATGATAATAATAATAATAATAATAATAATAATAAACATATAAAATACATTGAAAATAAAACATAATAAAGTGTTCCTTTTTTTAGGCCATTACATAAATTAAAATATAAAATTAGAAAACAGAACATTTTCCTAGACTATAGTGGCCCTAATTTTATACAGAAAATATGAACAGAAAAAAAATTAAAACAATTAAATATGAAAATAATAAAATGCAAACTATAGTAAAGCAATTCTGTTGCATAAATAATTATACCCAGAAACACATAAATATTATGAATTCATTATTTATTTCTTATACATTTTGTATTAAATTATTTCATTTTCACCCATTGTGTATGAATAGTTCTATCAAATGGCAGCCAAAGTTGAGACTCATTTTAATTAATAATCTGTCCATCTTCCAAGGAGGACTCCAGACAGATTCCAAAAATAAGAATAAAAAATGTAAATATTGAACGTACCTTTTGTATTTCTTGCAGGTTTATTTGTAAGTCTTGAATTTTTGACTATTTATAGTGAGTGGAGAATTCAAAAAAGGGAGAAGAACATCCAAATCTGTAGAGTAATGAACTATAATTTATCTGTAGGACATTTGGGGACATTCTCTTTTATCTCATTGTTTATGGATTGCAGGTTAATTTGCCTCCCGTTACATTCTGTATTGTGTGTGAGATTCATTATTTAAGCCTTGCACCTGTTCACATAATAATACATTTAACAGTTCAATCATTCTTCTACCCCAAAGAAAGTCACTAAGCGTTGTGAAGCTTAAAGTGAATCTCCACCTTTTAACTCCATGTTGTCATTTCAATTCAACATTCTGTGCTGATGTTGTCTTATAATATACCTTTGTAGGGGCAGAGAACTACTTTTTTAATATGGAATTCCAAATCCCCATTAAAGGGTCAACATCTGTCAGACTATTATGGCGGATATTGGCAAGGGGTTAAAGGGGTTGCACAGCTTGTGGAAAACAGAGATCTGATTACTGTGTTGTAACAAGCTAAGGGAAAATGGTGCCTCACTGTATACTACAGTGGAGACCCGGCAGCTATGACTATATACTTTGACACTGTCTAATCCGCACTGACTATGTCAGAAAGTGCAGGGACAAATCTCTTTGGCCAGTGGAATGGTATCACTCAGTTGTCAATTTATTCACAACTTTCTAGGAGGAATTCAGAGAGGAATGGTACATCTTAGAGTTATAAGAAAAGATGCTCCAGAATTTGTATTTTCTAAACAAAAAAAAAAAAGTCAGGACAAAAGTGCTAACAGGTTCTTTTGTTGTTTCCTCCACACATTGTGTATGATTTTAATTTCCCCATTCACTCAGAGATATGAAGGATCATTTTCTGTAGAACAAGTTGTCATTTTTAGTGTCACTATTTCATGTCCCATACATTAAGAAAGGGTGAAAAAATTACCTGTGGAGTGAAGGAGGGGGGGAAAAAAAAAAAATTCTGCCATTGTTTTTGGGTTACATTTTTGCAGAGTTCCCTTTCTAATATAAATGTGTTAATGCTGTTCTGGGTCATGATGATTACTGTGAAGACTGTGAAAAAAAATTACTTTGCATAGCCATATTTTGGATGCCCATAGCTTTTTTACATTTCCATCTTCGGAGCTGTGTGAGTACTTTTTATTTTTGCGGTGTGAACTGTATTTTTTATTGGTAATATTATGGCACATATGTAACTTTTTGTTACATTTGGGGGGGAGGGAATTGAAAAATAGGGATTTTTGTTTTCCATTGCAACTTTCATCATATGGGATAAATACTTATATTTTATTTAGGTCTGACATTTTTTATTATTTTTATTTTTATTATTTATGCATATTTATTATTTATACTATTTATTTATTTATTGATATAGCACCATTATTTCCATGGTTCTGTACATTTGTGAAGGGGTTAACAAATATAATACAAGTATAGCAACAACTACAAAAAACTCAAAACTAATACAAGTAGGACTCTGCCCATAGGCTTACAATCTATAAGGGAAGTTTTAGGACAAGACAACACCAATTCATTTATTTATTTACATAGTTTATACATTGTGATGGGATGTTTTGCATTTTTAATACATTTGAAAAATTAATTTAGCGATTTTTAATATTTATTTTTATCTCCCTTTATCACTCATAAAATATGTTGCAATACTTGCCATGGCAAAAAACGTTGCATTTAACAGTACCTGCAAAATGGATGGGATTCTGGCTAATCCCATCCTCACATTGTAGAAAAAAATCTGTGACTGCATTTTCAAAAACACTTGCGTTTTGGAAAATCGCAGAATGTCAATTGTACCTATGGAAATTATGGCGTTTTCCATATAGGTATAATAGTTGCAGAAAGTCCACAGACAAAAACTCTGCAGACTTTCTGTGAAAAATGCTGTGGAAAAAACCATGATGCATTACCGCCACTGGCTTTTCCACAGGGTTTTTTGGTTGCAGCTTGCTATGTGGTGCCTTAGCCTTAATACCATTTCTGACCACAACTAGTTGAGGTTGAGGTGTCTAGTCTGAGTTTGCAATGCAGTAGCTAAGTACTTTATTGTTTTAGTACTGTGAAACATACTTGCACTGTTTTATACTGTTTTCCACTGTTCTGATACTGGCGATTTGCACTTTTCAGATTGATGCTGGGTATATAGGGGTTAATCTGCCATTTCTGTGTTGCTGATTACCAGGAGCCTCTTTAGGCAGTGGTATGTGGCAGTGGTATTGTCTGTTTCTTTCAGTTGAGAGTTAATAATAAAATAAGCAGTTAATTGACAGAGTACCTTCAGCTCTGTGAGCTAGTTAGTGATAGATAAGGCTAACAGGCTGTCCCATGTCAATAGACCCAAGCTTTCAGAACTAGTAGTAATTTTAAAGGACCAGGGATGGTTCCAGATCGCCATGGTGGAAAGGGTAAGAAGACTAAGGAGGGGGTAAAGGACAATATCCACTCCTGTCTGTGTGTGTAAAGGGCTATATGTGTGGAACCTGCTGCTGTAAGTGACAGTGCCTCCATGTTGCTCTGCAACTCCATGAAACTGTGCGACATAAACTGAGCCACGAGCTGTACCTGTTTCAATTTCTATCACCTCCCCTTTGCCTTTAGTTGCCCCTAATTTCTTGACAAGTAGCAGGGAGTGAAACAGGGGAACTTACATAATCACCCCAGTACAACCCCCTCATCACTGTGTCGAGCTATAGCCTTTGAGAGGATTTGGCTCGCTGGGCTACCATCTTGGATCTACTCCAGACTACTCCAGGGTCGCTGCACATATAGTGCAACTGGTTCAGATGGAAGGGACAAAATGATTGGTCCTCGCAGGGAAGGAGGTCCACTGGTGATCAGAGCAACTTTTAACTGTATCCAACCCTTCAGGATGGCAGCTCAAAATAAGTGGTCTTCCTTCTTATGTTTTTTATTCAATTGGTTGTGAAATTTCCTTGAACAAGAGCCCCTAGGCATCCTGGAAGCTAGCGATAAGTTGCTTCTACGTTTTTTCCCATGTCGCTTTTTTGCTGCGGGACACCAGATGGCGCCTTAGCCTCAAGGAGATTTTTTTTTTTTAATCTGTATGTTTTTGTATCCCAAGTGCAATAACAAACCTCAGTTTAAAAAAAAACGAATGGACCATATAGAGTTAATGTATTTTTATTTGTATCCTTTAAAAAATACATAAATAAAAAGTTGGGTAAGTAAAATCACAGAAATTACTGAAAAATAAAACAATTGTTGCAACAATTCTATTGTGCTTTACTCGACTCCATCTGTGGACACTTGGCATTGTGATGTAAGGCTAAGGCCCCACGTTGCAGAAATGCATTTTTTTTTGTTGCCTTTTTTGAGCTATCTATATATTTCTGATTCCTTTGGCAGCCATTCTTGGCTTTGGCTAAAAAAAAAAAAAAAAAAAAACCCAAAACAAAACACAGCAAAATCGCCAACAAAAAAGCTGCAACGTGGGGCCTCAGCCTAAGACTTGCAAGCATCTGCACAACTATGAAAACCCATGCCATAAAGCTTCAGATCGGGTATAGCTTTTGTGGTGATGTAAATGCCGGAGGTTTGGAAATGCAGTTATTGAGTCGGCAGAATCTTGGCGACTTTTATGCGCTTCAGTACTTGGCATCCCTGCTCTGGTTTGCCTGCATTTTGAAGCTGAGTTTTTGCGATCCTAAACTTTTCCACTTTTCAATAATATCACTCACATGGAAAGGTGGAATATCAAACAGGGAAGACATTTTAGGGACTAACTTGCTGCAGTGGTGGCAGATTTTGCTGCATTTTTTTGTGGCAAAGACAAGAATGGTTACAAAAGGAATGGATAATATATGGAAGCCCTTATACTTCTTGTGAAGAATATCGCCTCGCCCAGCCGCCTGGCACGCCTGCGATCAAACTTCTTTCTTAACCTCCCACTCACACACTGTGAGTAGACCGGGTCATAGGATAAAATGAAATGAGCGATATAAATTTTATATGTTTAATAACCCAAGTGGGTCGGTATGAATTAATAGCATATACAGAAATATACAATATTAATATGATCAAGCATAAACATACAAGCAAAAGAGCGATGATACCATACAAAACAAAGTAAAAGGGAAATAAAAGTTTAGAAAAGATACCTGAGCACACAGCTTTGTCCTAGCTGTCTCTCTTCCATGCTCAGCACAATGAATACTTGTAGTCCTTTTCTCTAGGCCACAGCAGAGTTTTGGGCCTAGGGCGCAAGCTTAAGCAAGTTGCATAAAACAATCCTTCTACATGCTGTCCAGCACTAGGCCCTCAAAGCATTCCTCAGTAGGGCAGGCCCTCTCATCTTCTCCCAGATCAGAGCTCCTTACTGCCTCTTTGCTGAATGACCCCAGAATCCAGGTCTGCCCACTGCATATGGCTAGTGCTCCACCCACCCCTTGCACCCAGGCAGCCCCCCTTCTCCCACCTTTGCAGAACCCTTGGAGAGAAGGGTGAAGTTAAGGCTTTCTATCCCCCATCCCATCTGGCCAGGGATAATAAAAGTGCCTGGCTATAGCAAGCCATCTCCAATGAACACACATAAAACCAGTGAAGCGTATCGTCCAGCAATGTGGACTCAACTAAAGCACCGCATTCCAAGTGGGGGAAGGACTGACCTAAGCAAGTAAAACACACTTCCAAGAAAGATATAAAACTGAGGGTCGGTTCATCACACTTCTACCTTCTGCTCAATCCACTCCTGGCTTTGGCTAAAAAAAAACGCAACAAAATCTGCAACAAAAAAGCTGCGTTTCTGCAATGTGGGGTCTCAGCCTAAGGGTAGACTGCATGGCTTGCTACTTTATTTTATACATGTGTGGGTATGAGGCAGAATGGAACACCCAAAATCAATGGTTAAGGAGGCATTCACCCTATCGCTGTTAGCATCTGTCAGAAAATGTTAACAATGAACACTAATTGATGCTTTATACATCCCTTAAAAATCCCATTGATTTCAATGGGATTCAGTCTTTCGTAGCGAAGGGACAGTTGACATCTGCATTCGGTTTCCGTTCGGGGGAGTCCGCTTGGGGATCCCCCGAATGGAAACCTATACGCATAGAAAAGCGGTTTACCTAAGGAAACCTGCAGACCCCATAGACTATAATGGGGTCTGTGTCGTTTCCACTCGGTTTCCGTACGAAACATGCGGAAACATGCAAAGAGTAAAGTGCGGCTTACAGCACTTTTCTCTGCGCATGTTTCGTACGGAAGGCGAGCAGAAACCACACGGACCCCATTATAGTCTATGGAGTCCGCAGGTTTCCTTAGGTAAACCGCTTTTCTATACGTATAGGTTTCCGTTCGGGGGGGGTCCCCAAGCGGACTCCCCAAACAGAAACTGAACGCAGATGTGAACCGGCCCTAACAGATGTATGGTGGATGGTAACAAACAGTCTTCCGTTATACCATCTGTTATTTCTGTCCATTCTTTTCTGCGCATGCTCAGAAAACAGAACAAAACACCAAAAATGGACAATATAATAACAGACATTAACGGGTGAATTTTTGTCCATTTTTACTATATTTTTTCATTTACCATCCTTTATGAAAGGTGTCCTTTTTTTTTTTTTTGCAATGGTAGTGTGAACCTAACCTAAGAAGTGAATCGCAATACTTTTCATCATATGTTGTATCTGCATAAACATCTCCAAGTCAGTCTGGTATTGAAGCCAAATTACATTAAAGTGAAGTAAACTGCAATATCACACAAAACTTGTGGACAGGCCTTTGGCTGAAGCCCCACGTTGCGAAAACACAGCATTTTTGCCACGATGGAAACGCCACTTCAAGAAATGCTGCGTTTTACACTACATGCAAAGTGGATGGGATTCTGGCTAATCCCATCCACATATTCCAGAAAAAAATCCGGAGCGGAAAAGCCACGTTTTCAAAAATTCAATTATACCTGCGGAAACGCTGGTGTTTTCTGTATAGGTATACTAGGAGCAGAAAGACTGCAGAGGAAAACTCTGAAATCGCTAGGAAAAACACTGTGGGAAAAAACACAATGTGCTTTCGTCGCAGTTTTTTCGCTACGTGGGACCTTAGCCTCGAACTATTGTTTTTCTAATCATGGACAGCTCCTATAATATTTTGATTCCACAACAATGTTCATGAAACCACAAGGCTTTTTGTGACATTCCTTATACTTGTAGTCTTAGTTCAAACACTTTGAAAGAAATCATGAAAGAAGTTAACTAAGATATTGGCTAGGTACTTACCAATTCCTTATAGGTTATAATACTAACCCCCACCATATCAAAAAGACAATTTTTAGGACAAGTTGATAATATTGTGAGTTACAGCAGCAAAAAATGCCCTTGAATAATCCATCTACCAAACTTACTTGAAATATTATGGCCGGGAAAAAAACAGCCTTTTACAGTCACAGCAAAATGGATCTCATGCCCACTTTGCGGTAAAATACACGGTTGCGAACACGTGGCGATTTCCAAAACTGTTGCGGTTTTGGAAATTGCAGCATGTCAATTATATCTACAGAAATGCTGGTGGTTTCCCTATAGGTATAATTGAAGCAGAAAGTCCGCAGAGGAAACCTCTGCGAACTTTCTTTGCAAAGCGCTGTGCGAAGAACCATGATGCATTGCCACAGTGGCTTTTCCCACAGCGCTTTTTTTGCTGCGAGACGCCACGTAGGGTCTTGGCCTATCTCAGACTTTCAAGATTCCATAGTTAGCTGGATTTGCTATAATGCTCCTGGGCAGTTTCTAACCTTTATACATATTGGGACGGGAGCATCAGACAGTACATATCCTGAATTACAAACACAACGTGGCAGGCAGCCATCAGTTGGGTCTGATGGTTTCTTCATGGTGGAGCAGGTTGGTCTGTATGATGTGATGCAGGAATTGAAATACATGTTGGGAGGACAAATGATTTTGCATCTTGATGCAGGGATACAGATCATGGAAGTTTCATACTGGAAGACATAGTCATTGATGCAGTAACATCCAAAGACTGAAGGCTTTGGACAGACCTCTGTTGTGCTGTTGAGGTTGTTGCAATTGTTGTAGCATTTAGGCTTCCATAGTGGCTTTTTGAGTTGGTCTAGGCAGGTCATTACTGTAGATGGTCAAAAACAAAAAAGACAGATATAATGTACATAAAATAGCAATAAAAATATAGGTCTCCTCTCTCCTGCTTCTTTAACTATGATCATATTTTTCTAGAACTGATTTTTGGCATCTATCTTTGTTAGATGTTTGATAGATTGATAGATAGATAGATAGTAGAGATGATAGATAGATAATGGGATATGAGATAGATAGATAGATAGATAGATAGATAGATAGATAGATAGATGGCCAAGCTTGATACAGGCTCATTACAGAGCTGAAATGTCGCATGGGGCAATAAACCCACTTTTTACTTCACTACACTATGAAGTTCTGACTGTTTTTTACATTTTAGATAGATAGTAAAAAATAGATAGATAGATAGATAGATAGATATGTAGCATAGTTAATCTGAACTTCTGCAATTGGCTAAACTGCTGTGTGACATCGTCTTATCATAGACGATAAGAAAAAAAAAAAACAATGAAAAGTAATTGGAAAAAGTTCTTTATATACATGATGGTGGCATCTATTATTTATACATACAAGCAGTCTCTGACTGGGGTGTTTGATCGCCATACATACTGTATTTGCTCTTTTTTGCCATATTTGCATTTTCCTAGTGTCACCTGTAGTAGAGGGCACTTTCCAATATCTATAGTTATAGTGTTGTTAAAATGTGTTTCTCATTTGTAAATATTAATTAATTTGACATTTTATTCAGCATTTAATAATAAACATATATAATATAAAAAAAACAAAATGTTAAAGTTTTATATATATATATATATATATATATATATATATACACACACACACGTGGACAAAATTGTTGTTACCCCTCGTTTAATGAAAGAAAAACCCACAATGGTCACAGAAATAACTTGAATCTGACAAAAGTAATAATATATAAAAAATTATATGAAAATGAACAAATGAAAGTCAGACATTGCTTTCCAACCAGGCTTCAGCAGAATTTTTTAACAAAGAAAACTCATGAAACAGGCCTGGACAGAAATGATGGTTCCCTTAACTTAATATTTTGTTGCACAACCTTTTGAGGCAATCCCTGCAATCAAACGATTCCTGTAACTGTCAATGAGACTTCTGCACCTCTCAGCAGGTATTTTGGCCACTCCTCATGAGCAAACTGCTCCAGTTGTCTTGGCTTTGAAGGGTGCCTTTTCCAGACGGCATGTTTCAGCTCCTTCTGAAGATGCTCAATAGGATTTAAGTCAGGGCTCATAGAAGGCCACTTCAGAATAGTCCAATGTTTTCCTCTTAGCCATTCTTGGGTGTTTTTAGCTGTGTGTTTTGGGTCATTATCCTGTTGCAAGACCCATGACCTGCGACTGAGACCAAGCTTTCTGACACTGGGCAGCACATTTCTCTCTAGAATCCCTTGATAGTCTTGAGATTTCATTGTACCCTGCACAGATTCAAGACACCCTGTGCCAGATGCAGCAAAGCAGCCCCAGAACATAACAGAGCCTCCTCCATGTGTCACAGTAGGGACAGTGTTCTTTTCAAGATATGCTTCATTTTTCCGTCTGTGAACATAGAGCTGATGTGCCTTGCCAAAAATATCGATTTTTGTCTCATTTGTCCATAGGACATTCTCCCAGAAGCTTTGTGGCTTGTCAACATGTAGTTTGGCAAATTACTTTTGTCAGATTCAAGTTATTTCTGTGACCATTGTGGGTTTTTCTTTCATTAAAGAGGGGTACCAACAATTTTGTTCTATATATATATATATATATATATATATATATATATATATATATTATATATATATATATATATATATCTTATAGTCATGCATGTAGGTATACAATATGTTTAGCCATGTACTAAATTTACAAATCCAGATATCTGTATATCTGTGAACATATCTATATGGATTGTCGTTGTTTCATTTTAATACACTAGTCAGTATACAGTAGTCATATAGTCATACTAGGTTATGGTCATATATATAGTAATTGGTTATAGTGATGTATTACTGTAGTACTAGTACTGTAGAGTAGTTTTTTACATCACTTACCTTTCGGAGCAGAGTCAACTTCCACTACTATAGATAGATAAACTGGAAAAAGGTATCATCAGCGCAAAAATAAATAAAATAATAGCTCCGGGCCTATGAGCTTAATATAAAACAAGGACTACTTACCAAGAATCCCAAGCTGCAGGAAGAAAATACTTTTCCGTAAGGCCATATTTGTTTTATACCTGAAAAATACACATACGTCAACTGGAAAAATTAAATAAAAAATACATCTAATCAAAAAAGTTACAAAGTAGTAAATTATATTTGACTTAAAGTGGACGGGCCATAGAAAATATGTGAAATACAGTAAGAAAAATATTTTAAAGCCTAAAAAATAAAAAGAATACCATATAAACATATCTTTAATCTTAGCAATATGGAAAAGAGGAAAAATATACCAGGACATAAATAATTAAAAACAAAAAAAAAATATTACAAAAAAATGAACTAATTATTTTTTTTAATATTTCATAATTTTTGGTTGAATTATTTTAGCTCCCCTTATCTTATATACATGGTCCCATAAAACAGCAACCAATGAACATACCTGTTTTGTTTTCTTGCAGATTGATATGGTTATTCTTGGCCTCTTAAATATTTATAGTGACGAGAATATGCAAAAGGGAGGAGGAGATCAAAATCTATTCAATAATAAGTTTAGCGGCAAGGTGTTCAGAGAAAATACTTATGTCATTGTTTACCCACTTGTGATTGTGGGTTACTTTGTCCCCTATTGTATTGTGTGTGAAGTGATTTATTTCAGCCTCACTCCTGTTCACACAATAAAACACATAAATTCTAAAACCATTAAGGAAATCAATAAGAAATGAGAGGCTTAAAGTGAATCTTTACCTTTTAACTCCGTGTTGCATTTCAGTCCAAATTTTCTTTAGCAGCAAATCAATAACCCAAGCCCTCATGTGTGTTTTTTTTTTTTTAAATGTCTTTTGAGATGCAGATACAAAAAAAGTTGCATTTTTAAGCCACATCAATTTTCTGATTTGTCGTTTTTTTTTTTCCTTTCCACATACCAAAAGATATAACTTATTATATTTCTGTTCACATGTCACAGGAAGGCTTATTTTTTGAGGGACAAATTGTACTTCATATTGATACCATTTAGTTCTCCATATGCTATACTGGAAAGCTGAAAAAAATTCAGAATGGAGCGGAATTGGAAAAAAAATGCAATTGCGCAATTTTCTTACAGATTTCATTTTTACTACATTAACTTTATTCTATGTTTCAGTACGGTCATGGTGATAACAAATTTATATCGTTTTTGTTATGCTTTAACAACTTTACAAAAACTCAAACTTTGAAAATTTTTATCTTTCTTTCTTTTGTTGCCGTATTGTGACACTTCTAATTTTTTTTGTAGCTCCGTGTATTTTTTATGCTTACTTGTATAGCGCCATCATATTCCGCAGCGCTTTACAGACACTGTCAGTCACTGTGCCATAGAGGGCTCACAATCTACATTCCCTATCAGTATGTGTTTGGAGTGTGGGAGGAAACCGGAGTACCCGGAGGAAACCCACCAAACACGGGGAGAACATACAAACTCCTTGCAGATGTTGTCCCTGGCAGGATTCGAACCCAAGGGTTCTTTCTCAGTGGGACAAGTTGTAGCTTTTATTAATAACGTTTTGTGAATTGCATGATGCTTTGATCACTATTTATTACATTTTTTTGGGGGGGAATGAAAAATGTCACTGTTCACCATATGGGATAAGTATCATTCTATTTTTATAATTTTCAGATGAGGGAATACCTAATTTGTTTATGTTAATTGTTGTTTGTTTATTTTATGCATAATTTAGGAAAAGGGAGTGGTTTAAACTTTTAGATTTTTTTTTTTAAAATTTTATACTTTTTGAAACTTATTTATTTTTTTATCTTTTATTTTTATCAAGTACCCTATAGGGTCTGATTGCCCATACAATATGCTACAATACAACTGTACTGCAGTAAGTTGTGAAATTCAGTCAGTATAGAAATTGCCAGCACAGATCTCTTTGAAACCAGGTGTTTACTGGAAGGGATTGTTTTAAAAAAGCACCAATTGTTTTTCTCTCTGTACCTTGTCCTCACTTTAATAGGGTTGGACTGCAATATCATACATAGCCATGGTCAAGATTGGCAACATTTTGTTTTGTTAAATATCTGTCCTATTTTTCTTATTTCAGACAATCTATGTTCTTGTATTTTTTACATCTCAAACAAAGTTAAACCCATTTTTGTTTGAAAAAAAAATGAACACAACATTTAGGGTTGATATATTTTTATTAGAAATCTTTGGAAAAACAAAAGTAACAAGTTGGGTAAATGAAGTCACAGAATTAGGGTATGTGCAGGCCAATGTTCACACATCAATGTTTATACATTCAAAGTTCTTGTCTACATTGTATGGGAAATAATTTTGTATCCTAAGGATGTTCCCAAATTTTCCAGCCAAAAATAATAACAATTTTTTCTTACATTTTTTTTTTTTTTATATTTATGAGACTAATTTATTGTTAGGCGTCTTCATTTAAGGACTTATTCAGGTGACCTTTTTGCTTTTCACAGGCCAAACGTCCATGAAAAACATATCAGTACATTTCTGGCCTTATTCACATGACATCAAAAAACGGCAACGTGATGTTTTTTGAACCCAAAAAAATAGAGGTAGTCAGTGTTTTTAAGAGACCATTTTTTCTTTCAGTCAAAAAGGTGGGCACATCAATACATTTGTTCATGTGTGTGTCTTACAGGTTATAATGTCACCCCCACCATAGCAAGAAGAGAAATATAATTAATGTGAATTAAAGCAACTAAAATACAAAAGATTGAGCTGATGTGATATAGAGTCTCAGATTAGTACTGGGCTGACCATAAAACAGTCTCTAGGCTTTATACATTTTGGGACAGGATCATCGGACAGGATGTACCCAGTCTTACAAACACAACGTGGCAGGCTGTCAGGGACAGGGGCTGGTCTGCTTGAGCAGGTTGGTCGGTATGATGAGAGACAGTAATCAAAATACATGAATTGGGGACAAACAATTTTACAACTTGATATAGGGACACAGACCTTGGAGGTTGCAGACTGGTAGACATAACCATCTTTGCAGTCACATCCATAGACAGTAGTTATTTTACAGTTTTCTGTTGTGCTGTTGAGGTTGTCATAATTGTTGTAGCAAGTACGTATAAAACGATATTCTGTGTTTGGATTACGGCAGGGAGTGAGATCTAAAGAGTCAAAAATGGGAAATATATTACTATGATAAAAATATGCACCAATATTCATATAATAATAAAACAATTAGAATATTTCTGAAAAATTTCATACATTTCTTACCAACTTTAGACAATTTAATCACATGCTAAACAGAAAAATTCATAGTAAATCTCTACCTACCTTAGTACTGGGGGAAAGTCTAAGGTAGGCAAAGAGAAGGGAAGTCTTTGAAAAGACTGTAGAAGACATTTGTACAATCCTACTTCATGTCTCACACTTTCAATTATAATACATGTAATTTCTGTACATGTTGTTTTATTGATGCGTTGGCTTTATCTACCACCTGGTGGCACTTTAGTACTTTTCTGTATGTGTATTACTGAAGGCTCCATGCCACTCCTTGATACTCGTCGGCACACCAAGTGGTCAATAATGGTAGTACAAGTAAAGAATATCAATAATGAACTTTAACAGTAAGTTCACATTGCTGAATTTTTCCGTTGACCAAATTTTGCAGTGAATTCCATGGTGGAAATTGCAAATTCCACTCATGCCAGGAGGTATTTTTCCACCTCCTCTTCAATTCAATGGGAGTTATCTGGAATCCGCTTGAAGATCAAGCATGATGCTTATTTTTTTCTGCTAGCTAAATAAATCAGATAGAGGGGGGAAACAATCAGCATTTGCCTCCCATTGAAATCAACTGAGACTTGTTTTGGGGTTTCAGTTTTGGAGCTGATTCTGAGGAGTAATCCACCTTAAATTCTGCACAATGTGAATATGTCCTAAGAGTTACAGTAACTTGAACTGTATACAGGTGCATAGTAGTAAATTAGAACATCTTTGAAATTTTTTTTATTTTTTCAGTAATTCAATTTATAAAACGATGTTCCGATATGTTCCAGATTCATTCCACACAGAGTGATCTATTTCTAGATTCATTACACATGAAGTGATCTATTTTCTAGATTCATTGCACACACACACACACACACACACACACACACGCAGTGAACTATTTCTAGATTCATCCCATATGGATTGATCTATTTTCTAGATTCATTGTACACAGAGCGATCTATTTTCTGGATGCATTAAACATGAAGTGATCTATTTTTCCAGATTCTTTCCACATGCAGTGATCTATTTTCTAGATTCATTATACACAGAGCTATCTATTTTCTAGATTCATTCCCCACATAGTTTTTTTGTTCTCTTCTGTGATAAGATATCATGCTGCAGTAATCTAGCCAATTGGAGAAATTCGGGATAAATCTGCTACATCTGTATGTGGTCATAGCTTATATCATGTGTGTAGTTATAGGCTATAGTTATGTATCCAGTCATAGGTTTAATGATGTATATGGCTATATATTATAATCGTGCGTATAGCCATGGATTGTAATCATATATTGTAAGAATACCAGTTACAGTATGTACTGAAGTCTTAAATAACTTACTGGAAATGGGTAAAGCTTCGGCTGTTATAGAAAGAAAAACTGTAAAAATAAAAAAAAAATGTCAGCAATAAATGAATTACAGATATAATAGTAGTCTACACTAACTAACCCCAACAATATAAGTTTTATATAAAAGGCGGACTACTTACCAAGAATCCCTAGCTGAAGAAAGAAAAGGCTTCTCCGTAGGGCCATGTTTGGTTTATACCTGAACAATACACAAAAAAAAGTCATGAAATGTAAAGTGCATAGAAAGCACAACATAATAAAGGTTTTCATGTAAATGATTAAATTGGAAAATTACAAAAAAGAAATTTATAGTAGACTGGGAATGCTAAGTAAGTGGGCCTTAAAGGGGTTCTCCGGGAATTTATTTAGACTTACTTCCTCCATACTTTCATCCTTTTACATGCTGTACCTAAGGATTCTGGACTGGTTCTGACCTCGGGTCTCATGATCAGAACCAGCACCAGGCCCGCTGATTTCTCTCCCTCCATCCTCCAGCTGGTTCCAAACCCATGACCTGGGGTTGTAACTTTCCTGGAAGTCCTAGGTACAGCATTTAAAAATCCTGGAGAAAGTAAGTCTAAAAAGACTCCCTGAAGAACCCATGTAACTTTTTATATGTAAAACATAATAAAAAAATAAAGCAACAATTAAAAATTTTAAAAAGTAATATAAATATATATTTTATATTAATATAAAATATTATTTTAATTCTCAGTAATATTGCATGTGAAAAATAGAATGTGTCAGTGCATACCTGGTTAAAGCAGAAAATAACCTAAAATTCTACAAAAATAAATAAAAAAAACCAATAATAAGCATTATTATTTTTACCTTAATTATTTTTTATTTTGTGAGTATGTGAACCTAGAGGGCGCTAGGGAGCGACCCAGGCCAGCCCTGAAAAGGCCCTCAGCCACACCTTTGGGTATGGTGCGTAACTCTAGAAGGGCTGGAGTATCCTGCAGGAAGCAGGAGATGGTGGACCAGCTAAGGACAGAGAGAGAGGCTCTGTCCCAGAAGGGCTGGGGTCCACAGGGGACTGTTGCTGGAGCTGAGCAATAGGCAGGACAGTTAGGGGCTCAAGGAGGGAGTTAGGTCCCTAACTGTGGCCTAGGTTTTTTGTTGTTTTGCTATGTTGCAGTTAAGCTGGATAAAGCACTGATGCAAACAATAATAAAACTTAACATTTAATTACTAAACATTAAAAAAAAAATGTAGAACAAACATCAAAATTAACATAGCCACTCAATGGAGTCCAACGTTATAACAAGTATATGAACATTCACCACCATATACCATAAAACATCATGGCGGTTAAATAATTAGAAAATGGAATGATCTTACCAACATCTGAGGCAGGAGAACCCGGCAGGTGATGGTGCAAAACAGGAGGATGAACAGTCCCTATTCATGCCCCTGTACTTTCCACTAACACCCGAAATGACTCCTGCCCTAACAAGGGCAGTACCAAGCTGTCCTTGTAATGCACCAATCATCAGGGGACTTATTAGACTACTCATAAGAACCAAAAAACTTGGTCAAATATATATACAAAATAATAATACTAATACATTCTGCCTACAGTGGTAGAACAAAACATAAAGAAAACCCCACAATGGAGGAAAACCGCTAGATGCTAACTGACTCCATGTAGTGACAATGGCAGTAAGAGCAAAGTGAATCAGGGCAACTTATATAGCAATAAACTCTGCCTACAAACAGGTGTGCTCAAGTTCACATAAAATGATGTTTGTTTGAGTATGGAAGAACATTAGCTAATCTTGAACAGGAAGGGAGTGATATTACAGGGTGTGGTCCCTTTACTGATCTCCATAATAAAAATACTAAATTACCCCCCATGAGTGATCTATCATGTATTGATGTCTTTGTAGAGAAAGTAGTATTGGATTTGCAGAAAATTAAGCATACACATTGTCCCTTTAATCTGACTAAGGAAGGAATGTCAGCATTGCATAGTCTTGAAATAAATAAGGGGCTGGTTATTAAACCAGCGGATAAAGGAGGCAATGTGGTGCTAATGGATATCTCCCAATATATTGTCATGTGTGAGTCTCTCCTCCTACAAAGGGATAACTATGCTGTTTTACGTGGTAATCCGACTGTTGAATACAGTGGTCTTTTGCGAGCTTTGCTTTTAAAGGCCAAGACTCTAAAGTTGATTTCGGATAAAGAATTTGATTTTCTGATGCCTTTGACACCAGTAGAAGCAACTTTCTATTGTCTACCTAAAGTCCACAAAGGCCTGTCCCCCCTGAAGGGACGACCAATTGTCTCAGGAGTAAATAGTTTGTGTCAAAATGCTGGGATTTATCTTGATAAAGTTTTAAGATCCTTTGTAACTTCCCTCCCGTCCTATGTACAGGATACCTCAGATTTACTTCGCAAATTGGAAGGCATAACCCTAGATGAGGGGGTTATTTTATGCTCTATTGATGTGGAGGCATTATATTCATCAATACCGCATCAATGGGGTCTAAAAGCCGTGGAGTATTATCTTAAATCACGGGGTAACCAATATCGTGCTCACAGTCAATTTATCTTGGATCTTTTAGAATTCTCATTGACTCATAACTTTTTTTCATTTAATGGTAAGCACTTCCACCAGCTCAGGGGCACTGCCATGGGCAACCCCTGCACACCAACATATGCAAACTTGCTCCTGGGCTGGTGGGAGGAGACGATGGTATTTATAGATGAAAGAGAGAATTTTATAACTAAAATTGAACTGTGGGCACGATATATTGATGATATCCTGGTCCTTTGGAGGGGAAGTGCAGAGTCTTTTTCAGCATTTGTAGATACTCTAAACGTGAATAAAATTGGTTTATCTTTCACGTTTGAAGTTGGTGGCTCTACCCTTCCTTTTTTTAGATGTGTTGATTTCTAAGGGTTGTGGTGGTACACTTAACACCAAAGTGGCTACAGCCACCAATTCCTTTCTTCAATGGAGGAGTAATCATCCTTATCCATTGAAGAGGGGAATTCCTCGTGGACAGTATCTGAGACTTAAAAGAAATTGCTCTGGGGGGCAGGACTTTGTGGACCAGGCTGCCGACCTCAGGTCAAGATTTATAAAACGTGGGTATCCTGATAGGATCCTAAGGGAAGCCTATAAATCTTCCCTGAAATGTGATCATATGCAGTTATTGACTCCTAAAAAGGTAGAACAAGCTAGTTCAGAAAAGATTGTCCGGTTGATTGGAACCTTTGACAATGGGGCATCACAAGTAAGGGAGATCTTACAGCGTCATTGGGATATTTTAACCATGGATTCCGATATTAAGGCAGTTGTAAGTGAGAGACCACAGATTACTTTTAGAAGAGGAAGATCTTTAAAAGACCGTTTGGTTCATAGTCATTTGGATGTACAGAAGACAACTACATCATGGCTTTCCCCACCAAAGGGTTGCTATAAATGTAGCGGTTGTTCCTCATGCCCATTTATACTGGCAGGACAAGAATTTTTCTCGGAAAATTTAAAAACCTCGTTTAAAATCAAACATTTCATATCTTGTCAATCTAGAGGAGTGATCTATAAGATCACATGCCAGTGCAAATTGGAATATATCGGTAAAACCAACCGAGAACTGAGGAAAAGAATTGGTGAACATCTTGGGGATATACGGCATGAACGTGATACCCCAGTGGCGAGACATGTTAACTCATGCCATGGAGGTAATGTTAACTGTCTACGTTTTACAGGAATTGATTTGGTTAAACCCCATCCAAGAGGAGGGGACTGGCATAGAATGACATTGCAATGCGAATCCAAATGGATATTTAAATTAAAAACTGAGATTCCAGGTGGTCTTAATTTCTGCTGTTTTATTTGATCTTTCCCTTCTTCCCATTTATTTAGACAAACTTCATGGCTAGGATAATTTTTTCATATCTAAATACAGGTCTAGAGCTACCTGTTAGATCTGGTAGACTATACATTTTGGTACTATAATTAGGTAACTGTGGTATTTTATTTGCATATATATCTGTACAAGATGATATGTATATCCATCCTTAGAGAAATCTCTGTGCCCCTGACCAATTTTGCTGACTCATTACAGCCCTTAATGTTCTGGGGCTACAGTACCTGGATTTAGACTGACAGGGTCTCTCCAGGTTCCTTTCATATTGGTATACTTTGCTAGCAACTCACTGGTTGTGGCATAGCTTTGTCTAATAAACATTTTTTATCCCTCCAGGCAGTTTATGCGCTTTGTGGGACCTTTATTATTCAGTCCCACAGCACATATCTGCCTTAGGTTTTTCAGCGCCGTCTTTAGGAGGTTATGCTCATGCGCGGGGTGTTTTCTTCGCGCATGCGCACTTTCGACTGTGATCGAGTGCTTCTGCGCATGCGCAGAGGTTTTTTTTACTTTGCGCATGCGCAATTTGGTTTTTAGCGCTCGTATCAATATGGGCAAACGCGACACTATGTATTACATCATCAATGTGCGCGTTTTTTAGCGCCATACTCAAACAAACATCATTTTATGTGAACTTGAGCACACCTGTTTGTAGGCAGAGTTTATTGCTATATAAGTTGCCCTGATTCACTTTGCTCTTACTGCCATTGTCACTACATGGAGTCAGTTAGCATCTAGCGGTTTTCCTCCATTGTGGGGTTTTCTTTATGTTTTGTTCTACCACTGTAGGCAGCATGTATTAGTATTATTATTTTATATATATATTTGACCAAGTTTTTTGGTTCTTATGAGTAGTCTAATAAGTCCCCTGATGATTGGTGCATTACAAGGACAGCTTGGTACTGCCCTTGTTAGGGCAGGAGTCATTTCGGGTGTTAGTGGAAAGTACAGGGGCATGAATAGGGACTGTTCATCCTCCTGTTTTGCACCATCACCTGCCGGGTTCTCCTGCCTCAGATGTTGGTAAGATCATTCCATTTTCTAATTATTTAACCGCCATGATGTTTTATGGTATATGGTGGTGAATGTTTATATACTTGCTATAACGTTGGACTCCATTGAGTGGCTATGTTAATTTTGATGTTTGTTCTACATTTTTTTTTTAATGTTTAGTAATTAAATGTTACGTTTTATTATTGTTTGCATCAGTGCTTTCCTGATTAATTATTGTCTCTTGCATTTGGTGGATTATCCTTGTCCGATGTCATAGTATTCCACTCCCTTTGGCTCCCCTTTTTGCTTCTATGTTGTAAGCTGAATAAAGCCAGTTTTATTTTACACTTGGACTGTCTGAACGCTATCTTTCCGGCGCCCAGTACCACGAACCACCACTGTCCGGACCAGGAGTCTGCCGCCATTTTGAGACTAATTCCCCAAGTTGTCACAATTTATATTTTTATGGTTCAGTGTGATATCCATTAAAAACATGGATAGCACAGAGACAAAGCATACGGCCGTGTTTATTGAGCCCTATAGAAAAGAATGATAAAATATAGATTTTGTACGTACCTGTTGTGTGTTTTTGTCAATCTCAAATGCACCAGTTGTGTTTTCTTAGAGGTTCAGTCTCAATCTCTCCTCTATTTGTACTGACCAGAAAATCATAAAGGAGGAAGGAGGAAATCTAAAATCTGTACAATGAGCTTCAGGGGTTGGGAAAAAATTATTTAAACATTTTTATCACTACCACTCAGAGACCTCAGGCTAATATTACATACTGTACATGCCTTATTCTATTTCTTTGTCCATCAAGACCTAGCATTTCATTCTTCACTGCACATTATTTGCTTGTTTGGATTTCACATTGTGGATCTGAATCCTAAGTTAAAGGAGCACCATGTTGAGAAAACACAGCATTCTGCATTACCTGCAAAGTGGATGGGATTCTGTGGGCAGCTCAGGTCCTGAATAGGACCTGCGGAAAAAAAAAGAATGGATACACTGATCAATTAAAAAAAAAAAAAAACTGATGTGTACATGAACCCATTGGTAAGCATTGATTGTATTGCTGTCCGAGTTCCATCAGTTAAAAAAACTAAAGGCACTCGGAAGACAAAAACAGTTGTGTGCATGGACCCTTGTTGCCAAAACGCAGTGTTTTTTGTTGCAGGTTTTGCTGTGGTTTTTTTGAGCCAAAGTCAGGAGTGGCTTGAAAAGGAATGGAGACTATAAAGAAAACTATTTCCCTTCTATTAAATCCACTCCTGACTTTGGCTCAAAAAACCACAGCAAAACCTGCAACAAAAAACATTGCGTTTCCTCATTCTTAACCACTCAAATGATTTGGTCAAATGTGACTGCACACAGGTAATTGTTGAGAAAGATGGTGTACTTTGGTGACCAAATACCAAGGAAACGTTTAATAAGAACACAATGATTTTACCATAGACTGCAATACTATAAGTGCAGGATATAGTATTGCAGTCTATTGTACAATCCATCTAATGATCATATGTTTAAAACCTCTTAGGCTAAAAATAAAGATAAAAAGTAAAGAGTTTTGAAAGTCTTAAACTTTGAACCCCCCTCACTTTTATATTATATAAATCAAAACATAAAAGAAAACATTAAATAAACAGAACTGGTATAGACATGTTTAAACAATCTTCAAATAATAATTTTATTGGGAAAAAAGTGTAAACAAATTGTATAAAAAAAGCTTGAAAAGGCATACACAACCTGAAATAGTATTGATAAAAACTACAAAGCTTCACACATGAAAATAGAAAAAGATTATTGGTATCAGAATACTATACAAACAAAACCCCTTAAAAAGGCACAGCTGTGTTTTTTCAATTACCCCAATTATTATTATTATTATTATTATTTTTTTTTTTTTTGCAGTTTCCTGATCATATGACATATTAAGTGGTGCTATAAAAACAAAAAAAGGAAAACATAGAAAAAGACCACATGAGTAAGGAGGAAAGCATGTTAGGTTCAAAGTTTTATTCAATATTTTTTTTATTTATTAATTCATCCCAACATGAAATTCTTCAATTTTTGGAGAAAGGGCCACTGATGTCATCTAGGAGACTAGAAGCGGCTGGAAGATGCCAAGCAGTAATACTGGAGCCACAGCAGAGCCCAGGAAAGGTGAATATGAGCTGTTTATTTTTCCATACTTCTCCTAGGCCTCCTGTCTGAAGAGACCTCATAGTATAATAATAATAATAATAATATTATTATAGCACTGTATGCTACATACAATAAATAAATATAAAAACATTTAAAAAGATAAAAAAGATGCTTTTAGGTCTCAAATGACAGTTACTTAAAGCAGGAGTTGGATTTGAAGTTTCTCTGAAGCAGCTCCTTTCATGCTCAGCATCTCCTCATAACCCTCCTGTGGTGTACAATTTAAGGTCTTTTCCAAGAAAAGTGTACTTATTCAAAAGGGTATCCCTATGGCAATGATTATAGTTTGATGTAATTCTTAATTATTTTAAATTATGTTTTAATTTTATGTATTATTATTATCAATGCATTATTAATTATTATTATTATTATTATTATTATTAATATATAAAAACAATTTAAAATAATTAAGAATTACATCAAATTATAATTGTCATAGGAATACCCTTTGGAATTATGATTATTATTATTAACAACAATGATTAGTATTAATAATAGTTGATGATTATGGCTTTATGAAATATCTGAAAATATAACTTAACTGTTTTGTCATATTTTCTAGTAAATAAAAGTCTATTCATCAAATTCTTGAGATCAGAACCTGGTGTATACTAGAAAAAGACTATTACAATTTAGTTTACACCACACTGTACCACCAGATCACCTTGAGGCTGGGGTCCCAAGTTGCAAAAACGCTGCAGCAAAAAAAATCCACGTTTTACAGTACCTGCAAATTGGATAGGATTCTGGCTAATCCCATCCACACATTGCAGAAAAGTATCCGCAGAGGTAATAACAGTTGTGTTTTTGTAAATCACAGCATGTCAATTATACCTACAGAAATGCTGGCGGTTCCCGTATAGATATAATAGGGGCACAAAGTTCGCAGAGTAAAACTCTGCAGACTTTCTGTGAAAAAGGCTGCAGAAGAAACTGTGATGCTTTTCAGCCACAGTCTTTTCCTCAGTGTTTTTCTGCTTCAGTTCGCTATATAGGGCCTTAGCCTTAAATTAACATTGCACCATTTAAGACTGGGAAAAATATCAATGGGTCTTTTGGAACCAGATGGTGAAATGTTAATGTTGCCAATGATTAGACATAGGTTAGATAACTATAACATGTTAGGGGATTATGTGAATAACAAGGATTGGATTCTATACACTAGATCAGGGGTAGGCAACCTTTTTTGTACAGCGTGCCAAATTAAAAAATAAAATCAAAGATGAGGTGTTTGGTGTACCGTGCAGTAATTGGAAGTTTACCTAAATGGAAGTTATATAATGGGACTTTAGGCTGTAATACAGAGCGTCAGTACATCAGTATTGCAGCCCTGTGAAGCTGGCCTAATGCTGCATTCATATGTTCACTGGATGCTCTTAAAAGCATCGGTTATGAGTTTAACAAAAACAATGAAAAAAATAGTCCCCCATACTGCGCTTTTTTTTTGTGGAAAAATGACATGCATTCCTATGATGTACAGGACCCCTCCATCCCCTACATAGGACTTCTGCACCTTTTTTTATCCCTTACATGTGTATGGAATGAAGGGGATGCAGCAATGCTGTGGAAAAATGAAGAGGCGCAGGCTGCACAGTAGGTATGTAGGTAAAGAAGGGGGTCTAGGCTTTACACAAGGTTGGTGCAGCCAGGACTTAAGCTCACTTTCTTTCACTGTTGATGGTTCCTCCATACTTTACACAATACCCATACCAATAAAAAAAAAATAAAAATAAATCACTTACCTGCTGTAGCTGTGTACAGAATGGTCTGGGAGGAAGCAAGTAAAATCTAGCAAGGGTTAACTCCATTGAGTCCAGCAATGCAGGGAATGCAAGCGGACTGAAATTATTTGAAGATTCCCATCACTGCGTCAGTTCAGGGGCCAATGATTTACTAATTGGTTTGCTCCTTCCCTGACCTGATTCGGCACTAGCGTGAGGACGTTCTCTTCAGATCACTCATCATCGGCTTGCTCGTTCCCTGTCTGGCCATTGTCAGTAGAAGTAACCCTTGCTGGAGTTTACTTGCTTCCTCCCAGCACAATCTGCTGTGCCAAGCAAATGTAGCTTGTGTGCCACTCTTGCACACATGCCGGGGGTTGCCGACCCCTGCACTAGATCACACTGAATTGCCACTGACTGAAAATATAGTATGTATTGAGTTTCTAATATAATGCATTTATAGTAAGTTACTAAGACTGGGTTCACACCAGTGCTTGGTTTCCATTCAGGAATTCTGTCCCCGAATCCGCTTGAAAAATGTGGCATTTGTAAGATTCAAACCGAGCAGACCCCATTATAGTCTATGGGGTCTGCGGGTTTCTGCAGATAACCGCTTTTTAAGCGAATTGGATTTCTGTTTTTTGCTTCCTTTCAGCAAACTTTAATATGACTTATGAGTCATTCTTTGCTCTAAACTTAAAGGGTTTTTCCAAGACTTTTCAATTGATGACCTACATATAAAATGGGAATACTACAGTATAGACCTGTATCAGTTCATTTTTTTCATGTTAATTTGTTAATTTTCAATAATGAAGCAATAGGTACAGACATTTCATAGACAGACACTGACACTGGGCATTGATTTTTTTTTGGATTGTTGGACATTATAAGAATAGGGCAGTTTTTTTTCATGTCCATAGTTTATGCTTAACCTCTACTTTAATAGAGCTGAACTGCAATATCAGACAAAGTCATGGACAAAAACTGAGCTGTTTTTGAATAAGAATTTCTCAAGAAATTTGTTGTGTACTTTTTTTTTACATTCATTTAAAATTGAATCATAATAAAAAATAAATAAATATAATAATAATAATATAACTATAAAGTTTGTGATACAGTATTTTTATTTGCAACCTTTGAAAATACATAATTACAAGTTGAGTAAATTAAGTCATAGAACCAACTAGGGAAAAATAAAACAATTGTTGGAACAAAGTTATGATTAACAATGGCTTAAGAATGTCCATGGATGTGACATTAAGAGGTTGCCTGTTGGTAAAACATAGACAGACATAATTCATTGCAATACACAAAGGATTCCACTCTGGGAGGGAACAAAATAATAAAAGGATTTTACTATTGACAAAAATAAAAACTATGTATCGTTGGTATTGCTTCCATATACATTGCAACTTATGTGATTAAGTGAACATAACATATATATATATAATGCACAATGAACATCATACAACCAGTTGCATGCCAAGATTGCTGCCATTTTGTTCAACCCTCCTCGCAAAGAATAGAAATAAAAGGAGATCACAAAATCATATGTACTCCAAAACAATGGCAATGAAAACTATAGATCATCCACAAAAAAACTAGAAGTTCTCAGACAACTTTGTTGATGGAAACAAAAATATTGCCTTTGAATGGCGCAAGACAAAAGCAAATGACTTTGTAATGGAAAGTTTTTTATTGTGCAAGCAAAAGTAAAAGGAAATACAAAACAAAATTATCATGCTGCATTCTTTCACAGATACAAGTTAAAGTTTGCTACATCTGTAATATGTACCACAATGCCAGAAGGAATAAGCAGAACTCCAATTAATAGTCATTTTACTCAAGTAATGTACAAGGAAGATTTCAGTTCCTCATTGGAACCTTTTTCCTTGAAGAACCGTAACACTGCTTGTACATTGGATCAATAAATTCCCTTTTACCAAGACTTATTGATGGGCTGCTTCAATATCCAACCCCATCCTGATAAGGTGCTGCACTCACATTTTCTTATCAGCTTTACCTTTGCAGCACAACCTCTTTTGTGTATATCAATTACCGCAAAATGGTGCCATTAAAAAAAAACAACTCGTCCCACAAAAATACAAGCCCTCAAAGTGATTACATTAAAAATGCAGATATGAAGAAAGTGAAATTAAAGTTCGGTGCCTTTAAGGTAAACTGATTGCGACTTCATGCAGGACTACAGAGTCTATAGGAATAAGCGTCAAGCATTTTGTAAGCTTTACACACACTGGGACAGGAGCATCGTTCAGGATATACCCAGTCTTACATACGCAGCGTGGCAGGCAGCCAGAAACAGGGGTTGACTTGGTATTGCAAGTTGGTCGGTATGATGTGATGCAGGGATCAAAGTACATGTTTGGGGGGCAAATGACATTACAGCTTGAGACAGGGACACAGACATTGGAAGTTGCAGACTGGTAGACATAACCATTTTTGCAGTCACATTCATAGATCAAAGACTTGGGACAGGCTTCTGTTGTGCTGTTCAGGTTGTCGCATGTATTATAGCATGTATGCTTAATGCGATAGACTGTGTTTGGAGCGGTGCAGGGATTGTAATCTAAAGAGTCAAAACAGGAAATAGTGTATGTTACTATGATAACTATACATACAATAGTACAATAAATAGGATATTTCCAGACAATTCCATATCTTTTACCAATTTTAGCCAAATACAATTCCTTGAAAAATTAAACAAAAAAAAATCCTATCTGTCTCAGTGTCAAAATGGTGGAGCAAGTCTGCATGCTGGACCATTGTTGGTCTTTATCTACCCCCAGATGGCACTCTATTGGACTCTCTTATATGCATCTTATGGAAAGTACATGGAGGTCTATGTTACTAAGTTAAGCATACTAATACTTTAAGGGTAATCTTGAGCTATACATACAGGACCACAAGCTAATAAATACATAAATAAATAATAAAGAGTTTGTTATATGTTACTCCACATGGTTAGTGACTGTGAATGGTAATAAAAACCATATATGAGTTTTATGTATCTTATTGACTCTGGTAGAGATCACATAGAATCATGCCTGTAGTCATAGCTTATAGTTATGTAGTCATAAGTTATATCCATGTATTTAGTCATAGGCTATAACCATACATGTAGTCATAGGTCATAATAGCCATGTATATAGTCATAGCTTGTAGCCATGTATGTCCTATATGTGTGTAGTTATAGGTTCTGGTTATGTACATATATTAATAGGTTTAGTTGTGTGTGTTGCAATGAAATACATTATAACCATGGGCATAGTAATGGTTAATAGTCATGTACTGTGCTGGATTGCAAGCAGTTCTGTAGACAAGTATTTTACATAACTTACTGATCACTGGAATAGCATCTGAAGTTGTCAACAGATAAACTATGGAAAAAAAAAAGCCATCATGATCATTAATTATGAATTAATTATTAAATGAATGAATTAAAATAATATAATAATAGTTTACACTAAACAGTCTTAAACCTATGAGTTTTATATAAAATTTGGATCCCAAGAATCCCAAGATTCAGAAAGAAAAGACTTAAGGCCATGTCTGGTTTCTGCCTGAAAAATCTACATACAATAAATGAATAAATGAATGAATAAAATACATTAGAAGTAGTACATTAAAATACATTAAGTCTAAGGCCCCACGTAGTGCTATTCACATAAAGTCTTCAGAGGTTTCCCTGTGTCATGCCTGCATGGTAGATGCTAGAATGTCGTGAGTATTTGCAAATATCTGCTCTATATTTGCAGTTCAGCGTTCCTGGATCCCTTATATGACGGTCACTTGGGCTTTTCTCATCTATTTGCACTTATACGGTTTCTCCTGTCAAAATTGCAACATACTGTATGTAAAGATAAATCCAAGCACTCCAATTTGTGATGCAAAGTGAAGATATAATTTATTGGTGTTTCACCATTGGTATCGTCAGTACTCTCATTCATGCAGCAATATAGAATAATAGTCTTGGTTAAGTCTTTCCCAGACGTTTCGGTGATTTACCACCTTCTTCAGTGGGAGAGGACGGGTACCAAGATAAATAAATGCAATTGTAGATTCTACATGCGGACATGCAGTATGTGCCGAAAGTAAGGATCCAGGCAGAGAAAAAGCAGTAAAGTGTGCTTCAGAGTGGTGTGGCAAATGGCATAGCTGCAGACAGGGCAACATAGTCATAATGGAGAGGGCAGGGGCAAACTGCTCCTGATATCAATGGGTCCCCAATTATAATGAATTGTTTATTGTACTGTACCCCTCCGGCTTTACTGAAGAGCGGCACTGGCATGAGGAGTACAGGAACTTGGTAAGTATAAGTGTTTCCTCAAGGAATCCCTACTCACCACTCATGACACCAGTAATGTTACACTTCCCACTCCTACTGCCAATCTTACCACTTCACCAACATCTGTATTTTTTTTTTATCTCTTCCCAGTGCCCTGACCCCAGTAGCAACATATGCATTCAGGGACAATACTGTGACCAAGAATGCCCCCCCAATTTAATCAATTCCAAAAAAACACACACACTAGAGAATGAAGAGGAGGAAAACCCAAATCCAGAAAGCTCCTTGTCATCCAAACAAAGCGAACCAAAGAAAAACAAAATTTGCCAGTAAAAATATTCAATTTGTCCTCCTATACTGTATGAATATTAATACGATTACTCACCTGGTATGTGAAATCATCAAGGTCTGTTATTACCAAAAAGGAAAGATTTATCCAGATTAAGGAACAAGTACTATCAACCTTTTATCACCTCTTTAAGATACATAAGGATCTTCTTACCCTCCAGGTCGTCCTATTATTTCAAGAACAGGTGCATCTCAATAAATTTGAATATTTTTGAAACGTTCATTCATTTCAGTAATTCAGTAATACAATCCATAATCAGCGTCTTCCATGATTGTGTGTCCTACTGAACCAGACTGAGGGACCATTTAAAGGCTTAGTAAACCTTGGCAGGTGACACTGAATTTGCAATACTGAACTGAACTTACAATATTCTAATTTTCTTAGATTTGGGTTTTCATTACCTGTAATCCATAATCAACATTTACAGAAATAAAACACTTGAAATAGAACACTCTGTGTGTAAAGAATCTAGAAAATATAGGAGGTCACTTTTTAAATTTAAAGGGGTATTCCCATCAACATAATCATATCTATATTTGTAGATAATTAAAAGTTAAACATTTTTGCAAATATAAGTAGTTAATATTTCAGCAGAGTTTTACAGATTTTCTCTAACTGTGTTAGTGGTGATGTCTGGTGTCTTGATCGGTAGCCAATGGATACGACCACTAATGCAGAAACTTTCTATGGTCTGGGACTTGTCAGGAACCCAGCCATGATTTTCTTATTGTATCTGGGTTATCAGACAGGGACACTACATGTATCAGAAGACATCCCGGTCACAATAAGAAAATCATGGCTGATTTTCTGACCTTAGAAAGTTCCTGCATTCATGGTCGTATCCATTGGCAACCGATCAAGACAACAGACTGTGACCACAAGATATTTAGAGAAAATCTTTAAAACTCTGCAAAATGTTTAATTACTTATATTTGCAAAAATGTTTAACTTCTAACTATCTACAAATTTAAAAATGGTTATGGTCATGGGAATACCCCTTTAATTACTGAAAGAAATAAACGTTTCACAGATATTCTAATTTATTGAGATGCACCTGTATCTCTTTACTTACATGGAGTTTTTTTACAGAATTATTTCATCCACTTACGTTCTTATTTAGGAAATTCTTCAGGTTTGATCAATCTTTATAATTATCAATGGAAACCTCACTACATATGGCTGACTTTACAGTCATGGCCAAAAGTTTTGAGAATGATACAAATATAAATTTTTACAAAGTCTACTGCTTCAGTTTTTCTAATGGCAATTTGCATATACTCCAGAATGTTATAAAGAGTGATCAGCTTAACAGCAATTACTTGCAAAGTCAATATTTGCCTAGAAAATGAACTTTATCCCCCAAAACACATTTCAACATCATTGCAGCCCTGCCTTAAAAAGACCACCTAACATCGTTTCAGTGATTGCTCCATTAACACAGGTGTGGGTGTTGATGAGGACAGGGCTGGAGATCAATCTGTCATGATTAAGTAAGAATGACACCACTGGACACTTTAAAAGGAGGCTGGTGCTTGCCATCATTGTTTCTCTTCTGTTAACCATGGTTATCTCTAAAGAAACACGTGCAGTCATCATTGCACTGCACAAAAATGGCCTAACTGGGAAGAGTATTGCAGCTAGAAAGATTGCACCTCAGTCAACAATCTATTGCATCATCAAGAACTTCAAGGAGAGAGGTTCCATTGGTGCCAAAAAGGCTCCAGGGCGCCCAAGAAAGACCAGCAAGCGGCAGGACCGTCTCTTAAAAGTGTTTCAGCTGCGGGATCGGGCTACCAGCAGTGCAGAGCTTGCTGAGGAATGGCAGCAGGCAGGTGTGAGTGCATCTGCACGCACTGTGAGGCGGAGACTCTTGGAGCAAGGCCTGGTCTCAAGGAGGGCAGCAAAGAAGCCACTTCTCTCCAGAAAAAACATCAGGGACAGACTGATATTCTGCAAAAGGTACAGGGAGTGGACTGCTGAGGACTGGGGTAAAGTCATTTTCTCTGATGAATCCCCTTTTCGATTGTTTGGAACATCTGGAAAACAGCTTATTCGGAGAAGAAGAGGTGAGAGCTACCACCAGTCTTGTCTCATGCCAACTGTAAAGCATCCTGAAACCATTCATGTGTGGGGTTGCTTCTCAGCCAAGGGAATCGGCTCTCTCACAGTCTTGCCTAAAAACACAGCCATAAATAAAGAATGGTACCAGAATGTCCTCCAAGAGCAACTTCTCCCAACCGTCCAAGAGCAGTTTGGCGCTCAACAATGCCTTTTCCAGCATGATGGAGCACCTTGCCATAAAGCAAAGGTGATAACTAAATGGCTCAGGGAACAAAACATAGAGATTTTGGGTCCATGGCCTGGAAACTCCCCAGATCTTAATCCCATTGAGAACTTGTTGTCAATCATCAAGAGACGGGTGGACAAACAAAAACCAACAAATTCACACAAAATTAAAGCATTGATTCTGCAAGAATGGACTGCTATCAGTCAGGATTTGGTCCAGAAGTTGATTGAGAGCATGCCAGGGAGAATTGCAGAGGTCCTGAAGAAGAAGGGTCAACACTGCAAATATTGATATTAACTCATATTAACTAATATTGCTGCATTAACTCATTTCTGTCAATATAAGCTTCTGTTACTCATAATATGAATGCAATTATATTTCTGTATGTGATAAAAACATCTGACAAACACACATAAAAACCAGAGGGCAGCAGATCATGTGAAAATATAATATTTGTGTCATTCTCAAAACTTTTGGCCATGACTGTAGATGTAACAGCCTTATATCCAAATATACCTGGTGAGAAAGGAATTTATGCTGTAGAAACCTTCCTAAAATCTGACCCTAAGATGACCCATTTGCAACAAGTTTTCATCCTGGATAGTATCCTGTTCATTTTGACACACACAAATTTTACTTTTAACCCCTAAAGGACACAACCTAAAAATATCTTAAGGACACGGCCTCATTTCTCAAAACTGACGTGTCACTTTAGACGGCAATAACATTGAGATGCTGTAACTGATACAAGTGATTTTGAGATTTGTTTTTTTTATGACGCATTGTAATTCATGTTAGGAAAAATAGGAAATTTGATAGAAATTTGGAAAAATTTAACCTTTTCAAAATGTGAAATGTTCTGTTTTTCAGTCATACAAATACATGAATAAATATTATCTACCATATCTCTTCTTTATATTGGCATCATATTTTAATCGTCCTTTAATATATCTTGGATGTTAGAAGGCTTACAAGTGTAACAGCGATTTTCCAGATTTACCAGAAAATTTCCTATGCTTATTTTTTAGGGTCTGCCTCAGTTCTGAAGGGGATTCTAATGGCCTTAGAATCAATTACCCCATTTTCAAAACTGCACCCCTCAAATAATTCAAAACTGTATTTGGAAAGTTTTTTTTTAACCCTTAAGCATGTCATGGAAATGAAAACAATATGGAGGTGAAATTTAGACATTTCATTTTTTTCAATAATGTGTTCATTTAACCCTAAAATTAAGACATCCACAAGGGGTTAAAGGAAAAAATACTTCTCACTGTTTGTTATGCATTTTCTCATGATCAACTGTATGTAAACTGATGTTTGAGCGATGCACTGCCACTGTGGCTTTTCCCGCACTGCTCTTTTGCTGTGGGATGCCATGTGGGGCCTTAGTCTTACACATTCTTTTACTATTGGCAAAAATAATGCTTTCATATACTGTATATTACGACTAATGTGATAAAGGGAACATAATATATATATATATATATATATATATATATATATATATATATATAATGCACAATGAACACCATAAAACCAGTTAAAAACATGCAAAGATTGCTGCCATTTTGTTCAACCCTCCTCACAAAGAAATAAAAGGAGCTCACAAGATATTATATAAGCATCCCAAAATGACGGCAATGAAAACTAAAAGATCATACCCCAAAAAACTAGATGTTCTCAGACAATTTTGTTAATGGAAACAAAAATATTACTTTTGAATGATGCAAGACAAGAACAAATGACTTTGTAAAAGATAGTTTTTTTATTGTGCAAAAGTAAAATGAAAAACTAAACAAGTTACATAGATTATTATTGTTCTATACGTAAATTGTCATAACCACAGTTAAAGTTATCTTGTTGTATTTCCCACACAGTGACCACGGTAAAAACAAAACCCAAAAAGACATAGAAGAATATGTACAGATGTAGAAAATCTTGACACATTTCACAGGGATGTAACTTTTGGGGGTGCAGATGGTGAGATACATGTTATGGGGCCCACAAGGTGTCTGTTCCCAATATAAGGAGGCCTGTACAATGTATGATACATTATAGCTATGACAGTACAGACTCATACCTCCAAACTTTCAAAGAACAGAAAGAGGGATAAAATATAGCAAATTTAGCTCCACCCACTTCTATGTCGACTTCTCCCATTCTCATCTATTTTTCCATGTGCCCCCACACAGTATAATGCTCCTACAGTCACCCTAACATTATATGCCCGCACATTATAATGCTCCCCTCCAATTGTCCCACAGTATTAATCTGCTCTCCTCGTGCCCCAGTTAAAACTGGCAGAAACTAGAGAGGGACATTAAAATGGGGAAGCTGGAGGGTGACATTAAACAGTGAGGGTAGTTGGAGAGGGACATTGAACTGGGGGCAACTAGAGGCAGACATGTCCCCCTCCAGCTACCCCCCACGGTTTAATGTCCTCCAGTTGCCCCCAGTTTAATGTCACCCTCCATCTGTCCCCAGTTTAATGTCCCCCCCTCCATCTGCCCCCAGTTTAATGTCCCCCTTATCTGCCACCATTTTAATGTCCCCCCTTCATCTGTCCCCAATTTAATTGCCCTTCCATCTACCACCAATTTAATGTTCCCTTTATCTGCCACCAGCTTAATGTCCCCCTTTATCTGCCACTAGTTTAATTGCCCCTTAATCTGCCTTCAGTTTAATTGCCCATTCATCTGACCCCAGTTTAATTGCCCCTTCATCTGCATTCAGTTTAACTGCCCCCTACATCTGCATTCAGTTTAACTGCCCCCTACATCTGCCCCCAGCTCCCCACTCTTGCTCACACATGCTGTCTCTCTGATCACTCTCATTCCCAGCAGCTTTCTGTGTAACATATAGTATCCAGAATAGCTCCGCCCACACGAGTCTGATCACATGGTCATAACGTCATCAAAGGTCCTTTCGCCTACTGGATTTAGCATCTACCATTTAGCCTTTACCCAGTACCCTAATAAAGTTTGTAAACAAGAAAACACTTCAGGGGCATAGCGGGACAAAGTGTAAGCTATGCGGGACCACAGGACAGCAGTGTGAAATCGGGACTGTCCCGCCAGATGCGGAACGGTTGGGAGCTATGCAGACCTTGCACTGGAGCCCCAGAGCTTTATATTACCCCTCTGCTTTTATTTTAAATTATCATGCTGCATTCTTTAACAGATACAAGTTAAGGTTTGCCACATCTGTAATATGTACCACAATGCCAGAAGGAAGAAGCAGAACTCCACCTTTGCAGCACAAACTCTGTTGTGTATATCAATTACTGCAAAATGTCTCCATTAAAAAAAGCAACTTGTCCCACAAAAAAACAAGCCCTCAAATAAAGTGATGACATTAAAAATGCAGATATGAAGCAAGTGAAATAAAATTTCTGTGCCTTTAAGGTGAATTGATTAAGTCTTTAGGCAGAGTTATAGGGTCTATAAAGTTGAAGCATCTTATAAACCTTACACACACTGGGACAGGAGCATCGTTCAGGATGTAGCCAGTATTACATATGCAGCGTGACAGGCAGCCAGAAGCAGGGGTTGACTTGATAGTGCAGGTTGGTCGGTATGATAAGATACAGTGCTCAAAATGCATGTGTGGCGGGCAAATGACATTACAGCTTGAGACAGGGACACAGACATCAGAAGTGGCAGACTGGTAGACATAACCATCTATGCAGTCACATCCAAAGATCCAAGGCTTGGGACAGGCTTCTGTTGTGCTGTTCAGGTTGTCACATGTATTATAGCATGTACGCTTAATGCGATATTCTGTGTTTGGAGCAAAGCAGATATTGTAATCTAAAGAGTCAAAACAGGAGATACTGTATGTTACTATGATAAATATACATTCCAGACAATTCCATAGTTTTTTTTACCAATAGTAGCCAAATATAATTCCTTGCAAAATTAAACAAAAAATTCCTAGAAAGCCCCTATCTGTCTCAGTGTTCAAATGGTGGAGCAAGTCTGCATGCTGGACAATTGTTGCTCTGTATCTACCACCAGATGACATGGGACTCTTATATCCATCTTATAAAAAGTACATGGAGGTCCATGTTAGTCCTAGACATGTTGATCCTTGTTAGTACACCATGTGGTCTGTCATGATACTACAAGTTAAGCATACTAATACTTTAAGCAGGGCTGACTGTTTTTTTTTTTTTTTTTTTTTAAATAGGCCGTTTCCTGCTGGAGTAACCCCAGCAGGTAATGGGCCCTATTTACTTACCAATCCCTGCTACAGGAGTGGGGAATCGGTAAGTAAGGCCGGGATTGCCAGGCCAGGGCCGCTTTAACCATAGGGACAACAGTGCATTTGCACCGGGCCCTATGGTAGTCAAGGGCCCCTTTGAGTTTGCTACACCAACTCATCATCGTCCGGAGGACACTGCCAGTGATGAAGTAGGGAGCTGTCCGCTCCCTGCTATACCACCTGGCCGCTGTCTTTGCTCCCAGTGTCCTGGGAGCAGGAAGCGCGATGTAGTAATATCACATACATCGCACCTGTTACTCCTTAAAGATTCCAGGACCAGAGAGAGGACTGAACAGGGGAATGGGGAAAGGTGAGTATTAAGGTTTGTTTTTTTTTCTTTGATATATACAGTTGGGTTTATGATACTGTGGGGGCAACCTGAGGGGTGGGAGGACATGATACTGTGGGGGAAACCTGGGGGGTGGGGGGGATATGAAACTGTGGGGGAAACCTAAACCTAGGGGGACATGATACTGTGGGGGCAACCTCAGGGGAACATGACAGTGTGGGGGAAACTTGGGGGGACATATGACACTGTGGGGGCAACCTGGGGGGTGGGGGGACATGAATCTGGGGGGGTAACCTGGAGGGGGGTATGAAAATGTGGGGGCAACCTGGAAGCGGACATTATGAAGGGCATTATATTGTATGGGGCCACTAGGAAGGCATTATACTGTGTGAGAGCCACTAAGGGGCATTATACTATGTGGGGGCCATTCAGGGGGCATTATAATTTGTGCAGGTCAAGTATTAATAAGTGGTGGTGATGGGGGAGGTCCCACTTCTGAAACCTATGCACAGTGCCAATGTGTTAAAATGTCTCTGCGCCAGGCGCCAAATAGGTCCAAACTGAAAATGCTATTATCATACCCTGGGGTCTCTTCAAACCCTGAAGTTTGATGATCAGAGGCCCAGGGGAGGTAAGCGAACATAATAAACAGTGTTACTTAGCTCTCCTGCGCTCCGGCGTAACCCAGATCTCTAACATCATCCAAGAGAGCTGAAGACTGAGCAGAGAGACGCCGGAGCTTGGGAGAGGTAAGTAACTTTTTTTATGTTTTTCACCTCCCCTAGGCCTCCAATCATTATACTGTGTGCAGGGGCCACTATGAGACATTATACTGTGTGAAGGGGCCACTATGGGACATTATACCTTGTGAAGGGGCCGCTATGGGACTTTATGCCATGTGGAGGGGCCACTATGGGACATTATACCTTGTGAAGGGGCCGCTATGGGACTTTATGCCGTGTGGAGGGGCTGCTATGGGACATTATGCATGTGGAGGGGCCACTATGGGACTTTATGCCGTGTGCAGGGGCCACTATGGTACATTATACTGTGTGAAGGGGACACTGTGGGACATTATAGTGTGTTTAAATGGGGCGTTGTACTGTGTGGAGGCCAGGAAAGCAGGCGCTATGGGGGGCCCAAGTCAAAAGTATGCTATGGGGCCCAGTCTTTGCTAGTTATGTCCCTGTATATATTTATTATACCCTGTGTATATATTTCTATATGTATCTGTGAGGGCCAACTCAGTTTCTGCATTGAGCACTTCCATTAATACAGATGAAAACATTCATTGCACTGTTAACACAATCAGGCCCTGTTCACACAGTGGAATCTGGCGCGGATTTTGCCCCCAAATCAGCAGCAGATTATTCCCTCATTCTGCCTCTCATTGAAAACAATTAGTGCAGGACACTGAAAAAAAAAGTGTCCTGCTGGATCTTGCTGCGGATTCTGCAACTGATTCGGAGGCAGTGGCTTGAGACTTCCAATTGATTAGACCCATTTATTTGGGTCTAATCAGCGGTGGAAAGTCACAAGAGCCTGCTGATGTTCTGTACCCATCACTGTGAGCCAGGGGCAGAAAATAAAGAGGAATCCGGGGCAGATGTCTGCCTAAAATTCCTCTTTACTTACTGATGTCTGAACAGGTTCTATCTACTTGTATGGAATGGACTGTATTACACTCCACTCCAGTGGGTCCGTCTCAGCAAAAAACACCCAATTTCCGTAGTTTTTTTGCTGCGGTGCGCATGGGTTGCTCCAAAAGGGGCCCACTGAGGCTCTGTTGCCCAAGGGTCCACACAAATCTGGAGCCGGCCCTGACTTTAAGGGTTATCATGAGCTATACATACAGAACCATAACCTAATAAATACATAAATAAATGATAAAGAATTTGTTATATGTTACTCCACATGGTTACTGGTGGTGAATGGTAATAATAACCATATATGAGTTTTATGTGTCTTATTGACTCTGGTAGAGATCACATAGAATCATGCATGTAGCCATAGGTTAAATATACCTAGGTTGTCATAGCTCATAGTTAAGTAGTCATAAGTTACATCGATGTATGTAGCCATAGGGTATAATAACTATGTAGTCATAAGTTTTAGCCATGTACGTCCTATATGTGTATACTTATAGGTTCTGGTTATGTACATATATTAATAGGTTTAGTTGTGAGTGTTGCAATGCAATACATCATAACCATGGACATAGTAATGGTTAATAGTAATGTACTGTGCTGTATTGTAGGCAGTTCTGTAGACAAGTATTTTATATATCTTACAGGCAATGGATAAAGCTTCTGAAGTTGTCAACAGATAAACTGTGAAAAAAAGCATCATGAACATTAATTATGAATTAATTATTAAATGAATTAAAATAATATAATAATAATAGTTTACACGAAACAGTGTTAAACCTATGAGCTTTATATAATTTTGGACTACTTACCAAGAATCCCAAGATTCGGAAAGAAAAGACTTCGCCCTAAGGTCATGTTTGGCTTCTGCCTGAAAAATCCACGTAAAATAAAAGAATGAATAAAATGCAAAATACATTAGAAATAAAACATCTAAAGGCTATGGCCCCACGTTGCAGAAACACAGCTTTTTTATTGCAGATTTTGCTGCGGTTTTTTGAGCCAAAGCCAGGAGTGGATTGAGCAGAAGGGAGAAGTATAAGAACTTCTTATATACAGTATTTCCCATTCCTTTTATAGCCATTCTTGGCTTAGGCTCAAAAAACCGCAGGAAAATCTGCAACAAAAAAGCTGAGTTTCCGCAACGTGGGGCCGCAGCCTTAGGCAGGTTTCCTCTGCGGACTTTCTGCTTCCATTATACCTATAGGAAAATTGCCGGCGTTTCCGTAGGTATAACTGACATGCTGCGATTTCCAAAATTGTAACGGTTTTGCAGCACGTATTTACCTGCAGTGTGGGGATGGTTTCGGCTGCGGGCAAACCGTGGCGTTTAAATTAAAGCTTAAATGTTCACTAACGTTTCAGAAAACTAAGTCTCATTTCATAGAGCATGTGATTCTGGACCAACATTTAATGGACTTTAATTAAAAATATTGCTGCTTTTTGCCTAAAATAAAAACCTCTCTAAAGTTCCTGCCACTAGGTGTTTCCCTTCTAGCTAATATACAGTTGACGCCTTTGTTACCAGGGACGTACGTCCCTAGCAGCAACACGAAAAGACAGTGAGGTGATGGGCATAGTTGAATGCAGATAGGAGAGGCTGATTCTACTCACAGCCTGCACAGACATGTCTGCAAAACCACAAGGACTGACAATTCTGCACATATCACAGTTTATAATCTAAGAAAAAATGATTCGATGTACTTCTGGCTGCTTGTGTGGCTGCAGATGGGATATTATTCACAGACAGCAGGCAGCTTTACTGACTGTGCACATAGATTACTCTTTCCCTGTGTCATGCCTGCATGGTAGATGCCAGAATGTCGTGAGTATTTGCAAATATCTGCTCTATATTTGCAGTTCAGCGTTCCTGGATCCCTTATATGATGGTCACTTGGGCTTTTCTCAGCTATTTGCTCTTATACAGTTTCTCCTGCCAAAATTGTAACATAGTTCTAATGGAGAGGGGATGGGCAAACTGCTCCTTATTGTACACACCCATAGCCTAAAAGCAAAATGTGCTTCAGTAAAAATGGGGACATTACTGTCAGAAAAACTGATAGGACATCACGTATGAAGACTTATACAGTTATAAAACAGACTTTCCAGAAAGACCCTGCACATTTCATCTGTTCATGAAAACTCAGGTACCCTTTAAAACCTACAAAATAAAAAAAAATATTTTAGATTAGAAATGAAAAGTGGAAAATTAATTTCTATGATAAATTATCATTAATAAGGCATGTGATAAAAAAATTAACTATAAATAATTGTAGAAGAAATTAAGAAACTAACCTAAAAATAGATAAATAAATTATATTTACATTTTGATTTCATAATTTTTGGAATCTGCAGGATTTTATTTAAAATCCAGCCAAGGTGGAAACACATATTTGTACAATAACAAGCTATGGTTTAGTTGCACGACATTTAGGGCAGATCTCTTTTCTTGACCCCAGGTTAAAGGTAAATTACTAAGTGTATTTCGCAAACCACTCAGAGACGTCAGGAACCAGGTAAATATAAATGTTCCTTTGGGGATTCCTTACTCTTACCCCTTCACCAACATCTGTATCTTTTTTTAACGCTTCCCACGGCCATGACTCCGGTATCAACATATGCATTCAGGGACAATACTGTGACCAAGAATGCCCCCCAAATTTAATCAGTTGCAAAGAAAATAAAAATACACACATTAGAGCAGGGGTCGGTAACCACCGGGCATGCGTGCCAAAAGCAGCACGCAAGGATTACTTACCTGGCACGGGCAGCCCGAGTCCTCACCCAGCAGTTTCGATCTGACCAAACATGGCTGAAACGAAACTTCTATTATACAGTATAATAAGCAGAACCCCCAGAGATGTGATGAAATATAAAAAAACAATGTTACTCACCTTCCCTGCACTCCACAGAGGCTCTGTGCTCTGCTGGTGCTTCTGCCTGAAGTAAGATACCACTAACAGGTCCTCAGGGGTCACATCCGGCGTCATTACACATAATGACACAACGTGACCCCTGAGACCCAATCAGTGGTCACTGACTACAGGCAGCCCGAAGAGAACAGAGCCG
The DNA here is from genome assembly GCA_947044405.1 of Leptodactylus fallax. Lineage (NCBI taxonomy): Eukaryota > Metazoa > Chordata > Amphibia > Anura > Leptodactylidae > Leptodactylus > Leptodactylus fallax. Next base: position 144,326 of record CAMRHE010001132.1, read on the forward strand.
CTGCAGAGAACAGGGAAGGTTAGTAACATTTTTTTTATGTTTGTCACCTCTCTTGGCCCTCCACTTATTATACTCTGTGGTCTGAAGAGAACTCACAGTATAATAAAAGCAGAGTGGTCTTACAAGATAGAACCTCTTATTTGGAAGAAGCGGACTCGTCCATAGACTTGTCCTGGGGGGGGGGGCGTTCCTCACAGCACAGTGTCATCACTGGGTGCTAAGGAATGCCCTCTCTGACAGTACAGGGCTATGGACGAGTACAGTCGGGGGGGAGCGTTCCTCACACCCCAGCTAGACTATCAGGAACACCCTTCTATCAATGGGCAGAAAACTAATGGCCCCGCTATCTCCAGCCCCAGGGCACATAACGGGAAAGCCAACAATTCAGCGCACTGTAGGCTTTCTAGTGGTATATAAAACATGAGGACATGAAGTGCCTGAGGACATGAAAGGTCCTCTTTAAGATACACAAGAATCTTCTTACCCTCCCAGGTGTCCTATTATTTCACGTATCTCATTACTTACAGACAACCTTTCCCAATATGTTGAAATTTTTTACAGACTTTTGTCATCGACTTAAGTTCTTATTTAGGAAATTCTTCAAATTTGATCAATCTTAATAATTATCAATGGAAACCTCACTACATATGGCTGACTTAAGATGTAACAGCCTTGTATCCAAATATTCATCATGAGAAAGGAATTTATGCTGTAGATACCTTCCTAAAATCTGACCCTAAGTTGCCCTATTCACACAAGTTTTCATCCTGGATCGTATCCGGTTCATTTTGACACACAGCAGTATTACTTTTAACCCCTTAAGGACACAGCCTCATTTCTCAAAACTGACGTGTCACTTTATACGGTAATGACTTTGAGATGCTGTAACTTACTCAAGTGATTTTGAGATTGTTTTTTTTTTCATGACACATTATACTTCATGTTAGCAAAAATAGGAAACTTGATAGAAATTTTGAAAAATTTGAAATTTTGAAAATGTTCTGGTTTTCAGACAGTCATACCACCCAAATACATTATTAAATATTATCTACCATATCTCTGCTTTATATAGGCATCATCTTTTATTGATCCTTTAATTTATTTTGAACATTAGAAGACTTACAATGTAACAGTGATTTTCCAGATATTAAAAGAAAATTTTCTATACTTATTTTTTAGAGACTGCTTCAGTTCTGAAAGGGATTGTAAAGGCCTATGTATTAGAAACTCCAAATAAATTGCCCAATTTTCAAAACTGCACCCCTCAAATAGTTGAAAACAGTATTTGGAAAGTTGGTTAACCCTTTATGCATTCATGGAAATGAAAACAATATGGGGGTGAAAATTAAACGTTTCATATTTTCTCAATAATGTGTTCATTTAACCCTAAAATTAAGACATTCACAAGGGGTTAAAAGAAAAAAATCATCTCATCGTTTGTAACTCATATGAGCTTGTAAAGTGACGTTTGGGCAGAAGGGAGGGAGCGACACTTGGTGTTTGAAAATTTGCTGGAATAGTTTTCAGGTGCCATGTTTCATTTGCAGAGCCTCTAAAGTACCAATACAATGGAAACCCTCCAATAGTGATCCCATTTTGGAAACTACACCGCTAAAAGAATATATCAAGTATAGTGAGTATTTTGACACCGCAGTCATTTTACAGATGTTACTAACATTGTAATGTATAAATGAAAAATTACTAAATTTCACTTTTATCACCTAAGTTTTCATTTTCACAAGGGGTTAAAGAAGTAAAAGCACCCCACAATTTTTTTAAACAATTTGTCCTGAACAAGACAATACCCCATATGTGGTCAGAATCTGCTGCATGGGTACATGGCGGAGCACGTACTGAAAAGAGCGCTATTTGGCTTTTAGAGGTCAGATCTTGCTGGAATACTTTTCGGGTGCCATGTCGCATTTACAGAGCCCCTAAAGTACAAGTACAATGAAAACCCCGAAAAAGTGACCCCATTTTGGAAACTATGTTATTTCAGTGCCCGATATGTTGCGCCCAGCTTGTATCAGCAGAGACACATTCCAAAAACTGTTAAGCTGGTATCCCGGACACATCGAAATGATGTATTCCTGGAAAAATTACTATTTTCACATTTCATCATCAGCTGCTTATTCATGTTTAGAAAATAATTTAATGCAACACTTGGGGGTTAAAAATGTTCACTGTACCCCTGGATAAATTGCTTCAGGGGTGTAGTTTCCAGTACCCATGGAATCCCCTATATTTACCCATCCTACTAGAGAAGAATTCAATCTCTAAGCAACCCCCGGTCAACACAGATCTAAGCCTCTTAAAAACATTTTAACACCTAGAAAACTTAGAAAAAAACTATGCACAATCATTCCAAAGATTAAAGGCAGTTTTCGGTGTGGGCTGAGAGGTTTTAAATGCTGTGCAATGATCCAAAATAAGAGCCAAACCTTTACCAGCTTTGTTACAAGTGAGAGCTTTCATAGTAACACTTTTATGAATTATTTCATTACCATTATTGAGTATGTAATAGAATGTTCATGCAGACTTCAGTATGTTGGCCGTACTATGCAACAGTTACATTCCCGCATGAATAGCCATAGAAGAAATGTAAACCAGGGATTTTTGAACCCTAGACTCTCAAGACTTACAATTCTATAACTATTTACACTCACTCCTGAGCATTTCCCTGACAGATTTTAAAGACTTTGTTAAAAAAAAGAGATGTTTTGGATTTTTAAACTAAACTCTTTCTACATATGGCCTCTGAGAGTTTAGAGAGCAATTTTTAGGTTATCCTATAGGGCTTTTTTTTTTTTTTTTAGTAATTCATATAAGATATATACTGTGTGTATGTATATATATATATGTTGAATATATTCATATTTATTTATGTATTTAATTATTTATTTACTCATTTTTATTAATGTAACCACTTATTGCCTTAACTTACTTTTATGTGCTTTAATTGATATTTTAACATTATTTGTGTATATATATATATATATATATATATATATATATTCAGATTCAAGTTATTTCTGTGACCATTGTGGGTTTTTCTTTCATTAAACGAGGGGTACCAACAATTTTGTCCACGTGTATATATTCATAAGATGAATATATACAGCACCAATTGGCCCATATATATTCATTCATCATCATACTAATATTATTTCTTCATTTACCTGCACACCTAATATATTTCTGCTTCCCCCAGAATCTACATCTTTCAGTTGCTATTAATATATAGCTTTGGTCTCCCCCATCATATGAGTGATGCATCATCTGTAGTAAGACGTCCATTTGTGGTTACTCCTATATACCACTCATCATCACCAATATTATTCCTTAAGTCGGGTTTGGCACTATTGCAGTTAAGGTCAAGACGTTGGCCGTGACCTCTTTTCTATAAATCCTTCAATAGAGTTTTGCCTAATCATTGCACAACCATCTAGGTGACGCTCTCCTCATTGTATTTTACATATTGCCCTTTGTGCGCCTTTTCCTGTCTCTTTGCATGGCTCTTTACTATACCACAGGTGCAGATAATAGGCAGGAGACCTGGGGCAGTTTAACAAGATTTCATGGCTCAGCAATTACATGGTTACACCTGTAGGCACACAATGTAGTATACAGTTATACTTACAGGGCTTCAATGCACAGGACTGGCACTTACTTCTCACTCCCTCTTCTAGTCCTCTTATCTTGTACTCTGTGGTGAATATGGGGTAACCCCTGCTCCATGTTCCTTTCTTAGGGCACAAACTTGGTTCTTTGGGCTTCTGAAACCTGGTGAGGGGTTCCTATGTTATATCAAGAGATAGGTAAACCTCATGAGATTCAGCTGAACTGGAGAGTTTTAGAAAATTTGCAACGGCACGCTACGAGTTAGCTCACTGATCTCTAGTTATACTTCTAGAACAATAAGAGGAAACAACACTGTCATCTACCAGAGGTCACTGCAGCATGAAATGGCATATTGCTGTCTTAAAGGCACAGTGCAATATTATAATATAAAAATTGTAAAAACTGAGAAAACAGTAGAAAACATTAGAAAACACGCTCAACAGCGGGCCCTTGATGGTTTTTGGTTTTTTTGTAATAGGGCGTAACCCCAGCAGGTAACGGGCCCTATTTACTTACTGATCCCTGCTCATGGCCGCCTGTGCTTCCCATTCTATGGAAGGTGGCTGTGAGGAGGAGCAGGGATCAGTAAGTAAGGCCGCGGGTTGGGAACCCCACAAACACTGATATCATTATACTCTGGGGTCTTTTTAGACCCCAGAGTATAATGATCGAAGGCCCAGGGGAGGTGAGGGAACATAAAAAACACTGTTACTTACCTCTTCTGTGCTCCGGCAGGCTTTGGGCCTCCTTGGTGACATCCAGGCTGACGTCATTTTGTGTTGCGATGCCGGCCGTGATGTCTGGTCCAACATTGAAGAAGCGGGGAGTGCGCTGGAGCCAGGGACAGGTAAGTAACACAGTTTTTTATGTTTGTATTCTCGCCAGGGTCTCCGATAATTATACTCTGGGGTCGGAAAAGACCCCAGAGTATAATAATTGTTCATGGGTGGTCCACAATGGTGCATAATATTGTGTGCAGGGACCACTATGGGGCATAATACTGTGTGCATGGGCCACTATGGTACATAATAGTGTGTGCAGGAATGAGGAGAATGCGGTTTGTGCGGGGGCGGGGGGGGGGTCCATGTCAAATGTTCGCCTTGGAGCCCAGCCATTCCTAGTTACGTCACTGGTCGCAGGGTCCGCTGCTTCACACTCCCCACTGAATAGACCCAACCCATTTGGAAAGCCACAGCAGAATGGGATGATCTGCTTCGGCATTCTGCTGCTGAGAGCCAGGATGCAGAGGCTGAAAATTAAGAGGAGTTTAAGGCAGATGTCCGCCTCGAATTCCTCTTAATTTTCCCTTGTAGGAACATAGCTGTAGTTGTTGGCTGCAGCCATACATTGAGTAGTTTCTGCTGTCCAAGACAAATACCTAGTGAAAAAATGTATTGTCAGCATTAAATGTGTTTAGAGATAATAATTGTACACCAAAGAGCCCTAGGCCTGTGAGTTCTATCTAGAAGGTGGATTACTTACAGTGCCAAGAATCCCAAGCAGCAGCAAGAAAAGACTTACCCTAACATGTGCTTGGTTTATACCTGCTAAATCCACATGAAATACATGAAGAAAAATAAGAATATTAAAAATAAAACTGATTTTCATCTAGACGTTCACATAACCAATTGTGATATATCATTACAAAATGGAGAATTATATTAGGATGCAAATACTGACATAAAAAATGGACATAAAACTTCATATGATAAATGTCAAAATAGTTAAATAAATTAAAACAATTATATAAAAAGAAACCTGTCAGGGTGATTTAGGAAACTTCACCACCCACTGGTTATTAGGGATCGGGGTTTAGTTTCCAAAACAGCCCAGTTGTAAAGCTGTCCACGTTATATAAAAAAATCCTTTAGGCTGAGGCCTCACGTTGCGGAAATGCAGCTTTTATTGTTGCAGATTTTGCTGCGTTTTTTTAGCCAAAGCCAAGAATGGCTACAAAAGGAATGAGGAATATATAGGAAGTTCTTAGACTTCTCCTTTCTGCTCAATCTACTCCTGGCTTTGGCTCAAAAAACCGCAGCAAAATCTGCAACAAAAAAAGCTGCGTTTCCGCAACGTGGGGCTTCAGCCTTATACCTCCTTAGTGTCTGTACTCTGCACAGTTGATATGTATGACTTTTTGATTACTTTTTATTGCTATTTGTGGAGGTGATCAGAATACATTAATTTGCACATTGCGGTATATTGTTTTTTAATAGATTCGCTGTCCGGCAGAAATAACGCTATTTTCAGATAGTGCAGACTTATACAGACATGGGAATACCTAACATGTATCTTTACTTTATTTTATTTACATTCTGCTGTTTTTAATTTAAAAGATTTTTTTTTTACTTTTTATTTATACTTCATTTTTAACCTTATTTTTTTATTTTTTTTTACTTTTTTTCCTGTCTCACAAGGTTACTTTAATCTGGGATCTGCTGATCCCCAGTGTAATGTACTGAAATACATTGTATTGCAGTACACTGTACATAGGCTCCCTATGTGCTATACGGATAAGCAGCCATAAGGTTGTTGTTAGGCTTCCTGGCTGCCATGGCAACCCCTTGGACTCTGCAATCTAATCTGTGTGCCCCAACATAGTACCAATGAAAACTATGAATTGCTCATAAAACAAGCTCTTAGCCCTGTTGTTGAAAACAGAAATATTGCCTGTGAATTACACAACACAAAAACAAATTATTTTGCAAAAGAAAGTTTTTTTGTTGTGCAAAAGTAAGAAGAACAAACCAAAACAAATTATGTATTTTACCATTATATAAGACTAGAGGAAGGACCCGGCTTCGCACGGGTATATTTCATTTTTTGTTTGTGTAGTGACCCCATAATAATTGGCCAGTTTTGCACTTGACATCCAGTATGGCAGTCCAGTATAGGTATAGTCTATTTATGGCTGTGTTCCTATGGAAACCTGGTAAATGAAATGTGAACTTACATTGGCTAATACACGTCATATGACTGAATATTTAAGGACCTGCGAACTGCTATTGACTCATACAGGACATAAATAGCTTGGTTGCTATGGAAACCTGGTGTAAAGCTGTGTGTATGTCAAGACTGAACCTGCGATTTTCCATTGGTCCATAAGTGTCATGTGATCATGTGCATCTCAGTTTGGATATCAGTGAAAAACCTGTGATCGGTTGTTATGGAAAACCTGGAGTAAAGCTGTGTGTATGTGACCTTGTGTAACAGTGTCATCCACAGCACCCTGCCCCTTTAAAGCTGACCTACAGCAGTGAAGAAAAATGGCTGGGTTGTTATTGAAACCTGGAGTGCAGCTGTGTGCATGTGGCTGATAATGCTTTGTCAGATTGGAGACGGGCTTGGGTCTGCTGGGGAGTTTCAGCAGCTCGCTGTTGTCTGTAACATACCTTATCAGATTGGAGACAGGCTTGGGTCTGCTGAGAGTTTTCATTAGCTTGAGCAGCAGCCATGCGTTTTGCTGCAGGGGACATGAGTAGTTTAAAAAACGTTTCAATTTATAAGAATGCTGAAATCCAGTATGGCAGTCCAGTCAGTGGAGTAAATACCAGTTTAGCAGTGGTAGCAGCTGCCACAGGGCCCAGGACATTAGGGGACCCGGTGGGCCTCTGATGTTTTTTTTTTTTTTAACACCAGCAGGTAACGGGCCCTATTTACTTACCGATCCCCACTCCTGCTGACTGCCGCCTGCACTTCACCTTCTGCAGAGGCGGCTGTGAGCAGGAGCGGGGATTGGTAAGTAAGGCCTGTGGGCCGTGAACCCCACAAACACTGCTATCATTATGCTCTGGGGTCTTTTCAGCAGGCTTCTGGCCTCCTTGGTGGCGTCTCAGATGTCGGTGGGCCAGTCCGACGTCATTATGCGTTGCGATACATGCCTGGCTCACGTGACATCTGGTCCAACATTGAAGAAGTAGCGGGAAGTGTGCATAATACTATATGAAGGAGCCGCTATGATACTGTGTGCAGGGGCCACTATGGGGCAGAATACTGTGTGCAACGGCCACTATGGGGCATAATAGTGTGTGCAGGGGCCACTATGGGGCATAATAGTGTGTGCAGGGGCCACTATGGGGCATAATAGTGTGTGCAGAAATGTAGTTTGTGCGTGGGGGGGGTTGCCGGGGGGGGGGCGTCCCATGTCAAATGTTCGCCTTGGGGCCCTGCCATTGCTAGTTACTCCACTGAGTCCAGTATAGGTACAGTCTATTTATGGCTGTGTTGTTAAGGAAACCTGGTAAATTAAATGTGAACTTATATTGGCTGATACACGTGATATGACTGAAAATTTAAGGTCCTGTGAACTTCTATTCACTAATACAGGTCATACATAGCTTGGTTGCTATGGAAACCTGTGTGCCTGAGGAGAGTATAGGGCATAATAGTGTGTGCAGGAATGCAGTTTGTCCGGGGGGGGGGGTCCCATGTCAAATGTTCGCCTTGGGGCCCAGCCATTGCTAGTTACGCCACTGAGTCCAGTATAGGTACAGTATATTTATGGCTGTGTTGTTATGGAAACCTATTAAATTAAATGTGAACTTATATTGGCTGATACACGTGATATGAATGAATATTTAAGGTCCTGTGAACTGCTATTCACTAATACAGGTCATACATAGCTTGGTTGCTATGGAAACCTATGTGCCTGAGGAGAGTAAGCGCCTGCGAGCTGTTATTGGCTGATAAGGGACATGTGACTGTGTGTATGGCAGTTGGAATATGAGTGAAAGACTTGCAGGCTTGTATAGACTAATGCTGGTCATTTTTTGGGAATACTGTACCTCAGGAACAGTATGTCCAAGAGAGCTGAGACCCAGTCTATAATATTCCCGGACACCTGATGTACATGTGTGCCAAATTTGGTGAGGATCGGTCCAGTCGTTTGGTCACGCATAAAGAACAGACAGACAGACAGACAGGAACTCATTTTTATATATATAAGAGATTTATATAAGATTATCATCATAATTGTATCAATTTACGATAGGCAGAGAGATAGGTTAGGGTCAGCTGCTTTTTCCCATTGTGAATCGGTGCCTTGGTTGCTGAGATATTGCCTTTTTTTTTTATCAATATTCAAATGAACTTTTTGGAGCAATGGGGGTATTGCTGCTTACCTCTTTGGAGCAATGGCCACGCCCTCATTGCTCCAGAGTTTAAAGGGGTATTCCCATCTCGACATTTAACAAACTTTATACTATAAACATATTTCACACACTACTAGATATATATAAACAGGTATGTAAAGTCCCTACCTCTGACAATTATTTTATCTTAGTGAAACTTCTGTTATTCTGTCCCACCAAGAACACGAGGATTATGGGCAGTACCAGCTTCACTCAGTCATGTGACAAGCTCTAACGACGCTTTCAGCAGAAGACGTGCGCGCTCCCGATGCACTGGGAGAAGTGTTTATATGCTGCCGGCAGGAATAGTACAGAATACAGTATTTCATATGCTTATAAAGCTATAGAGATAATTCACTCAACATACAAATTAGTTTGAGGGCCAAGTGGGAGTCTGATCTGGGTATGACGTTTACAGATGCTCAGTGGGTGGAGGTGTTCTCTTTGCCTTCCAAAGTTTCCCATTGCATGGACCATTTGGAGTCATCTAGAAAACTGCTGTATAGATGGTATTATACCCCGTCTAGACTAGCACTTCTTTTCCCTACTGTTGGAGATGCAATTTGGAAACTGGTACCATTCTGCACATATGGTGGTCCTGCCCTAAACTTACCCATCTATGGACTCAGGTCCACACTCTATTACGTACTATAATCCAGTATCCGATACCCTAGGGTCCTCATGTATCCCTGCTGTCACTGGGTATTGACCAGCTGCCCTTAAGTGACCAATGTACTACGGTATGTTCAATGTACTAACTGTCACCAGATCTAGGATTGCCTAGCAATGGAAGAGTCCGGACCCCCCGAGTTTACCCGAAATCACTGGTGTGGTCACATTTAACTGCACTATATACGCTGTCCTGCAGACTGAGCAAGGTTCAGGTCTTTAGAGATATGTGGGATAAGTGGATAACTTGGTCGGGTTATGACTGCTGATCTTGCATTGGGAATTTATATCTAGACTAGCCCCAAGTTGCCAGTTTCTAACTGTTACGTGCCAGCTGTGGGTGACTGACCCCTCAGTTTCCCTACCTCTTTAATTATATATTAATCTACGGAACCTTACATGCCTTGTGTTTGTGTTACGGTCATGATGTCTACTGGATCACTGTTATTGATTGGTTTCTTGTTAACTATGTATCACGTTTTTCTTCTCTATGTCCCTCCACTACCACTTCCTCCAATTGCCCTTTCATGGGTCACTATGGGGCATAATAGTGTGCACAGGAATGCAGTTTGTGTGGGGGGGGGTTGGGGGCGGTGGTTCGGGGGGCCTTGGGGCCCAGCCATTCCTAGTTACGCCACTGGACCAGTGGTTACATTTTCCAGAGAGACCTGTAATAATGCCATTCATACCCACATTAAAAAAAAAAACAAGCCTTTATACTAAAGATGAGTCTGGTGCTCCCGATGCTTGCACAATGACCGATTTAATTTTCTACTAAACTAAGGAGACTAAACTAAGGAGTGGGACCCTATCCTAGCACCAAGAATGGACTATCAGTGCCATGTATTTTATATTTTTGCGGTTCTTCACTGAAGCAGTGACATACACTCCAGTTTCACTATCCGTGCACCCAAGGTCCGGCACATACACACTGAAGCAGATGGCATTAAAATAGGGGTATTTGGGATATTAAACCCTTGGTCCATAATTTCCTGTCAGTGGCTTAGTGTCCCAATTAGCCCTGATAGACCATTAATTTGTAATGGAAGAGTGAAGAAATCAGGCGATACCTTTTAGAGGCTAACTAAGTATATTTATAAGTAAGCTTTCAGGAGTACTAGCTAGCTCCCTTCATCAGACATGGTGTGATACAAGAACTGAAAATTCACAGATTTTTATACACATGGTTTTCAAAGAATTTTAGAGTCCTTAAAATAAACAAAAACAAAATGCAATCTAAGTAGAGAAGTTATTTACAACAGGTCAAAAAAAACAATCTGGAAAGTTGTGGTACGTGACAGAGGGATCTGTTATCTGTTTGCTATCAGGAGGTGATTTGTGACCCTCACAGTTCATACATAGTGTGACATTTCTCAGACTGGGATACAAACCAAAAGTGACAGACAACCAATTAAACAAAGCGGCAGCCATTAACAGAGACAGTCTGCTCACATATAAAAAGACCCAGAAAGAAGCCCGAGTGCCCCTAGTCGTCACCTACAACCCACAGCTGGAGATCCTACGAAGGATTGCCAAGGAGCTCCAACCTGTGCTACATAGGGACAACAGACTCAAGGACATATTTCCAGTCCCCCCTCTCCTTTCCTTTCGACAACCACCAAACCTGAGGCGTATTATCATCCGGAGTGCCCTGAAGGCCCCAACTGAAAATGGCACCTCACCTTGCCTACATAAAAGGTGCATGACCTGCAAGCACATCCACACCGCTGACAGTGTACCTATCCCACAGTCACAACAGATGCACAGAATTAGGGGGACATTCTCCTGCAGGTCTTCCAATGTGGTGTACCTCATAATGTGTGCGCAATGTCCCACCACAGGCCTCTATGTGGGGGAAACAGGGCAGAGACTCAGTCAACGAATGAACTCACACAGATCCAGTATCAATAACAGCAGAACCGATCTCCCAGTGGCCGCACATTTCTCCGGAGAAAACCACTCTATTGAAGATTTGCGGGTTGTGGTTTTAATGGGACATTTTAAGACGCAGGAGGCGAGGAAACAATGGGAGTACAAATTTATGCAAAAATTTCAAACTCTGCAATTTGGACTTAATATTCATGCCAGCTTCATGTCACACTATGTATGAACCATGAACTGAACTCAATATTCATGCCAGCTTCATGTCACACTATGTATGAACTGTGAGGGTCACAAATCACCTCCTGATACCAAACAGATAACAGATCCCTCTGTCACGCACCACAACTTTCCAGATTGTTTTTTTTGACCTGTTGTAAATAACTTCTCTACTTAGATTGCATTTTGTTTTGGTTTTTTTTAAGGACTCTAAAATTCTTTGAAAACCATGTGTATAAAAATCTGTGAATTTTCAGTTCTTGTATCACACCATGTCTGATGAAGGGAGCGAGTACTCCTGAAAGCTTACTTATAAATATACTCAGTTAGCCTCTAAAAGGTATCGCCTGATTTCTTCACTCTTCCACTACTTTCAATGGCTAACACGGTACAACATTATACTACCATTAATTTGTAACACAGACTTAAAGGAGTTGTCCAGGCAAAAATTGACTACTCTTTTAACATTTAAATCAGCTGAGCGTAATGAAAAAAAAAAATGCCACAGGTAGTGACATTCAGGCCCTTTGCTGATTGGCCTCAGCAGCTTCAACACAACTGCGGAAGAGACCCGCCGAAGCAGAAGAACTGGGAGGTGTAGGAGGACATCCGAGCAACTGGGTCAGGTGAGTATGCATTTTTTATTTTTTTCACTGCCCCCAGCTGATTCAAATGTTAAAAAGGTTGTCCTTTTTTTGCCTGGACAACCCCTTTAATCTTAAACTGGTACTATGCATAGTTATGTTTGTATCAACTGCTCCTATATAAGAATCACTTTTTTTTTTTTTTTTTTTTTTAACTGGATTCCAATAAATAAGAAAAGTTTTAGATGTACTGGGGTGCAGTTCTTCCTATAGGTGAACCTCACAAAATTTTTTTGATGAACATTAGTGAGATTCGGCCCTTTTGTTTGTTTTGGATAGAACCGGAAGTGCCATAATTATATAGGAGACCCCAAAGTATTTTAACAATTATACTCACCTTGCCTCCTGGACATCCTTGTGGTGTCCAGTGGTCTACCAGAAACCTTTTCAAGCCTCTTCTGGCCTCTGACTAATGTCACACAGCCTGGGATCACTGTTGAAGCCTGTGATTGGGCCTCAGCAGTCATGCTGGGCACACTGACATCATGATGCTGGGTCTTAGCGTTGTGACCAATAAAGACACTCCTTGTAGCCACTCTCTGCTCCAGGTAGTGGAGCTACAGTAGTACAGACATTTGGAGTGGATATGACGTTAGTAATGAGATGACCAGAAGCCCTATATTTATAAGGAATCTATGGACCGCTTATGCCTGAAGTCATTGGGGCCTCTTCTATACTTGTGCACTTAGACCAGCCTCTGGCCTCACAATACACACCGATCGTCCCACCAGCTCACTGCATGGGACACAAAACACAATAAGAAGATATGGTTTAGCTTCAATGAGGTATTAGAGGTATGAGGTGTGAGAGCTGTAGGGTATTTGGGGAAAATATGTTTTGTTCTTAAATGGTAGGTGTTTCTCGCTACCACCCAAAGTCTACCGGCTGACTTTACATTTTTGCTTTTTAAGATACTACATTTTTGGCACACACTATGGATATAGAATAGTATTCAAATCTTGACTGCACATGATCTGCTTGTTTGGATACCACACTGTTGACCTGAAATTTATTATATCACGGTGTGCTATTTACAATAAATATATAGTGGCATACTATTCAAGGTCACAAGATCTAGTCTTTTTGTATTTCTTATTGCTTTGTGGGCTGTTTATATATACACATATAATCCAGTTGGATGTTTGGTTATTAGGGGGTTGCCAAAACGATGATACACTCTCAGTTGCACAAGTAAACTGTTTATTTTTGGGGATGCCGAACAGTTTTCAAGAAATAACCTTGTAACAGATAAACACAACATCTAAAAGATGCTCAACTGTCCAGTTGTTACACCCAAACACAACTTGAAGTCTTAAGTAAAGTATGACAATGACAAACATTCAAGGTACCCAAAGCCCATGGAGAACTGGGGAGTAGGGGAGTCAGTGGCGCTGTACAGGCACTCATCCCCAACACCCATGCAAAGAAAATGTACCTATGTATATTTTTAGCAAAACCATGAAAACACGAGTACAACATACAAATTCAGATGTTGTTCTTGGTTAGATTTGAATCCAAGACCCCAGCACTGTAAGTCTACAGTGCTAAACAACTGAGCCACCATTAGTATGGTGTCATCCTACCTGTCTCTTCCACTGTCTAACTACTCTCAACTGCCTCTTCCTGTCTTCTCCCACCTGACTTAGGCTAGGTTCATATCTATGCTGGGCTCTCCACTGGGGAACTGAACGACGGAGAGCCCGATGGCTAAAACAGCGGTTACCAGTAGAATATAAAGGGTCTGCCATTTTTATACTGAAGCTGGTGGAGAGAAAAGTCCTCCGTGCCGGACTTTTCTCTCTGTGGATTTCTGGCGGTTTCTGCAGCGTAGTCTACTGTGGAAACTCCAATGCAGATGTGAACTTAGCCTCAGTCTTGATGCTTGAGTAACCTTCAAAACGGCCTGCAAACACTCCTCCAGTTGGTGCATGGTTCTCTTAAAGAGTAGACAATCATAGTGGAGAGAATCAGACACCACAAGCAGATATTCTCTATACATTGAACAACACCTTACACACTCGTAAATAGGAGATAATGTCTCATTGTCATATTTACTGATAAATCTCTATTCATCAAGTTTAGGAGATTAGAATCTGATGGCTACTTGGAAAGGACTATCAGATTTTTCTCTGTACCACTCTGAACCATCAGGTCACTTGAAAGAGGGCACTGCACCAATGTTTCATATACATTTTGAAAATTTACATTAGGAAGTACATAAATGAGACACTTATTAGTGGGAACAATATCTCTGGGTCATCTGGAACTAGATGGAGAAATGCTAATGGTGCCAATGATTGGGCATTGATTTGATATCCATAGGATAATAGAACATCTTACCAAAGATACAAGGACCAAAATCAAAAGCCATTAGTCTCAAGGGACAAAACTGGGCACTACGTTATTGGCTTTCAGACATTCGATTCTGTAGTGATTCTCCAAAGTTTGGAAACTACTGGGGATGGGCGAGCTGATTCATTTATAACTGCATTCAACTTGAAACTTCCAAATGTTTTGGGTTTGTCCAAACACAAACTTTTGGGATTAATTACCCATGAAATACTAATATATTCTGGGTTCTTTTCAGACCCCAGAGTATAATAAGTGGACACCCAGGGAAGGTGATAGAAAAAACAAACACTTACAGTATTCTAACCTTGCCTCCAATCTCATGTGCCGCCAGCGGTTCTCTGATGTCCTCTTCAGGCCTCTTCTGGCCTCCATATGACATCACGTGCCCAGGGTAACCACTGAGGCCTGTGATTGGGCTTCAGCAGTCACATAGGGAGCGCTGAGTGTCATAACATCATGAGGCATGAAGAGGACCCAGTCAGGAGAGATGAGATAAGGTGAGTGTAAGGCCCCCTGCACACAACCATGTGTGGGTCACTGGACGTGATTGAACAGCATGACTGATGCACGGATGTCATCCGTGTGCCACCCATTCACCAGTCCGGTCTTGTTTCCGCAGCCCCGTTCATTCAATGAATGGAGGCCGCGGAAGCACGGCTGCAAAACCGGACAGGAGTAGGACCTGTCCTGAGTTTTGTGGCCCAGACTGTTGGCCCGCACACTGATCTGTGTAATACACAGTCATGTGCATAGGCCGACAGAAATTAATGGGTCTGTGTGCTATCCGGGAAAAACCCAGATAGCACACTGACCTAGCACACGGTCGTGTGCATGGGTCCATGTTTGTTATTTTTCCTCAACTTCCCTTGGCCTCCACTTACTATACTATGGGGTCTAATGATAATAGCACTTTCTGTTTTATTCAAACAAGTTCAGTACAAAACCTCATGAATATGCATGAAACAAATCTCATGAGGGTTGCCCATCTCTAGAAACTACCACTAGGTCACCATGGATTGGATTCTATGCAACAAACCTGAATCAACAGTGACTGAAAATATACAGAGTTAGGTTACATGCACATGAACATGTGCTTGTCAGTGTACCGAACCATTCTTTTCTTTTACAGTCCCTACAAAGTGGATGGGATTCTAGGAAATCCCACCCACACATTGCAGAAAAATATGCTCAGTGGAAACGCTGTGATTTCTAAAACCACAGTATGTCAATTATACCTACAGAAATGTTGGCGGTTTCCCTATAGGTATAATTGAAGCAGAAAGTCTGCAGAGGTTTCCTCTTTGTGTGAAAAGTGCTGCAGGAAAAACTGCAATGTGTTTCAACCACGGTTTTTCCCACAGCGCTTTTTCACTGCGTCCAGCTAAGTAGGACTAAAGCCTTACACAGTCTTTTACTAATAGTAAAAATAAAATGTTGTATGCATTTTTGGTATCACGACAAAAAACATGCCAAATTTGGTTTTATTTTGTACTTCCGTCCTAAAAAAAAAAAAAATTGAAGAAAACGCAGATCTAAGTCACATGTCCCAAAATGGGCACCAATGGAAACTATAAGTCATCCATAAAAAATAAAGAAAAATAAAGAAAATGTTGCCTTTGAATGGCGCAATACAAAAACAAATTACTTTGTAAAAGAGAAGTTTTTTTTATTGTGCAAAAGTAAAATGAAAAACAAAACAAATTATGTGTATTTTTTATTTTATAAGTATATTGTCATAATCAGAACAAGTTTAAAGTTTTTTTATTTTTAGCACACAGTGAACACCGTAATAACAAAGCCCAAAAGAGAAAGTTTAACAGAACATTACAATTAAATGAACAGTTCAGCAATCTTTAACTTGACTGCTTTTACAATGAACAAGATGAATGATACATTACATATGATACATAGAATGAATGATGCATTATAGTTGTGGGGCCTGGTACAGGAACTTCATATCACACCTCCGTTTTTCAATGGCTTTTGTTCTAAGTCATCATGGAGCAGCAAGTAAACAGATACAAGTTAAATCTGCTACATCTGTAATATGTACCCCAATGACAGAAGGAAGAAGCAGCACTACAATTAATAGTGAATTTACTCACTTAATATACAAGAAAAATTTCAGTTACTCTTTGGAACCATTTTCAATGAGAAACTGAAATGCTGCTTGTACATTGGGTGAATAAATTCAATTTTACCCAGGCATATTGACATACTGCTTCAATATCCAACCCTATTCCCATGAAGCTCCACACTCACATTTTCTTATCAGCTTTGACTTTGCTGCCCAAACTTTTTATGTATAATATTTAGCTCAAAATAGTGCCATTAAAAATAAATCTAGTCCTACCAAAAACAAGACCTCTTATGGCTCATTAAGAGGAAAAAGAAAAAAAAAAGAAAAAAGTTATGGCTTTTAAAATGTAGATATGAAAAAAAATTAAATAACATTTCACTCCTTTAAAGGGCATTTGAGTAAGGATACAGGCAGAGGTTTAGAGTCTATAGGAGGAAACATGAAGCATCTTAAAAGCCTTACACACACCGGGACAGGAGCATCGTTCAGGACGTACCCAGTATTACATACGCAGCGTGGCAGACAGCCAGAAACAGGGGTTGACTTGGTATTGCAGATTGGCCGGTATGATGTGATACAGGAATCAAAATACATATTTGGGGGGCAAGTGACATTACAGCATGCGATAGGGACACAAACATTGCAAGTTGCAGAGTGGTAGACATAGCCATCTATGCAGCCACATCCATAAATCGGACACAAGTCTAAGTGTTCTACAGTGCTGTTCAGGTTGTCGCACCTATTATAAGTTGAATGCAGAAGGCGATATTCTGTGTTTGGAGTGGTGCAGGGATTGGAAGCTAAAGAGTCAAAACAGGAAATACTTTATGTTACTAGGATACAAAAAGTTGACAAATATGCATATAATAGTAAAATAAATAGAATATTCCAGTCAATTCCATAGATTTTTTAAAATAAATTTTTGCAAAATATAATTCCTTGTAAATTCCCTATATGTCTCAGTGTCCAAATAGTGGGACAGTCTGGGGTCAGTGGTGGTTCAACACCAAGGAAAATGGAAGAAAGAGGGGAAGTATTTGTAGAGGTTGTAGAAGACTTGATACTGGATAATTGTTGCACTGTATCTACCTCCAGATGGAACTATATTGTACTCTCTTATATGCATCTTATAGAAAGTTCATGGAGGTCTATGTTACTCCTAGACAAGTTGATCCTAGTTAGCACACCATGTGGTCAGTTAAGGTACTGCAAGTAAAGCTTACTAATACTTTAAGGGTTATCATGAGCTCATAAATAAATAAATGGTAAAGAGATTGTTGTATGTTACTCCACATGGTTACTGGCTGTGAATGGTAATAATAACCATATATGGGTTCTATGTGTCTTACTAATGCTGTTAGAAAGGTTATAGGTTATTGGCATTTAGTCATGTAGGTATACATTATAGCCATGTATGGAGTCATAGGTTATAGCCATGTACGTAGTAATAGGTTATAGCCATGTACATACTATATGTGTGTATTTATAGGTTATGGTTATGTACATATATGCAGAGGTTTAGTTGTGTGTACTGGCATACAATACATTATAACCATGTTTATAGACATCAGTAATAGTCATGTACTGTGCTGGATTGTAAGCATGCAGTTCTGTAGACAAGTCTTTTTACATAACTTACTGATGACTGGAATAGCATCTGAAGTTGTCGATAGATAAACTATGGAAAAAAAAAAACATCACGATCATTAAATATATTTCAAGAATGTAATAGTAGTTTACACTAAACAGTCCCAAACCTATGAGTTGTATATAAAATTTGGACTACTTACCAAGAATCCCAAGATTCAGAAAGAAAAGACTTCCCCATAAGGCCATGTCTGGTTTCTATCTGAAAAATCCACATACAATAAATAAATGAAATAAATAAAAATACAAAATAAATTTAAAATAAAACATCATAAAGTGGATTTTCTACTAGGTCTTCACATAGTAAACTTAAAAAATTAAAAATGATTTTAACTAGAAATGCAAAGTAAGTGGAAAATCATTTTCTATGGTAAATTCTCATTAGTAAGACATGTGGAAAAAAAAAGAATAAACTTATAACAGAATATAAATAATTATAGAAGAAAATAACCTAAAATAATAAATAGATAAATAAATAATTTATTGGGTTTTTATTCTTTTAATTATTTTTGATTTAATAATTTTTGGTATCTACATGGCTTTTTCAAACACCAGCCAAGGTGCAAACACATATTACATTTGAAGGATATATCTATCGTTAAAGAAGGACAGTGTTTCTAGTTAGAAGAAAAAGGTAAATCTAAAATATAGATATTGAACATACCTGTTGCGCTTTCTTGCAGGTTTACTTGTCTGTCTCAGTCTTTCACCTATTTATACCATCAAAAAAGGAAGAAGGAAATCAGAATCTGTACAATAACAAGCTTTGGTTTGCAGGACATTTTGGGCAAATCCATTTTCTTGACCCAAGGCTAAAAGTAAATTACGAAATGTATTTCGCCATCACCCAGAGACATCAGGCTCATATTGCATAGGCTCACAGGTCAGACAACAGGTCTAGGGGAGTTGCGTAATATAAGGACTTACGTAAATCTCCTCTTTTGCCCACTGTCAAAACAATACCAAGATGTGCTGAAAGCTACTATTTCTAAGACAGTGTCACTCAGCCTGGTAAAAATGGCTCTCAATTCATTGGCTTTATGTTTTTTTCCAAAAGATGTACTCTGGCCCCTCAAGTCACACTATTATTTGGTTTCGGGACAACCATTGCAAGTTGAAAGTCTGTTAACTTTTTGAAATACATCAGCACCTCACTAGATTTTATACTTTTGTGAAGAAACCCGGATTGAAGGACTTCAATATCAAAGTAGACTCGAAATATTGGTATAATATTAGATATAATAAATTTTTTCTGTATTCAAAAACTGGAAACAGATGGTGGAAAGTAGAAGTTACAAAAACATAATGATTTAGCGATCTTTGTGTCACATTTACAGGGATAAATCCTAGTGGAGCCACCACCACTAGTACTGGCAGAGGCGCCGCTATATGTCAGCCATTTGATTTAAGCACCGAAACACAAGGTTTTAAAATAAATTAAATATAAAATACATGTTAAGAAAACTGATTTTCTTCTAGACCTTCACACAAACAATTACAATATAACATTACAATATGGAGAGAATGTAATCTTTGTATGCAGCATCTTTCTTCAGGTAGTGCGAGTGCTTGGATAAAGTCCCAAACCGTAGTTATGAATATGGTAATGAATTCAAGCACTCAAGAGAGAATTTTCAATTTTCTTTTAATTGTAACCAGTGATTTAGACATAGATCCATACAAAGCAAATGTTTTCGGTTCCATAGCCTTCATCAGACTCTAAGGATGCAAAAGGATTTGAGACTTGTCTAAATCACTGGTTACAATTAAAAGAAAATTGAAAATTCTCTCTTGGAGTGCTTGAATTTATTACCATATTACAATATGGAAAATTACATTAGGTTCTCACTAGCGCTGGGGGTTTGTTCTTCTGGTCCTTTGGAGGACCAGAAGAACAGACAAACAGCCCGATAAAATAGTGGATACCAATAGAGCCGAGGGAACCCATCGACTATAATGGAGTCCATTGGGTTCCATCAGAAGCCCGTTCTTTTTAACTCGATAGATAGATATAGATATATACAGTATATATATAGATATGAGATAGATAGATAGATAGATAGATATGAGAGATAGATAGATAGATAGATAGATAGATAGATAGATAGATAGATAAATAGATAGATAGATAGATAGATAGATAGATAGATAGATAGATAAATAGATAGATAAAAAAGTCATCCAGTGACTTTAGACAGATCTCCACCTGACAGGCACCTTGCTCAGACGTGAACACAGCTTTATATTAAAATGGAAACGCTAAGCAAACAAGTGTATTATTGATTTCCACAATGAAAAGGAATACATTGCCAGGGTTTATCGAGTAAAAAGTCAGTAAGGAGACAATAGATATATATGCAAAATAACATAGTACAATAAAAATGGTATCCTATGAACCTGGCTGGTATGGAAACTGGTAGTAGTAGGTGGTAGTAGTGCAAACAGCCAGTGTAGTTAAAATTGTAGGGAGGATAGTTAGGGGGACAAGAAACGAATGAGGCAGGGTAGAAATGGGGATAAACGTCAAGGTACAATAAGGACTTCCAAGATATATTCAGGTATGACATTGGCTTTATTCACTGAGGAAATAAAGCTGCATCGGCATAGTAATGGTAAGGTACACAGAAAGTTAAAGTGAACACTAAAGTCTAACAAATTTGACTAAAACCGAAAAAGAAAACAGAAAAAACATATCCTGTCTTAAGAGTACATTAAGAACAGGGGCATTAAATAGAGTTCACAAACTAGTCCAAAGAAAGACATCCCATGGTCATTGGTAGAGATGAGCATATTTTTCAAAAATTTGATTCGACCGATTCTCCGAAGTTTCCAAAACAATTCGATTTGATCCTAATTTATGTGTGGCAAATCACGTTAAAAACAGCTATTTCCTGGCTTCAGAGCGCCTGTATAGTGGTGTAGAACACTGTGCCTTGCAGTAACACACATAGGGAGTCTGTTGTGGTAGTGAAACAATACAGAGTCAGTATGACATGTACATGACAGGCGTTGCTCTTAGAACCACCGCACACGTCACTTATTTGGCCAGTTATGGGGCCAAAACTGATCAACTAACTCAAGTGTGAACTCAGCCTTACTGGTCCATGTTAGTGCCAGATATAAAGAACCGTGCAGAGGCCCAAGATCCTACTCTAGCGTGAACGAGCGCACTCCTTTTACACCCTCGTCTGCTGATTCCACATAGATATCTACAGAACCTGTTCTATTAAACACATATACAAGTAGAGCCCCCTGACAGAGTGGAGAGGGTGTCAGCAGTAAGTTTGTGTTGACCTCACTGATTATTTTGCCCTTTCTCTAATCCGTCACAACAATAACCCCCCCAAAAAACGGATCCTGTCTGTTGAGCATCTGCCTTCACTCGGTCAGGATTTGGTCAGTAATCGCCTTACCCAGCTCCATACACATAAATATAAAAAATATGGCAACACAATTTTTTTTTTCTATTTTGCAAAGTTTTTAATTTTTTAAAAGGTATCAAATCATTACAAATACTATATAAATTTGGTATTGCCGGGATCATACTGACCCGCAGAATACAGCTAACATGTCATTTTTGCCAAATAGTGAATGCTGTAAAAATGAAACCAATAAGAAATTGGTGCAAATGTTTTTTTTTTCCAATTCCATCTCATTCTGAATTATTTTCCAGTTTCCCATTACATTGTACAAGATATTGAATGGGGTCATTAAAAAGAACAATTTGTTTCACAAACAATAAGTCATCATGTAACTCTGTGAACTGAAAAATGAAAAAATGATGGCTCTTGGAATGGGGGTAGGGAAATGCAAAATCAATAATTGGCTGTGGAATGAAGGGGTTAAAGCTTAAATGGTCACTAATGTTTCAGACAACTAAGTCTCATTTCATAGAGCATGTGATTCTGGACCAACATGTAATGGACTTTAAAAATATTGCTGCTTTTTGCTTGAAATAAAAACCTCTCTAAAATTCCTGCCACTTGGTGTCTCCCTTCTAACTACTATACCAGGGACGTACGTCCCTAGCAGCAACACGAAAAGACAGTGTGGTGAGGGAAGGGAGTTTCTCTCTTCACACAGTGAATGCAGATAGGAAAGGCTGATTCTACTCACAACCTGCACAGACATGTCTGAAAACCACAAGGACTGACAATTCTGCACATATCACAGTTTATAATCTAAGAAAAAATGATTCTATATACTTCTGGCTGCTTGTGTGGCGACAGATGGTGTAACATACAGCAAGCATTTCTGCCTCTTTAAGAGGAGGGCACAGGATACAGGAACCAGGAAGTGGCACTGCTTGCTGGAGGCTAGTGTGGTGTGTTGTATGTCAGAGTGTGGAGATATGAATAAAAGAAGATGCTGTTGGATTTTATCCCTGAGTTCTAATGTTTCCTGAAGACATTACAACTGGCGACGAGGATGGGATGAGAGTTCTGCTGCTGTGAGTACTGACTGCCATCTGCATAATCCAGATACAAGGAGTGTGCTTACAGATCCACATATAAGGACTGTACCCAGAAACCTGCACATTTATCTCCTATACTGCATTACTGAATACAGGAGGGATGGCAGACTACATGCATGTGGTCCCAAAGTTTGATACAGCTGACAGCCATAACCTGGCTCATAACTGGAAAAAATGGATGCACAGGTTTGAGAACTTTCTGGAAGCAATAGACATAAAAGATGACAAAAGAAAAAGAGCTCTATTGTTGCACCATGCTGGCACAGAGGTGTATGACATTTACAGCACCCTACCTGCTACAGACACTGACACTTATGGCCGCTGCGCCAAAGCCTTAACAGATTACTTCAACCCTAAGCAAAACATCAGATATGAGAGATACAAGTTCAGGATTGCTAAACAGCTTCCAGAAGAATCCATGGACACGTATGTCACACGCTTAAGGGAACTGGCACAGGGGTGTGCATTTACTGATGTTGATGATGAAATTATAACGCAAATCATTGTATCTTGCACATCATCCACTATAAGACGCAAAGCGTTGCAGCAGGATTACTCTCTACATGACCTTCTCAAAATGGCCCGTGCCATAGAAATAGCAGATCATCAGGCCACTGTGATGGAAAAGGGGGATGACATCCAGGTGCATAACCTCAAACATAAAGCTACTGCAGACACTTCAACCCAGAAACAAAGGAAATGTTACCGGAGTGGGAAAGACTTTCCTCATGTAAATAAATGCTCAGCGTTAGGACAAACCTGCAGCAAATGCGGTAAAGAGAACCATTTTGCAGCAGTGTGCAGATCAGTACTTACCAAACCTCATTACAGTCCAGCAAAACAGGCTAATGTAAAAGCCATCCATCAGACTGCAGAGGAGACATCTACCACAAGTGAGGACTATGTTTACATTACTTCTACACCAAAATCCATGCAGTCTCCAAGTGTTACAATCAATGTTCTCAAAACTGATATTATTTTCACCATCGATACTGGGGCATCAGTGAACATTATAGACAGCGATACATATAAGAAATTGAAGATACAGCCTGTCTTGGAAACTGTTCAGACCAAAATCTTTTCATATGGATCTCAGACCCCATTACCAACTGTGGGAAAATTTGAAGCCGAAATCAGCTACAAGGGTAAGACACAGAAAACAAGTTTTTACATCTTAAAGGGCTCTGGAGGCTGCCTTCTCAGCTACCATACTGCCCTAAATCTGGGTGTCATTCAGATCATCCATACAATAACTGATCCAGCTGACAAGGATATACAAACTATGATTAATGAATTTTCCTCTTTGTTCAGTGGACTTGGAAAACTGAAGGACTTTCAAGCACATCTTCATGTGGATGAAAATGTTCGTCCAGTCGCACAATCTCACAGGCGCATTCCATTTCATCTGAGAAAGAAGGTGGAAAAAGAACTTCAATCTTTGGAAGATGATGATATTATTGAGACTGTTACAGGCCCCACTCCATGGGTCTCTCCAATTGTTGTTGTTCCAAAACCCAAAAATCTCGACCAGGTGAGACTTTGTGTGGACATGCGCCTGCCAAATGCAGCTATTCAGAGAGAAAGACACATCTCTCCCACAATACATGATATTATTCATCTACTAAATGGAGCAACTATCTTTTCGAAGCTGGACCTTAATAAAGGTTACCATCAGCTAGAACTGAGTCCAGAGTCCAGATACCTAACAACATTTTCCACACATATAGGCCTCAGGCGGTACAAACGGTTGACATTTGGTGTGTGTTCAGCTGCAGAAATTTTTCAGGATGCTATAAGAAGTGTAATCCAACATATTCCCAATGCTTTCAATTACAGTGATGACATTCTAGTTTATGGTAAAACCCAAGCTGAACACAATAGTGCATTACATGAGGTCTTTCAATGCTTAGCATCTCAGGGACTCACTCTAAACAAAGACAAGTGTGAATTTAACAAAACGTCCTTGGAGTTTTATGGTCACATCTTTTCAGCAGCAGGAGCACAGCCTGATCCCAAAAAGGTACAGGTGATAAAAATGGCCTCCGTTCCTCAGAATGTCAGTGAAGTTCGCTCCTTTCTTGGAATGTCCAGTTACTGGGCTAGATATATCCAGAACTTCTCCACCATTAGTGCACCACTGAGGGAACTCACGAAACAAGGCTGTGAATTCAAGTGGTCCCCAGAGTGTCAAACCTCTTTTGATGCAATTAAAAGTGAACTATGCTCCACAACTACCATGGCTTACTTTGATCCCACTTTACGCACTGAATTGATTGTGGATGCAAGTCCGGTGGGACTGGGGGCTATTCTAACACAATACTTACCCAATAATCCAGACCCTTCCATCATTGCATATGCCAGCAGAGCATTAACGAATACTGAAAAAAAATACTCTCAGCCTGAAAAGGAGAGCCTAGCTGTTGTCTGGGGATGTGAACACTTTCATCTCTTTCTCTATGGAGCTCCATTCACCATAGTCACAGACCATCAAGCACTTCTCATCATCTTTGGAAACCCCAGAGCCAAGATGCCAGCTAGAATTGAACGGTGGGGTCTCCGACTGCAAGATTACAATTACACAATCGTTCATAGGCCTGGAAAATACAGTAATCGAGCTGACTACATATCCAGACATCCCACAGAAGAAGACGATCAAATTCTACATCAGGCAACTGAACAGTACATCAACTTTGTTGCAGTTCATGCAGTGCCAAAAGCACTTTCAGCTGATCAATTTGTGACGGCAACTGCAAATGACAAGACGCTTTGTGCTTTAATACAAATTATCCGGAATGGAAAATGGCATGAAATCCAGAGAACAAAATTTCCAGATCTTGACATCAACATTAGGGAACTGAAATCGTTCTCAAGTGTCAGAAATGAACTATCAGTCACTGAGAATCACCTAATTCTGCGAGGAACCAAACTGGTGGTTCCAAAGGCCTTGCGTCCCAGAGTACTACAGATTGCTCATGAAGGTCATTTGGGAATTGTGGGTACAAAATAACTTCTCAGAGAAAAAGTGTGGTTCCCAAATATGGATTATTTAGTAGAACACACAGTAAAACACTGCAATACTTGCCAGCTTGTGACTCCTGCAGCGAACCCTGAACCCCTCCAAATGTCTCCTCTACCAACGGCTGTCTGGGAGGAAGTAGCGGTTGATATCTATGGGTCACTACCTAATGGACAGTACATCCTAGTGGCAATTGATGAATATTCCAGATATCCTACAATTGCATTTATTTCGTCAACTTCAGCAACCAGTGTCATACCGGAGTTGGATACTATTTTCTCAGCATATGGTATTCCACAAATAGTCAAAACAGATAATGGACCTCCATTTAATGGACCTACATTTGTACAATTTTCTGAATACCTTGGGTTCACTCACAGGAAGATAACACCTTGCTGGCCACAAGCAAATGGAATTGTGGAAAGATTTATGCGCACCTTAGGGAAGAGAGTCAAAGCAGCCGCTCTGGAGCAGATACCACTGAAGCAGGCCCTGAACAAATTCCTACGCAACTACAGAAGTACGCTGCACTCAACGACTAATGCTGCTCCTGCTCATCTACTGTTCAACCGAACTCCTCGCATACGCATTCCTGATGTGGCTACTCATGCACTGCCAGCTGAGTCAACTGTTAGACAAACAGACTTACACAACAAGCACAAAATGAAACATTATGCGGACAAGAGAAGACGTGCGGAGCCATCTGCTATTCGGACGGGTGATAAAGTTGTTGTTCGTCGAAAGCCAAACAATAAGACATGTCCAGTGTATGATCCAGCAGGCTATCATGTAACAGCCAAGAAAGGAAGCATGGTCACAGCTGATCGGGATGGACACTCCATAACCAGGAATGCCTCACATTTCAAAATAATACCAGACAATGACTTTGATGAACTTTCTCAGACTGACGGAGCTGCTGTTGATAGTGGCAACTCTCAACAGGATATAGCCAGCCCATCGGTAAGCAGTGATCCGGGCCATTCTAGACGGTATCCTACCAGAGAAAGAAGAGCCCCATCTAGACTCAGTGAGGAGGTTTAGCCAGGATCCTGGAACTTTGATCAGATTATATATATATATGATTGTGAACTGTGTTTTCATGTTCATGTTTTCCTTGTTGTTTTTTTTTTGTTTTGTTGTTGTATTTCACCATAACTGTTCAAATGTCAAATGGAGTTAAAAAAAAAAAAAAAAAAAAAACACAGGGGGGTGATGTAACATACAGCAAGCATTTCTGCCTCTTTAAGAGGAGGGCACAGGATACAGGAACCAGGAAGTGGCACTGCTTGCTGGAGGCTAGTGTGTTGTATATCAGAGTGTGGAGATATGAATAAAAGAAGATGCTGTTGGATTTTATCCCTGAGTTCTAATGTTTCCTGAAGACATTACAGATGGGATATTATTCACAGACAGCAAGCAGCTTTACTGACTGTGCTCAGAGATTACTCTTTCCCTGTGTCATGCCTGCATGGTAGATGCTAGAAGGTAATGAGTGTCTGCAAATATCTGCTCTATATTTGCAGTTGAGAGTTCCTGGATCCCTTATACGATGGTCACTTAGGCTTTTCTCAGCTATTTGCTCTTATACAGTTTCTTCTGCCAAAATTCCAACATAGCTATAATGGAGAGGGGATAGGCAAACTGCTCCTTATTGTACACACCCATAGCCTAAAAGCAAAATGTGCTTCAGCCAAAATGGGACATTAGTGGCAGAAAAACTGATAGGACATCACGTATGAAGACTTATACAGTCATAAAGCAGACTGCCCAGCAACATATTGCATCTGTTCATGAAAACTCAGATACCCTTTAAAACTTACAAAATAAAAAAATATTTTAGATTTGAAATAAGTGCAAAATTAATTTCTATGGTAAATTCTCAGAAAGAAGGTATGTGATAAAAAATAAACTAAAAATAATTATAGAAGAAATTAAGAAACTAACCTAAAAATAGATAAATAAATAATTTTTACATTTTGATTTCATAATTTTTGGTATCTGCAGGATTTTATCAAACACCAGCCAAGGTGGAAACAGAGGAAGAAATGCAAAGTAAGTGGAAAATAATTTTCGATGGTAAATTCTCATTAATAAAGCATGTAAAAAAAAAGAATAAATTTATAACAGAGCATAAATAATTATAGAAGAAACTAACCTAAAATAATAAATAAATAAATAATTTATTGTTTTTTTTAATTATTTTTAATTTAATAATTTTTGGTATCTGCATGGCTATATCAAACACCAGCCAAGGTGGAAACACATACTACATTTGAAGGATGTCTCTAACTTTAAAAAAGAATTGTTTTTCTAGTTAGAACAAAAAGAAATAAAAAGTAAAATCTAGATGTTGAACGTACCCGTTGTGTTTTCTTGCAGGTTTATTTGTCTGTCTCGATCTGTCGCCTATTTATACTATTAAAAAAGGAAGAAAGAAATTAAAATCTATACAATAACAAGCTATGGTTTAGTTGCATAAATTTTGGGGCAAATCCCTTTTCTTTACCCCAGGCTAAAGGTAAATTACTAAGTGTATTTCGCCACCACCCAGAGATGTCATATTGCAAATATTTTTTGAAAAATTTTAAGTGTTTGTGTCACCAAGACTTAGTATAAAAATCTAGACTGCATATGATCTTGTTAAGATGTTTACCTTAAATGTCAGCTCTGGTGACCCATTGGGCATTGGTCCCCAATTATTATGAATTGTTTATTGTACTGGTCTACTCAGGTGTACACCTCCGTCTTTACTGAAGAACGGCACTGGCATGAGGAGTACAGGAACTGGGTAAGTATGTGTTTCCTCAAGGAATCCCTACTCACCACTCATGACACCAGTAATGTTACTCTTCCCACTCCTACTGCCAATCTTACCACTTCACCAACATCTGTATTTTTTTTTATCTCTTCCCAGTGCCCTAACCCCGGTAGCAACATATGCATTCAGGGACAATACTGTGACCAAGAATGCCCCCCCAATTTAATCAATTCCAAAAAAAAACACACACACTAGAGGATGAAGAGGAGGAAAACCCAGATCCAGAAAGCTCCATGTCATCCAAACAAAGCGAACCAAAGAAAAACAAAATTTGCCAGTAAAAATATTCAATTTGTCCTCCTATACTGTATGAATATTAATACGATTACTCACCTGGTATGTGAAATCATCAAGGTCTGGGCAGTGAGGTTCAAGTACAGTGGCTGGCAATCCAGATGACTTAAGTTACTCAAGTAAGCGTGGTCAAATAAGTTCGGTCCGCAGATAAAGGCAGTAGGTGTAGTGTGAGGCAGGAGCAGTAGCTAGACGAAAGGCTAGAAGCACAATAATCTGGCAAGGAGGAAGTGGCGAAGCGTGGCTTAAATAGGAAGTCCAAGGGTGGAGCTAAGAGGCAATCAAGGCAAGACTGATAAGGAACAAGGAACTGTCTAGAATTCCCAGGAGCTAGTGAGAAGAGTTACCATCTGCTACACAGGAGGTTCTGGATTCAAATCCTGACATATAATTTAACTAAATCGGAATCCAACTTACTCTCCAGAGATCTTTATTACTGTCCTATGATTAGAATCAATGAATTTGATCTATTTATAGATCTTAATAACTTCAAGAGACATTTTCGACTCACTAAACACAAGATCTAAGGATAATGGTCAAATAACTCTTATTACATCCACCCTTACATTCTCAGCCATCAAAAAAGGTCTTAAGTCTAAGTCTCTGTTTAATCCTATACGTCATAGAGGTAGTAATATTGACACCTTTTTCCAATGTTGGCTTTTTTAGACCTATTAATCAAGGCATAGAGTTTCTCGATAAATTTTATAAATCTGAAAGTTTGGCAATGGAAATTTTAATAAAATATCATCATATTATGAATTGATGTGCAGATAAGGGGGGGGGGGGGGTAAAGTGGTCTTACAAGATAGAACCTCTTATTTTTATGAAGCGGACTGTCTTCCTTCTGACACTCTCTACTGTGAAATACTACAAAATAATCCTATTCAGTCATCAAATTTGAACAACTAATTTTGCAAGCTGAGAAAAATTTAGTTACTACCAAAAAGGAAAGATGATTTATCTAGATTAAGGACCCTGCGCTATCAACCCTTTATCACCTCTAAGATACAGTTGTCCTATTATTTTACGTATCTCTTTACTTACATGCAATCTTTCCCAATATATATTGAGGTTTTTTTTTACAGACTTGTCATCTACTTATATTCTTATTTAGGAAATTCTTGATCAATCTTTATAATTATCAATGGAAACCTCACTACATATGGCTGACTTAAGATGTAACAGCCTTGTATTCAAATATTCCTCATGAGAAAGGAATTTATGCTGTAGAAACCTTCCTAAAATCTGACCCGAAAATGCCCTATTTACACAAGTTTTCATCCTGGATAGTATCCGGTTCATTTTGACACAAAGCATTTTTACTTTTAACCCCTTAAGGACACAGCCTCATTTATCAAAACTGACGTGTCACTTTATATGGTAATAACTTTGAGATTCTTTAACTGACACAAGTGATTTTGAGATTGTTTTTTTTCATGACACATTATGCTTCCATGTTAGGAAAATTTTGAAAAATTTCTAATTTTCAAAATTTGAAATGTTCTGCTTTTCAGACAGTCATACCATCCAAATACATGAATAACTATTATCCACCATATCTCTGCTTTATATTGGCATCATCTTTAAATTGTCCTTTAATTTATTTACGTTAGAAGATTTACAAGAGTAAGAACGATTTTCCAGATTTATAAGATTTCCTATACCTATTTTTTAGGGACTGCTTCAGTTCTACCCAAAAATATACGCTCGCACAGCTTATACATTTCCTTCCTGCTGCAGCCAGTTTTGTTATAATGATTTGGCGATTTGGGGGGGGGGGGGTTGTTTTCACATTGTGCAAGCTATATATTTTTTTCTTTTTCTGATGTTGTTGCCATTAGAGGGCTGTTTTTTGCAGGATGAGATGGATTTTGTAATGACACCACTTTGAGGTGCCTATAACTTATTGACTAAATGTTATTAACTCTTTCTTAGTGGATTAAAAAACAACAAAAAAGCAAATCTGGCATTGCATTTTACCTTTTAAATTATTTGTCATACAATGTACAGCACAAGTAACATATTACCATTAATCTATGGGTTGGTACGATTACAGCAATAACAGTAGTTTATATTGTTGTTCTATGTGTTACTAATTTTGCAGAATAAAAATCCATTTGGGGACATAAATCAGTTGTTTTTGCATTGCTATCTTTTGAGAGGAGTAACATTTTTATTTTATTTAATTTTATTTTAGCATAGACTGACTTCCATTGAAATCAGCAGGGTCTACCAAGTATGTGGGGTCCTGGCAGTCCAGGGTCACTGCTCAGACCCTGGGCTGTTGAAATTATTGGCACACCCAAACTCGCCGCTTGGCGGGGAGGGGAGATATAGGGCATAAAGTTATTGGAAACCCCTTAGATTCCATGGTCATTTTTGACCACGACATCTAAGGGGATGAAACCTTCAATTGGAGCTCAGGTCTGACCGGGGGGTAATGGAGCAGGTGTTAGCTGTCACGTAATAGTGCGTTCATTTGCCCTAAGGCACTGGCAGCCAGGACGAACTATTCTGTGTTGTGTTTCTAAGGGGTTAATGACAAGGTGAACAGACAGACACATAGTGCTGCAAGGGGTACATGATTTTGGCCCAGTTTTGCTAATCTCTACATGAGGTTATTTTAAAAACAGTTAAACTATAATAACCATCATTGGTTATTGACAATATCATCTGCTACAAGAGATATAAAGATGATCTCATTTGCATCTGGGATAATTCCACTAACTCAATCCTTGATTTTCTGCATTATTTAACAGGGCTAATTCACTAATACAAAATGCCTGCCTCCAACCCAAACCCCATACATCTAATTCAGGGGACAACAACCCTTTTCTTGTAATTTCATTGCCACATTCATCACAGAACAAAATAAAATTTGTAAAATTCTGCGCAAAATTTGCCCAAGCCTCTCAAGACTTACAATTCTATAACTTTTCTTTTGCTGATTTTACGCTCACTCCTGAGCATTTCCCTGACAGATTTTGAAGACTTTGTAAAAAAGAGATGTTTTGGATTTTTAAATTAAACTCTTTCTACTCAATGAGAGTTTTCGAGAGCAATTTTTAGGTTATTAGGGTTTTTTTTTCTAGTAATGCATATAACATATATATATATATATATATATATATATATATATATATATATACTGTATATATACAGTACAGACCAAAAGTTTGGACACACCTTCTCATTCCAAGAGTTTTTTTGTATTTTCATGACTATAAAAATAGTAGATTCACACTGAAGGCATCAAAACTATGAATTAACACATGTGGAATTATATACTTAACAAAAAAGTGTGAAACAACTGAAAATATGTCTTATATTCTAGGTTCTTCAAAGTAGCCACCTTTTGCTTTGATTACTGCTTTGCACACTCTTGGCATTCTCTTGATGAGCTTCAAGAGGTAGTCACCTGAAATGGTCTTCCAACGGTCTTGAAGGAGTTCCCAGAGATGCTTAGCACTTGTTGGCCCTTTTGCCTTCACTCTGCGGTCCAGCTCACCCCAAACCATCTCGATTGGGTTCAGGTCTGGTGACTGTGGAGGCCAGGTCATCTGGCGTAGCACCCCATCACTCTCCTTCTTGGTCAAATAGCCCTTACACAGTCTGGAGGTGTGTTTGGGGTCATTGTCCTGTTGAAAAATAAATGATGGTCCAACTAAACGCAAACCGGATGGAATAGCATGCCGCTGCAAGATGCTGTGGTAACCATGCTGGTTCAGTATTCCTTCAATTTTGAATAAATCCCCAACAGTGTCACCAGCAAAGCACCCCCACACCATCACACCTCCTCCTCCATGCTTCACGGTGGGAACCAGGCATGTAGAGTCCATTCGTTCACCTTCTCTGCGTCGCACAAAGACACGGTGGTTGGAACCAAAGATCTCAAATTTGGACTCATCAGACCAAAGCACAGATTTCCACAGGTCTAATGTCCATTCCTTGTGTTCTTTAGCCCAAACAAGTCTCTTGTGGTTGTTGCCTGTCCTTAGCAGTGGTTTCCTAGCAGCTATTTTACCATGAAGGCCTGCTGCACACAGTCTCCTCTTAACAGTTGTTGTAAAGATGTGTCTGCTGCTAGAACTCTGTGTGGCATTGACCTGATCTCTAATCTGAGCTGCTGTTAACCTGCGATTTCTGAGGCTGGTGACTCGGATGAACTTATCCTCCGCAGCAGAGGTGACTCTTGGTCTTCCTTTCCTGGGGCGGTCCTCATGTGAGCCAGTTTCTTTGTAGTGCTTGATAGTTTTGGCCACTGCACTTGGGGACACTTTCAAAGTTTTCCCAATTTTTCGGACTGACTGACCTTCATTTCTTAAAGTAATGATGGCCACTCGTTTTTCTTTACTTAGCTGCTTTTTTCTTGCCATAATACAAATTCTAACACTCCATTCAGTAGGACTATCAGCTGTGTATCCACCTGACTTCTGAGCAACACAACTGATGGTCCCAACCCCATTTATAAGGCAAGAAATCCCACTTATTAAACCTGACAGGGCACACCTGTGAAGTGAAAACCATTTCAGGTGACTACCTCTTGAAGCTCATCAAGAGAATGCCAAGAGTGTGCAAAGCAGTAATCAAAGCAAAAGGTGGCTACTTTGAAGAACCTAGAATATAAGATATATTTTCAGTTGTTTCACACTTTTTTGTTAAGTATATAATTCCACATGTGTTAATTCATAGTTTTGATGCCTTCAGTGTGAATCTACAATTTTTATAGTCATGAAAATACAGAAACTCTTGGAATGAGAAGGTGTGTCCAAACTTTTGGTCTGTACTGTTATATATATATATATATATATATATATATATATATATATACACACACACACACACACACGTGGACAAACTTGTTGGTACCCCTCATTTAATGAAAGAAAAACCCACAATGGTCATAGAAATAGCTTGAAACTGACAAACGTAATTTGCCAAACTACATGTTTACAAACCACAAAGCTTCTGGGAGAATGTCTTATGGACAGATGGGAAAAAAAAAATAAAAAATTTTGGCAAGGCACATCAGCTCTATGTTCACAGACAGAAAAATGAAGCATATCTTGAAAAGAACACTGTCCCTACTGTGAAACATGGAGGAGGCTCTGTTATGTTCTGGGGCTGCTTTGCTGCATCTGGCACAGGGTGTCTTGAATCTGTACAGGGTACAATGAAATCTCAAGACTATCAAGGGATTCTAGAGAGAAATGTGCTGCCCAGTGTCAGAAAGCTTGGTCTCAGTCGCAGGTCATGGGTCTTGTAACAGGATAATGACCCAAAACACACAGCTAAAAACACCCAAGAATGGCTAAGAGGACAACATTGGACTATTCTAAAGTGGCCTTCTATGAGCCCTGACCTAAATCCTATTGAGCATCTTTGGAAGGAGCTGAAACATGCCGTCTGGAAAAGGCACCCTTCATACCCGAGACAACTGGAGCAGTTTGCTCATGAGGAGTGGCCAAAATACCTGCTGAGAGGTGCAGAAGTCTCATTGACAGGTACAGGAATCGTTTGATTGCAGAGATTGCCTCAAAAGGTTGTGCAACAAAATATTACGTTAAGGGAACCATCATTTCTGTCCAGGCCTGTTTCATGAGTTTTCTTTTTTAAAAATTCTGTTGAAGCCTGGTTGGAAAGCAATGTCTGACTTTCATTTGTTCATTTTCATAGAATTTTTATATATTATTACTTTTGTCAGATTCAAGTTATTTCTGTGACCATTGTGGGTTTTTCTTTCATTAAACGAGGGGGACCAACAATTTACATCATTCATATTCAATTCACTTTGTCTTTCAAACATACATCCAGAACCTCATTACATTTCTCCCATTTCCCTTTCCTATATCATACATACAGTCATTACATTCCTCATTTCTCAATCATAACTTCTCAATATATATATGCATTTTCATTTATATTCATAAGATGTTCCATATATACAGCACCAATCGGCCCATATATAGTCATTCATCATCATACTAATATTATTTCTTCATTTACCTGCACACCTACATCTTTTATTTGCAATTAATATATAGCTTTGGTCTCCCCCATCAACTTTATATGAGTGAGGTCCATTTGTGGTTACTCCTATATACCACTCATCTTCACCAATATTATTCCTTAAGTCGGGTTTGGCACTGTTGCATTTAAGGTCAAGACGTTTGGCGTGACCTCTTTTCTATAAAGCCTTCAATAAAGTTTTGCCTAATCATTGCACAACCATCTAGGTGACCCTGTCCTCATTGTATTTTACATATTGCCCTTTGTGCACCTTTTCCTGTCTCTTTGCATGGCTCTTTACTATACCACAGGTGCAGATAATAGGCAGGAGACCTGGGGCAGTTTAACAAGGTTTCATGGCTCAGCAATTACATGGTTACACCTGTAGGCACACAATGTAGTATACAGTTATACTTACAGGGCTTCAATGCACAGGACTGGCACTTACTTCTCACTCCCTCTTCTAGTCCTCTTATCTTGTACTCTGTGGTGAATATGGGGTAACACCTGCTCCAGGTTCCTTTCTTATGGCATAAACTTGGTTCTTTGGGCTTCTGAAAGCTGGTGAGGGGTTCCTATGTTGTATCAAGAGATAGGTAAACTTTGTGAGAAACTGGAGATTTTTGGAAAATTTGCAACGGCACACTATGAGTTCGTTCACTGATCTCTAGTTATACTTCTAGAACAATAAGAGGAAACACCACTGTCATCTAGCAGAAGTCACTGCAGCATGAAATGGCATATTGCTGTCTTAAAGGCACAGTGCAATATTATAATATAAAAATTGTAAAAATTGAGAAAACAGTAGAAAACATTAGAAAACACACTCAACGGTATCAGTTTAGGTAAATAGCAACACTTTTTCCCGGGTAAAGCTGGTATTCACATGGTGGAATCTGATGCTCATTTTGTGATGGATTCCACCCCAAAATCAGCAGCAAAATCTGCCCTGAGCCTGCCGCCCTTTGTATTCAATGGGAGGCAGAGATCATAGCGGGATCCTGCTCCTGAATCCTGACACAGTCGCAGGGTCCGCAGCTTCACACTCCCAACTGAATAGACCCAACTCATTTGGAAAGCCACAACAGAATGGGATGATCGGCTTCGGCATTCTGCTGCTGAGAGCCAGGATGGAGAGTCTGAAAATTAAGAGGAGTTTAAGGTGGATGTCTGCCTCGAAATCCTCTTCATTTTCCCCTGTATGAACATAGCTGTAGTTGTTGGCTGCAGCCATACATTGTAGGGATTCCAGTTACAGTATGCATTGAATAACTTGCACATGAGTAGTTTCTGCTGTCCAAGACAAATACCTAGTGAAAAAATGTATTGTCAGCATTAAATGTGTTTAGAGATAATAATTGTACACCAAAGAGCCCTAGGCCTGTGAGTTCTATCTAGAAGGTGGATTACTTACAGTGCCAAGAATCCCAAGCAGCAGCAAGAAAAGACTTACCCTAACATGTGCTTGGTTTATACCTGCTAAATACACATGAAATACATGAAGAAAAATAAGAATATTAAAAATAAAACTGATTTTCATCTAGACGTTCACATAACCAATTGTGATATATCATTACAAAACAGAGAATTATATTAGGATGCAAATACTGACATAAAAAATGGACATAAAACTTCCTATGATAAATGTCAAAATAGTAAAATAAATTAATACAATTATATAAACTGAAACCTGTCAGGGCGATTTAGGAAACTTCACCACCCACTGGTTATTAGGGATCGGGGTTTAGTTTCCAAAAATCCCAGTTGTAAAGCTGTCCACGTTGTATAAAAAATCCTTTATGCTTCCTTATTGTCTGTACTCTGCACAGTTGATATGTATGACTTTTTGATCACTTTTTATTTC
Organism: Leptodactylus fallax; assembly: GCA_947044405.1. Classification (NCBI taxonomy): domain Eukaryota; kingdom Metazoa; phylum Chordata; class Amphibia; order Anura; family Leptodactylidae; genus Leptodactylus; species Leptodactylus fallax. The sequence goes on from CAMRHE010001132.1 coordinate 181,046, forward strand.
TATTTGTGGAGGGAAGCGAGGTGATCAAAATTATAATTGTTTATTATTATTGCTTATTTATATAGCACCATTAATTCCATGGTGCTTTACATTTGCGGATTTACATACGGTACAAAAGATATACAAAACAGATGATGCTAACAGAGACCAACTGATACAGTGGGATAGAGGGCCCTGCCCGCAAGGGCTTACAATCTATGAATCAAAATACATTAATTTGCACATTGTGGTATATTTTTTTTAACAGATTCGCTGTCCAGGAGAAATAATGCTATTTTCGGATAGTGCAGACTTATACAGACATGGGAATACCTAACATGTATTATTTATACCTTACTTTTAACTTTTTTTTTTTTTTTTTTTACTTTTTTCCTGTCCGCCAAGGTGAATTGAACCTGGGATCTGCTGATCCCCAGTGCAATGTACTGAAATACAGATGCATCTCAATACATTAGAATATCTTTGAAACGTTCATTCATTTCAGTAATTCAGTAATACAATCCATAATCAGCGTCTTCCATGATTGTGTGTCCTACTGAACCAGACTGAGGGACCATTTAAAGGCTTAGGAAACCTTGGCAGGTGACACTGAATTTACAAGACTGAACTGAACTTACAATATTCTAATTTTCTTAGATTCTGGTTTTCATTACTTGTAATCCATAATCAACATTTACAGAAATAAAACACTTGAAATAGAACAATCTGTGTGTAAAGAATCTAGAAAATATAGGAGGTCACTTTTTTTTATTTAATTACTGAAATAAATAAACGTTTCAAAGATATTCTAATTTATTGAGATGCACTAGTATATTGTATTGCAGTACACTGTACATAGGCTCCCTATGTGCAATAGGGATAGGCAGCCAGAAGGTTGCTGTTAGGTCTCCTGCCTGCTATGGCAACCCCTCGGATCTCATCTGTGTGCCCTAACATAGTACCAATGAAAACTATAAATTGCTCATAAAACAAGCTCTTAGCCCTGTTGTTGAACACAGAAATGTTGCCTTTGCTCCAGAGTTTAATCACATATTGACTAAATCAGTGATATCTCGGCAATAGAGGCAGCGATTCACAAGGGGAAAATAATGTTTATTTCAGGTGACCCTAATCGATATTTCTGAGGGACTGGAATAATATGCTGGTTCTTGGGATAGATTCCCTTTAATTTATAATGCTGTAGCAAGTTAAGAAATGCAAGTTAAAGCTTGCTACATCTGTAATATGTAACCCAGTGCCAGAAGGAAGAAGCAGCAATCCAATACATCTGATTAAAAGTGAATTATTTTATTAAACATTTTGGCTACTCAGTGGAGCCATTTACAACTTAGGAACTAGAACGCTGCTTGTACATTGGGTGAATGAATTAACTTTTAGGCTGAGGCCCCACGTTGCGGAAATGCAGCTTTTTTTGTTACAGATTTTGCTGCATTTTTTTTAGCCAAAGCCAGGAGTGGATTGAGCAGAAGGTAGAAGTATAAGAACTTCCTATATATTTCCCATTCCTTTTGTAGCCATTCTTGGCTTTGGCACAAAAGACTGCAGCAAAATCTGCAACAAGAAATACTGCTTTTCCGCAACGTGGGGCCTCAGCCTAAATCAGATATATGGAAATGCTGCTTCTACTTTCTAGCATTGTGACATGGTGGAAGGATTGAGCCCAACCCTCATATTTTCTTATAGACTTTAACCTTGCTTGTCCAACTTTTTCTGTGTACGATATTTACCCCAAAATGGTGCCACTAAAATTATACCTCACCCTAAAAGAAACAAAGCCCTCATATGGTTTAGTAAAAGGAAAAATGAAAAGGTTTTAGGTGTTGAAATGCAGATAATAAAAAAGCAAAAGAAAAATTTCTGACCCTTAATGGTAATTTGATTGAGGCTTAAGGTAGAACTGCATCCATATCAGTATACTTGAGACAGTCCAGAGGCGTTACACATACTGGGAATGGCGCATCGTTCAGGATATACCCAGGGTTACAAACACAGCGTGGCAGGCAGCCAGAAGCAGGGGTGGACTTCATGGAGCAGGTTGGCCGGTACGATGTGAATCGTACATAAGAAGTTACCAGTGTTATACATAGCACCTGGTAAATGGGCACCCTATTACAGATTTTGCATTGGGGCTCAGGATATTCAAGCTACATCTCTGCCTTGGCTCTTAAGCTAAATGTGTACCAGTAGTTACAGTACTGGTCTCCTTATCGTTGGAAGAAACACCTCATGGACCCAGTCAGGCTCCTGGGCATGGATGCAAATGCATCCTCTGCACCCTTTCAAGAAATGCTAACTTTGGTGACCCATTAGGTTCATGGACCCAAGAGCAAAATCTGTACTAAGCCCCCAACTATAATGTATTGTTTATAGTTCTGGTATCCTTATATTTGGAAGAGACACTTTATGGGCCCCCTAAGGCTCCTTAGCCTGGATGTGAATGCACCCCTTCAAGTTGTGCCCCTGCCAATGGGGTCCCTAATTATTGTAAAGAAACTGGTTTAAATACTTGGGGTTCAAACAAACAGAAATAAAGCAGCCCTGTTGTATTTAGGTACAAATGATGCAACGTCTGCCAACGTTTTAGCTGTCTTGGAATTAATGTATTTAGAGGAGTTGCGTAATATAAGGAGTCAGATAAATCTCCTCTTTCGATCACTCTCAAAAACAAGATCAAGATATGGTGGAGACTATCAGACTATAAGACTCAACCTGGTAAAAATGTCTCTTAACCCTTTAACCATGCAGGGTAGTTTGTACATTAATGCTCGGCAACTTTTTCATATTTTCCTTCTCCGCCTTCCAAAATTCATAACTTTTATTTGTCTGTCGTCATAGCTATGTGAGGGCTTATTCTTTGTATGATGAGTTGTACTTTCATTTTGCATCATTATGAGGTACATATAATGTTTTCATTAACTTTTATTAATGTTTTTGTGGGTCCATGTGAAATAACACACAATTCTATTAGAATTTTTTGCATTTTGTTTTTACGGCATTCACTCTGCATTAAAACTGACAGGGCAGATTTGTCCAGCGGGTCATTACGATTACGGCGATACCATATTTATATTGTTTTCATTAGGTTTTGCCATTTTTATAAATAAAACGTCACTTTTTGAATATGGACAATTTTCTTGGTTCACCGTATTATGACGCCAATAATTTTTTTACTGTTTTGTTGATGGATATATGTCAGGGCTCTTTATTAAAGAGGACCTTTCACGTGCTCATGTATATGCTGTTTTACATACCACTAGAAAGCCGACAGTGTGCTGAATTCAGCGCACTGCCGCCTTTCCCGGTATGTACCCCGGGGCTGGAGATATCGGAGGTGTAAGTTTCATGGTTTACTGTCAGAAAGGCGTTCCTGACAGTCTAGCTGTGTTGTGAGGAACGCCCTCCCTGACTGTTCTCGTACATAGACTTGTACTGGGGAGGCGTTCCTCACAGGTCAGCGTCAACGCCGGGCAGTAAGGAACGCCCCCTCTGACAGTACAGCGCTATAGACGAGTACGGAGAGAGGGGGCGTTCCTCACAGCGCAGCTAGACTCTCAGGAACGCCTTTCGGACAGTAAACCGTGAAACTACGACCCCGGTATCTCCAGCCCCGGGGCACATACCGAGAAAGCCGACAGTGCGCTGAATTCAGCGTGCTGTCAGCTTTCTAGCGGTATGTAAAACCGCATGTGCCTGAGGACATGAAAGGTCTTCTTTAAGTTGTACTTTTTATTGGTACCAATATTTGGTATTTGACTTTTTGATCACTTTTATTGTTATTTTATGGGGAATGCGAAGTGACCAAATGACATTAATTTGCTTTTTTTTGTATATTTTATTTATTTATATTTTATACTTTGTTTTTAACTTTTTCAGCTTTTTTTTTTCTTTACTTTTAACCTGTCCCACAAGGGGACTTGAATCTGGGATCTCTGATCCCCAGAGCAATAGTATTGCAGCACATCACACATAGGCTCACTATTTATGATAGGCATAGGCAGTTAGGAGGCCGTTGCTCAGCCTCCTAGCTGCCATGGCAACCCCTTGGATCTCGCAATCTTATCGTGGAGGATATGAGGGCTGGCTTGATGAAGATCTTGCCCTTGTACCCCCTGGATGCCATGATTGCTATTGATCAATGCATCTGAGCGGTTAATCCATCGGAGTTGGAGTACCTTCCGAATCCGGCGGCAAGTCCCAGGCCTCGGTTGTGCAATACAGTTGAGTATCAGAAGTAATGCAGCAGGCACAGCTCCTGTGTCCGAGGCATTACAGTGCCATACTACTATGGCGAAGAGTATTAAATACACACTCAGCACAACATAATAGTATGGTGCTTGGCAGGAAGGGGTTAATTCCTTGGCTTTATACCTCCTTTCCTATAGCTATACACTGGTCCCTCAAGTTGCAATATTAATTGGTTCCAGGATGACCATTTTACAGGTGCATCTCAATAAATTTGAATATCTTTGAAACCTTTATTTCTTTCAGTAATTAAATTAAAAAAGTGACCTCCTATATTTTCTAGATTCTTTAAACACAGAGTCTTCTATTTCAAGTGTTTTATTTCTGTAAATGTTGATTATGGGTTACAGGTAATGAAAACCAAAATCTAAAAAAATTTGAATATTGTAAGTTCAGTTCAATATTGTAAATTCAGTGTCACTTGCCAAGGTTTCCTAAGCCTTTAAATGGTCCCTCAGTCTGGTTCATTAGGACACACAATCATGGAAGACACTGATTATGGATTGTATTACTGAATTACTGAAATTAATGAATGTTTCAAAGATATTCTAATTTATTGAGATGCAGCTGTAATTTAAGACTATAATTTTTTTTTTCATTCAAAGTTTATTGAACAAGAAGCACATACATCGCATTACAGTACAGTAAGAACATCTCACAGAATACAAAATATGCTCACAATAGGTATTACGTGCGTGTAGAAGAAAGCTATATAAACCAATTTGTTGAGTTTTTTTTATATATATGAATGAACGAGGTGGGGAGGGAGAGGAAGGGGGGAGAGAAGGAGAAGAGAGAAGAGAGGGGAAAGAGCTAAAAGAGTCGAGAAAGGAAAATAAAGGGGGGTACAAGGGTATGTTAGTACTGTGTAGAGTAGGGGAGGAGGAAAGGGGAAAGGGGGTGAGGTATAAGAAAAGAAAAGAGAGAGAAAAAAGAAGAAAGAAAACAGAGATAAATGAGTGGTAGAAAGAGAAAGAGTGCTCCAATTCTTCATAATAAAAGAACTATGAATCAGGCAGCAGAAGGTAGATTCCAATTATTCTAAGAACGACAGCTACCAGGGTCATTATCTGGAGCTCAGCCAGGGGTTCCAGGTTTTTAGATAGAGGGTGTGCACACGCTTTATCCAGCTTGTGAGATTTTCAAATCTAGTAATTTGGTTAACTTTGTTTTTCCATTGGTCTAGAGATGGCGCAGTTTGTTGCAACCAAGCGATACGATCAGTGACTTTGCAGCTGCAATTAAGTGGTAAATGAGATATTGTGAGGTTTTGGAAAATGAAGGGAGAGGCCTAACAAACATTAATAAATCTGGGAAGAGACAGAAAGAGGGGAATCCAATTCTCCGTATCTCCTCCTCCACTGCTTTCCAGAAGGGAGAAATAATCGGGCAGGACCACCAGATATGAAGAATAGAACCAATATTGTTCTTACATCTCCAGCAAATGACAAATTGAGCCAGACCGTGGGAATAAAGTCACTCAGGAGTTCTGTACCATCTGGTCAAGATCTTGTAATGGTTTTCTTGTAGATGTACACACGTTGAAAGACCATGTGAACGTTGGAGGGTAAATTGAAGTTCTTTATGAGATAATGTTAAGTTCAGGTCTTTTTCCCAGCTAGTGATGAAGAAAGGTTTAAGCGTCGGAGTGGTCTGGACAAAAGCTAACTTAAAACTATAATTCTATGGAAACTACTAACTGGTTCTGAAGACCCCAAAATGTCACCAAAAATAGGAAAAAAATTTTAATTAAAGAAAAATCATCACATAAATAATATAGATATAGGTCATTTTTACATATAAAAGTCAGAAAGAGTTTCTGGAAGCTGTAAATCACTTTCTATGATGGTGATAAGATGGTATCAACATAGCAATAACAAAGAGATGCTCTCACCTGGTGTCCAAAGGCTCAGGTCATCCTGACACAGGTAAAGAGAAGTACAATGTTGTATAGAGTCTGGCAGTCTTCATTATTAGACAATGATTTATTGGACTCTTCAGACAACTATTGTATGTTGAGTTGAGTTTCAAGTGGCAATGGTCCAGAAAAGACAAGAGTATAGTGAAAATATTGTATCATGAGACCATTGTAACTTGTGAGACTGCAGAATTTTGTTATCCGTGAAGTCTCAATATTTGTGTGATTGTGAGGGGAGGAAGAATAAAGAATGCCTGCACGCACCTGTAGGAAAGGGACGGCTTGTCTTTCCAAACTTAAATTTTTAGCCCAGTTTCAGATCAACAACTGAAATAACTCGGCAAGAAGATAAGTCGTGTGGCCAATATTAATGAAATTCTAAAAAAAAAAAAAAATGCAGGGACGACTAAAAGGTAACTTTTAATCTACATATGGTAAAATAATGGATCTAAAATCCAGAATCTGATGAAAAAGCATAAGTCCTACTATCAAGTTTAGACTGATATCCGAACAAAGGCTACTGTTAATATACAATAGACACCTCAGTACTTATCTGATCAGTGCTTCTTATAAGCAGTGCTTAACTTGCACCTTATTGATACAAGGCGCCAGATCAGAAGGAGAGAGGAGTTCATGCAGACAAATGCCAATTTTTGGAAGAAATAAAAAAAGAAAAAGTATAAAAATTTCAAATCACCCCCCTTTCCCTAGAACACATATGAAAATATTTAAATACTGTGAAACATACACATTAGGTATCCTTGTGTCTGAAAACGCCCAGTCTACAAACCTCTAAAAATATTTTTTCTGTACGGTGAACACCACAGCAGTAAAAAAAAAAAAAATCAAAAGTGCCGAACCGCCATTTTTTCACTGTTTCAATACTGATAAAAAAAAAAAAAAAAGAAAATAAATTTGAATAAAAAATGATCAAAGCAATAGACATTCCCCAAAATGGTATAACTAAAAATTACACCTGGCCCCACAAAAAAAAAAAAAAAAATACACCCTATGCATCCTCATAGACGGAAATATCAAAAAATTATGGGTGTCAGAATATGACAACTTTAAGAAAAAATTTTTTTTGCATAGTTTGGGATTTTTGTTAAGGGCTTAAAATGTAAATAAAACTATATGAATTTGTATCCCCGGAATCGTACCGAAACATAAAATACAGATGACATGTCATTTTGGCTGCAGCATGAACGCCGTAAAAACGAAGCCCGTAAGAAAGTCGCACAACTGCACTTTTTCTTCAAATCCACCCAATTCTGAATTTTTTTTCCAGCTTCCCAGTACATTGTACAGAATAATAAATGGTAACATTATGAAGAACAATTTGTCTTGCAAACATTAAGCCCTAATATGCCTCTGTGAACAGAAAAATAAAAAAGTTATGGGGTTTGAAAGGGGGGAGTCAAAAATGAAAATCAAAAATCGAAAAATGTCACTTGGGTTAAAATTACTTCTCTGGATGTGCCAAACATTATAGTGCAGCACAACATTTCACCCTAGCAGTGGCAAACAAATACCACTGTGCAGGATAAAATAGCACTGCAGAATCACACCAAACACCACAGTGCAGCAGCACATCTCACCTCAGCTGCTTCAAACATATATAACTGTGCGGTGCTGTTGCTTAGGTATTTTGTGCCAAACACCACAGTACAGAATCACTGGTAGCTGTACTGCCCCCCAGTCTTCCCCTCTCCTATTGGCAGGTACAGTCTCCCTCTTTCCACCTCTAGCCCATTGGTTGCAGCATTCTCCAAATAAAACCTTCCAAGTTTACAGCAAACCCATTCCCTAATTCCACACCTCCCACACTGTCAGGAGCTCCCCCACAACAGAGAGAGAAGATAAGAGAAGAGCCTTCCACCTCCACTACCAGTCTATGATATAGATATGGACCTCATTGTTTGAGAAGCATTGCTCTATGGCAGGGGTAGGCAACCTTTGTTGTTCGGCGTGCCGATTTTAATGAAAAAAATCAAAGATGAGGTACTGGGAGTGCCGGTCAATAATTGTAAGTCTGACGACCCCTAAACTACAGTCATATACCACTAACCATATCACAGAAGTGCTGCCACCAGATGCTTTAGGACACATGCGTTTACAGCTATTTCCTGGGGACGCACCTGTACTTTCTGATTAGAAGCAATGAAAGTACATGTAAATGTATGTGTCCAGGAGCACCATATGGCGGCATCCTTATGGTGAAAACACACTATGTATCTGGATGCAGCTATATTCTTAGGCCACTGGAACTTTGGTGTAAAACTGCGTTCACATTGTGCGTTTTTGCACAAAAAAAAAAAAAATGTCTGTGTTTTCTTTGCAAAAACAGACTGTTATACAGAATAATGTCCCATAGTGGCCCCTACACATGGTATTATGTCCCATAGCGGCTCCTGCATATGGTATTATGTCTCATAGCGGCCTCTGTACACGGTATTATATCCCATAGCAGCATCTGCACATGGTATTATGTCCCACAGCCATAGCGGCCCCTGCACACGGTATTATGTTCCATAGTGGCCCCTATACATGGCATTATATTTCATAGCGGCCCCAGCACACGGTATTATGTCCCATAGCGGCCCCTGCACACAGTATTATGTCCCAAAGCGGCCCCTGCACACAGTATTATATTCCATAGTGGCCCCTGCACACAGTATAATATTCCAACTTTTATAATATTCCAATTTTCGCCAATCACTAGCTATAATTATACTGTGGGGTCTCTTCAGAACCCAGAGTATAATAAGTGGAGGGCCAAGAGAGGTGACAAACATAAAAAACAATGTCACTCACCTTCCCTGTGCTCCAGAGCAGCTCTGTGCTCTGCAAGCGCTTTGCCTGAAGTCAGCGACCGCTGATTGAGTCTCAGGGGTCACGTCGCATCATTATGCGTAATGAAGCCAACGTGACCGCTGAGGCCATATCAGTGGTCTCTTAGTTCAGGCAGACGCACTTGCAGAGCACAGAGCTGCTGCAGAGCACAGGGAAGGTGAGTAACATTATTCTTTATGTTTGATCACCTTCCCTGGGGCTCCGCTTTTTATACTCTAGGGTCTGAAGAGACCCCACAGTATAATAATAGCAGTTTCATTTAGGCTGTGTTTGGTCCGATCGAAACAACTGGGCTAGGACTCAGGTCGCCGTGCCAGGGAAATAAGGCTTGTGTGCCACTCATGGCACATCTGCCGGGGGTTGCCAACCCCTGCTCTAGGTGATCATAGCCTGGTCAGAGGGAGGAATGATGGAAATAGAGGGTTGAGCAAACCATTATTTCTAGCCAGCAATATGTAGATTATTTGGAATAATGTTGCCTAGGTATCTGATATGGAATCTGGCCTATTGAGGGGTAATAGTGGGCATCCTTGTCTGATGCTACAGTTTAACTCTAACAGAGGTGGGGGGTGTTATGACCATTAATCGCAATTGATATTTGTACGCGAGGGTGGAGAGAAAAGTTAAAAAGATACCTCCAAAGTTTAGATACGGGAGGGTGGTTTACAGAAATTGCTGCAAGACCATATTCATCATCTAAGCTGAGAAGTATTGTAAGAGGAAATTGTGAATACCAATTGGGTAGAGGACAGAATCCCTGGTAGGATGATCTGGAACTTATTAGCCAGTAATTTAGTCAGGGTTTTATAGTTCTGGTTTAAAAGTGAAATTGGTCTATAATATTGAATTAGGATCCTTGCCTGGTTTGGGGAGTAAAATGATGCTTGTTTCACGGAACGGTGGAACTTATAGACCACATAAATGTGTCAGGATGCATTTTAGTTGGGGCTTAAGAAGTTTATAATATTGTCTACAGAAGCCATCTGGGCAAGTGATTTTGCCATTGGGTAAACATTCTATGGTGCACACCACTTCCTCTTCTGTGAAAGATTGGGTTAAGTATGTTATTGTTCAGAGGACAGGCTCAGGACTCTGTATTATAGATGAGGTCCCATAAAGATGTTGAGTCATAGGGGCATGGGGGAAACGGAGACGTAAAGTATTCTATACCATAAATTGGGATGCTGGATGTGACTGATGTATATTCCTGCCTGCCCAGCCCTTAAGCAAAAGGATAGTGATTCCTTCTTTGGAGGAACAGTCAACTAGGTCATCAGTATACCTGCCCTGTTACCCCATCTAGAATACCATTTTTTAATTGTATCTATGTCCTCTCTGGAAGGTATCTAAGAGTTTCTCTCCCTCCTAATATTTCTGTTTAGCAACATTTGTCTTGAATGTACCCACCTTGGACTATCATTAATAACTGATAGAATTGTACCGCTGTGGTTATTTCTTCTTCTGCTGGGAGGTTTATGCTACGGCCAGGCCCCTTAAGACTGCTGTAGATGCTCTCCAAAGCATGTTTAGACTGTCTAGATCATGAATATTATCATCTATAATCTTTTCCTAGCAGCTAACTAGTTTTTTTTTAAGTCAATGGAATCTAGTAGGTAGGCTAAGAAGCGCCAATTCTTAGAAATGTTGCGACAGGTATGTAGGTCACTTTGTAAAGGCACTGGGGAGTATTCAGAGATATAATATTTTCAAAGGTTGAGTGCTAGATTTGGGAAGAGACTGTAGAGGAAATTAGAATATGTTCTCTTCTTGAGTGGGACTGCAGTAATATGTCTATTCTTTTCTAGTGGCGTGGTTCACTCTCAAGAGATCACTGATTGCTAATAGCGTCATAATTTCTCCCAGGATTATGAAAGTTTGGGAGTCCAGTGAGAATTTTGTGGATCGATCCAAGTGCGGGGCTATTTGGTATGACAGTGTAGAGTCTCTCATAAATAAGAGATTAAAAATTTCCAATAAAAAAATTGAATATACAGTACAGACCAAAAGTTTGGACACACCTTCTCATTCCAAGAGTTTTCTGTATTTTCATGACTATAAAAATTGTAGCTTCACACTGAAAGCATCAAAACTATGAATTAACACATGTGGAATTATATACTTAACAAAAAAGTGTGAAACAACTGAAAATATGTCTTATATTCTAGGTTCTTCAAAGTAGCCACCTTTTGCTTTGATTACTGCTTTGCACACTCTTGGCATTCTCTTGATGAGCTTCAAGAGGTAGTCACCTGAAATGGTCTTCCAACAGTCTTGAAGGAGTTCCCACAGATGCTTAGCACTTGTTGGCCCTTTTGCCTTCACTCTGCGGTCCAGCTCACCCCAAACCATCTCGATTGGGTTCAGGTCTGGTAACTGTGGAGGCCAGGTCATCTGGCGTAGCACCCCATCACTCTCCTTCTTGGTCAAATAGCCCTTACACAGTCTGGAGGTGTGTTTGGGGTCATTGTCCTGTTGAAAAATAAATGATGGTCCAACTAAACGCAAACCGGATGGAATAGCATGCCGCTGCAAGATGCTGTGGTAACCATGCTGGTTCAGTATTCCTTCAATTTTGAATAAATCCCCAACAGTGTCCCCAGCAAAGCCCCCCCACACCATCACACCTCCTCCTCCATGCTTCACGGTGGGAACCAGGCATGTAGAGTCCATTCGTTCACCTTTTCTGCGTCGCACAAAGACACGGTGGTTGGAACCAAAGATCTCAAATTTGGACTCATCAGACTAAAGCACAGATTTCCACAGGTCTAATGTCCATTCCTTGTGTTCTTTAGCCCAAACAAATCTCTTCTGCTTGTTGCCTGTCCTTAGCAGTGGTTTCCTAGCAGCTATTTTACCATGAAGGCCTGCTGCACACAGTCTCCTCTTAACAGTTGTTGTAGAGATGTGTCTGCTGCTAGAACTCTGTGTGGCATTGACCTGGTCTCTAATCTGAGCTGCTGTTAACCTGCGATTTCTGAGACTGGTGACTCGGATGAACTTATCCTCCGCAGCAGAGGTGACTCTTGGTCTTCCTTTCCTGGGGCGGTCCTCATGTGAGCCAGTTTCTTTGTAGCGCTTGATGGTTTTGGCCACTGCACTTGGGGACACTTTCAAAGTTTTCCCAATTTTTCGGACTGACTGACCTTCATTTCTTAAAGTAATGATGGCCACTCATTTTTCTTTACTTAGCTGCTTTTTTCTTGCCATAATACAAATTCTAACACTCCATTCAGTAGGACTATCAGCTGTGTATCCACCTGACTTCTGAACAACCCAACTGATGGTCCCAACCCCATTTATAAGGCAAGAAATCCCACTTATTAAACCTGACAGGGCACACCTGTGAAGTGAAAACCATTTCAGGTGACTACCTCTTGAAGCTCATCAAGAGAATGCCAAGAGTGTGCAAAGCAGTAATCAAAGCAAAAGGTGGCTACTTTGAAGAACCTAGAATATAAAACATATTTTCAGTTGTTTCACACTTTTTTGTTAAGTATATAATTCCACATGTGTTAATTCATAGTTTTGATGCCTTCAGTGTGAATCTACAATTTTTATAGTCATGAAAATACAGAAAACTCTTGGAATGAGAAGGTGTGTCCAAACTTTTGGTCTGTACTGTATGTACAATATTGTATATTTTTGGGAGTCTATAGAATGTACCTACCGATTTGGTCAAGTGTTTGGTTGTGATCGCATACTGTAAAGCACAGTCAATGAGGATGGTCTCATTTTGTATGTGTATGGTGCTGCAATGCACTGAGCTATCCAGGAGGCTCTGAGGGTTCAGGGGTCTCCTTTCATCCATAAAGTATCCTGTAGGGGTGCAATGTGAGGTCTGGATCTGTGTAACTGTGTAACTAATGACCATTTGACAGGTGCATTAAAGGGAGTCTACCACCACCCCCAGGTCTTTTAAACTTCCCCTATTGTGATTTAGATGCTATAACATTGGTAAAAATAATATGTTTTTTATGTTTGATAGTGCTGTGGATGGTGAGAATATAAACCTTTGTCCATTATGCAAATTAGGCAGTTGGAGCACTGTGGGAGTTCCCACAGGTCCCCAAGCACAGCCCTAGTCGATTAAACTACACCCTTGTTCATGTCTGTGATGCCCCTGTGAATTGAGAGTTGATCATCCCACTGCCCTGCACAACCATGAATATGGATGTGGTTTGATCAGCTAGAGTGGAGCTTGGGGACCTGTGGGAACAACCCTAGTGCTCCAATTGCCTAATTTTCAGAATGGATTAAAGTTCTTGACCTTGGCATCCACAGCACTGACAAAAGTATTTTTTACATCAAGGTTACGACAACTATATCATTATAGGGGCAGTTTAAGATGGTTGGTAGAGGAGGTAGTTTCTCTTTAAGTCAATATGTTGAGAGTATGAGGATGGAATGTGTTGGCACATGTGCTTTCATCCTATACAGGATCTTGGTGAGAAGCATGGTGGTCTAAATGTGTAAGAATTCCTAGGAATCTCACCCCAGTGAGCTGATAGATGTCTGGAGAGTACTATCTGGTGGTTCCTCAAAACATACCAAGTATCAACATAACAGTTGAAAACATAAATCTACAGTGTCATGAGGAAATGCTCAATGATGGGGAAGGAGGTGGTGGCTGCTTGAAAATTATGGGAGTATTCTAAGAACTTCAATTGTCGGTATCTTCAGCATTCATTGTCCAGGAGTTGGAGCAAGGCTTCACCAAGGTTAGTCCATTGAGTGATACTTTGAGGTGAGCAGGATATCAGAGTTGTAAGCGGAAACAATTGTACAACAGTTGTCTGCAGACTGTTTCTTTGTGGCAAAGAGATCAGGATGACCCCAAACTTTTAGGTTGTCTGTTTACATGTAAGCACATAGAAGTCTTTCCTTGGTGAGAAAGTGAAAGTATTTAGTTATAGACAACCTTGACCGGCCTTTGTTTTCTGTTGTCTTGCTCAAGGCCTCTGGGCTTGTTAAGTTGGTGTCATCACATGTTCCAAGGAGAGGTGGAGGCCTTTCATCATATCAACTGCTAGGAAGGTTGTAAGGTTTTCTCATCCAACTTCTTAAGCAGAGATAATATGTTCTACTTCTGTTTTCCAGATAGCCCAGTCTTGTAAGGGTGGGTACAATCAGAAACCCACACATTGATTTAAAAACACATAGAAGTGAATGGGCTCTTAAGCAAAGCGACGCAAACCTTTCCCTATCCAGTCCCTATCCTGTTCTCCGACATTTAGGTCGGATTCGCGGCGGACGGAGTGCCGGTGCAAGTGTGAACCCACCCTAAGTAACTTTTTACAATGTTGCCTGGATGTTACTTGCATAATGTCAATGCAAGTGTTCGTCTGAGGATTTCTTATAGAGGTATGGAGTGCTTCTAGTCTTTTGTTAAGTAGTGGGAGCAAAGTTTGTGACATCTCCTCTGCAACGACTGTAGCCACCACATACCCCATTGTCTGTGATTCTTCTTCTGGGAAAGATGTTATGGAGGAGGTAGGAGAAGCAGCATGTGGAAGGGTTACCGCATCCCAATCAGATGTCTTCATTAATAGCAAAGATCCTCCAAAGTTGTGGATTGTATTTTGTCTGTTTGTGTAGTAGATTGTAGTTGTAGATCCTCCAAAGTTGTACAAGTAGTGCCCCTCCCCTCACATTTACATAACAAGGGGAAAAAGAAAAGTATTAAACCTGAGTCCAGTGATGACATGCAAAGGTGTTAGAGGCAAATCCCTTTTGGAGACTAGTTAGTGCCATCTGGTGTAAAATGTGCGAGAAAGCAAAGACGCTGCTGGTTCAGTTTATGTAGATTGTGCGGGGTTAGGGTTCCCTCTAGGGATCAGAAGTAGTAATTGATATCCCTACAGAGTCCAGTGCTGAGTTGCAGTTGTCTTATAGTCTTAAAATGGGTTCCTATGTGCAGAATACTTGTTGATCTTCTGTTTAGACGATCCATTGTACCGGATCTGAGTTATGAGAGCTGGAACACAGAAGGGCAAAAATGAATGGTCTTTAACCCCTTCAAGACCGAGCCCAAAAGTGCGTTAAGGACCAGGCCTCGTTTTTCAAAACTGACATGTGTCACTTTATATGGCAATAACTTTGAGACGACTTAACTTACACAAGTGATTTTGAGATTGTTTTTTCATGACACATTGTACTTCATGTTAGTGGTAAACACTAATGAATATTTTTGTATTTATTTATAAAAAAATAGGACATTTGATGGAAATTTGGAAAAAAAAATCGCAATTTTCAAAATGTGAAATGCTCTGCTTTTCAGGAAGATAGTCATACCACCCAAATACATTAATACATATTATCTACCATATCTCTGCTATATATCGGCATCATCTTTTAATCGTCCTGTTATTTATTTTGGATGTTAGAAGGCTTACAAGTGTAACAGCGATTTTGCAGATTTACAAGAAAATTTCCCAAACTAATTTTTTAGGGACTACTTCAGTTCTGAAGAGGATTATAATGGTCTATATATTAGAAACCCCCATAAATGACCCCATTTTCAAAACTGCACCCCTCAAATAATTCAAAATAACATTTGGGAAGTTTGTTAACCCTTTAAGCATTTCACTGGAATTATAACAATATGGAGGTGAAATTTAGACATTTAATTTTTTCCCACTAATTCCTTCATTTAGCCCTAAAATTAACACATTCACAAAGGGTTAAAGGAGAAAATGCATCTCACAGTTTGTTATGCAATTTCTCCCGAGCACGGAAATACCCCACAAGTGGGTGTAAACTGATGTTTCGGCGAATGGCAGCACACGGAAAGGGAGGAGCGACACTCGGCGTCTGAAAAGCAGATTTTGCTGGAATAGTTTTCAGGTGCCATGTCTCATTTGCAAAGCCCCTAGAGTACCAATACAAAGGAAAACTCCAAAAAGTGACCCCATTTTGGAAACTATACCCCTCACAGAATTCATCAAGGGGTATAGTGAGCATTTTGACCTTACAGCCGTTTCACAGATTTTGCTAACACTGGGATGTATAAATGAAACATTACTAAAATGTTACTTTATCCCCAAAGTTTTCATTTTCACAAGGGGTTAAAGGAGAAAAAGCACCTCACAGTTTGCAAAACAATTGCTCCTGAACATGGCAATACCCCATATGTGGTTATAATCTGCTGTATGGGTACATGGCAGGGCTCAGAATGGAAAGAGAGCTATTTGGCTTTTGGAAGGCAGATTTTGCTGGAATAGTTTTCAGGTACCATGTCGCATTTGCAGAGCCCCCAAAGTATCAATACAGTGCAAGCCCCCCTAAAAGTGACCCCATTTTGAAAACTACGCCCCTCACAGAACATATCAAGGGGTATAGTGAGCATTTTGACCCTACAACTGTTTCACAAATTTTATTAACATTGGGACATTAAAATGAAAAATTCCTTTTTTTCCAATAAACCGTCAATTTAGCCCCAAATTTTTCAATTTCAGAAGAGGACAAAGGAGAAAAAGCACCCCAAAGTTTGTTACACAATTTCTCCTGAACACAGAAATGCCCCATATGTGGTTGTAATCTGCTGCATTGGTACATGGCAGGGCTCAAAATGGAAAAAGCGCTATTTAGCTTTTGGAGGGCAGATTTTGCTGTAATAGTTTTCGGGTGCCATGTCGCATTTGCAGAGCCCCTAAAGTACCAATACAATACAAACCCCCAAAAAGTGACCCCATTTTGAAAACTACAACCCTCATAGAATTTATCTAGGGGTATAGTGAGCATTTTGACCTCACAGCTGTTTCACAGATTTTATTGACTTAGGGACGTAAAAACGTAAAATTACTTTTTTTTCCAATAAACCGTCCATTTAGCGACATATTTTTAATTTTTGCAAGTGGTTAAAGAAGAAAAAACACCCCACAGTTTGTTACACAATTTCTTCTGAACACAGAAATGCCCCATATGTGGTTGTAATCTGCTGTATGGGTACATGGTGGGGCTCAGAATGGAAAGAGCGCTGTTTGGCTTTTGGAGGGCAGATGTGGCTGGAATAGTTTTCAGGTACCATGTCGCATTTGCAGAGCCCCTAAAGTACCAGTACAATGGAAACCCCCTAAAAGTGACCCCATTTTAGAAACTACACCCCTCAAGGAATGTATCAAGGGATATTATGATTTTGAGCCTAAAAATGCTTCCCAAAAATTAATGTACAAAGTGAAAATTAAAGTTTTTAAAGAAATATCCAATTTCAGTGCCTAATACGTTGTGGCCACTTTGTGGCATCAGAGACATGAACTCCTAAAACTATTAAGTGGGCTATCCCGGGGACAAAAAAATTAAATATGTGGGTATAAACTGCTGCTTGGGCACACAGCAGGTCTCAGAAGGGAAGGAGCACTGTGGTTTTTTAGCTTTTGGAGTACTTTCTCGTCGCCATGTTGTTTTTGCAGAGCCCTGGAGGTGCCAATAAATTGGAATTCCCCAAGAAGTGACCCCCATTTTGTAGGGGCAATTTTAGGGTCTCTGCAAATGTGACATGGCGTCAAAAAAACAACAATCTAAATATGCGCTCCAAAAGCACATAGCGCTCCTTCACATTTCGCCCTGCTGTGTGCCCAAATGACAGTTTATGCCCACATGTATGACACTGGTGTACCCAGGATAACGTACTTAATGCCATATGTGGGTATAAACTGCTGTTTGGGCACAGCCGGGCACAGAAGGGAAGGAGCGCTATTTTGGTTTTTGGAGCACAGTTTGCTTTTTGGACACCATGCCACTTTTGCAGAACCCATGAATTGCCAGTAAAGTGGAATCCGCAGACATGTCACCCCATTTTGGAAACTATACCCTTCAAGGGATTTATCAAGAGGGGTAGCGAACATTATTAACCCTTAAGTGTTGCATTCTTTTAATTTCCAGAAATGAATGCGCAGCTGATAATGAAAAGTTAAAAATGAAATTTTTCTATAGATACGCCATTTCAGTGCCCGATATGTTGTGCCCAGTTTATGTCTGCACAGACACACACTCCAAAAACTGGTGAGCGGGGATCCCGGGCACAACAGCTTTTGGAGCGTTCATCTCTGATACAAGCCGGGCACAACATATTACGCACTGAAATGTCGTATTCCTGGGTAAATTGTCATTTTCACCTTTCACCATCAGCTGCGTATTCATTTATGGATAATAAATTATAGCAACACTTGGGGGTTAAAAATGCTCACTGTATCCCAGGATAAATTCCTTCAGAGGTGTAGTTTCCAAAATGGGGTCACATGTCAGGGGATTCCACTGTACTGGCATTTCAGCTCTGCGGATGCGCCAAAACGGCCCAAACCAAATAACCCTTCCCTTCTTGTGTGCTGGCCCCCAAACAGCAGTTTATGCCCACATATGACATTAAGTACGTTATTCTGGGTACGACAAGTGTAATACATGTGGGTATAAACTGCAGTTTGGGAACACAGTAGGGCACAGAAGGGAAGGAGCGCTATGTGGCTTTTGGAGTGCAGATTCAGATGTTTGGGATCTGGATGCCATGTCATGTTTGCAGAGCCTCTAAAGTACCAGTAAAGTGGAATCCCCTAGGGAATGACCCCATTTTGAAAAGTGCACCCCTCAAAGAATTTATCAAGGGGTGTAACGAGAATTAGTATACCAGACGTGACTGCACAGCGGATGGGGAAAAGTGAATATGTAAGCTGTGCGTAGAAAATTGGGTACACTAAATTCCCTACTATTTCCCCAGTAGTTCCTATTATTGGGGAGGGGTCGCTCTGGGGGTCACTTCTGGTTTATTATCCCTCGTAAGCTCTAAATCTGGGGTGTCCCTTGATATACGCTCGCACAGTTTATACATTCCCTTCCTGCCGCAGCCAGTTATGTTCTAATGATTTGGCGATTTTTTGGGGGGTTTTGTCTTCACATTGTACGAGCTATATTTTCTTTATTTCTCTGGTGATGTAGCCATATGAGGGCTTGTTGTTTGCAGTATGAGATGTATTTTTTAATGTCATCATGTTTAGGTGATTACAACTTATTAAATAAATTTTATTAACTCTTTCTTGGTGGATTAAAAAACAACCCCATCAATTCTGGCACTGCGTTTTACCTTTTAAATTTTTCACCATGCAGCGTAGAGCGTAAGTAACATTTTACCTTTATTCTGCGGGTCGGTACGATTATGGCGATACCTCATTTATATTGTTTTTTTATGCAATACCAATTTTGCAGAACAAAAACCCATTTGGGGACATAAATCTATTTTTTTTGCATCGCCATCTTCTAAGATGCGTAGCATTTTTATTTTTCAGTTTAGAGAGTTGGTTTAGGGCTTATTTTTTTGGGGGACAACCTGTGCTTTTTATTGGTACTGTTTTGGGGTACATATGACTTTTTGATCACTTTTTATGGCATATTTTGTAAGGTGAGATGGCGAAAAATCATTACTTTTGGCGTTTTTTTTGCGTTTTTTTTTCCCCGACGTTCACCGTGTACATTAAATATGGTTTCTGTTTTATTGTACAGGTTGTTACGGATGCGGTGATACCAAATATGTATTGTTTTTATAAATTTTTAGGTTTATTTTTTATATAATTCATTTTATATAGGAAAAGGGAATTTTTGGGGCTTTATTCTTTTATTAATTTTTTCACATACTTTATTTATTTTTTAACTTTTTCATGTGTCCCATTAGGACTCAGTACTATAGGCTGCAAGACACGAGCATGCAAGTGTCTTGCAGCTTATACAGAGGAAGTCAGCGCTATGGAAACACAGCGCTGACTTCCGCAGGTCTCGGCAGGATCAGCCAGGTAGTGGGGTCTCCAGGCAGCCTGGGGTCACTTGGCAGACCCCAGGCTGCAGATTATAGATATCGGCACCCCCCGATCTCGCCGCAAGATGGCGGAACCCCTTGAATGCCGCGGTCATGTTTGACCGCGGCATCCAAGGGGTTAAAACCTCCGATCGGAACTCAGTTCCGACCGGGGGTTATGGAGTAGGGTGTTAGCTGTCAGTTACAGCTAACACCCGGTTCCGATACCGCCCGCAAGATGGCGGAACCCCTTGAATGCCGCGGTAATGTTTGAGCGCGGCATCCAAGGGGTTAAAAACCCTGATCGTCTTTGAGCGCCGATGGGGAGGTTAAGGAGCAGGGTGTTAGCTGTCAGTTACAGCTAACACCCTCTCCCGATGCCGCACGCGGCACTAAGTGCCGCTAGCATGCGCTTTAAAATGCCGCGGTCGCTATTGACCACGGGATCTTAAGGGTTAAACAGCAGGGATCGGTGTTATCACTGGTCCCCGTTGTTGCAGCGGGAGCCTGGCTGTCAGATACAGCTAGGCTCCCACGGTGATCGCACGGGCTCTGCTTCTGAGCCCGCTCGATCACCATCACGTGCCTGTACGTGGGGATGCGGTAACTAACCACATTCTCCCACGTGCATGTACGTGAGAATGTGTGAAGGGGTTAAAGTGAACCTATCATAGGTTATGCCCCCAAAGGTGTAGAAGTAGCGCTGGTTAGAGTATCGTGGTACAGGATGCGACCATTAAACATCTACCAGCTCCTCTTCTTAACTATGGTTTTAGGTGCTCTCGCTGTTGGCTAAATGTGGTGGCAGAACATAGTTTAAAAGCAGCCATACCCGATGTCCTGCCTACTGGTAGTCAAGGTTTTTTTTTTTGTTTTGGTTTTTATTAAAACATTTATCTTTTAGTGGTGCATCTGCCCAGTGTCGGACTGGGATGTCTAGGGCCCACCAGTGGAATTGCTTCTAGGGGCCCGCCATCAGGACCCCTGCAGATCAGCGGTACCGAGACAGGGCGGCAAAAGGTAATAACATGTTGGGAGCCATGTTGCTCACCCACCATACCATGTGAACAGTATGGCTCTTAGAATTGTTACCTGTAGCCGCACTGTCCTGTAAAAGCTGATCTACAGAGGTCCTGGCTGTTGTATCATCGCAGATGTAATATTGCTGGCCTATCCTAAGGACAGGCCATCAATATTAGAAATATGGATAAATCCTTTGAAGAGGTTGTCCAGGAATTGGCACAACCCATGTCCCTTGCGGGAGGTGTAAAATAAAAAAATAAAAAATCATACTCACCTGTCCCTGGCGTTCCGTTGTCCGCTGCCAGTGTCCTTTCAGTCTCGTGCCGGCGACTCCTTGCTGGGAGTCCTGCACCTCATGTGACCGCTAAGACCAATTAGGTACAGGATTTCCAGAAATGAGGGGCCACCATGAGAGGCAGGGGACAACAGGGTGCTGGGGACAGGTGAGTATGCTTTTTTTGAAATTTTTTTTTTTATTTTTACACCTCCCTGGCGGCCGCCACAGTGGTCGCTCTAGTTTATGGACAACCTCTTTTAAGGGGCTGTCTGGGCCAAATTTTTCTATGGTCACTTCCCTGGTCCCCCCACATAGTGGCCTCTTCACTGGTCCTCCATACTGTATGGGGAACAGTGATGGAGCCATTATATTGTGTGGGAGCAGTGATGGGGGCTAACATCCTGTGGAGGGGACATTAAACTGTGTGGGGCATATTAAAGGGATTGTCCAGAGTTACCTTTTTTATGGCCTATGGTCAGGATAGGCCATAAATACCTGATCAGTATGGGGCTGACGCACGGCCCTATCAGCTGTTTGGAGCCACTTCCGGCACCCGTTCTGTACACAACACAGGGCCAGAAGCAGAAAGATCCATCCACTGTTTAGTTTCCCTGGGCGCCTTCACTGCAGCTCAGCTCCTACTCACTTCAATAAGTGCTGAGATGCAATGGAGGTGCCCGGCTAATATAAGTGGAAGAGATTTTGTTGGTGGCGCCGTGAGGTGTGGAGGGGGGGCGGCAGAGGCGGGCCGGCGCGGCGGTGAGGCGGGGGGGGGGCGCCCCCAAACCAGGAACTATCACCCCCCATCATGAAAAAAAAAAAAAAAACCTTGAAACCTTAAAAACCCCCCCAACCCCCCCACCTAAAAAGTAAAATATCCTTTTATAAGGGGACCCCCCCCCCCAAAAAAAAAAAAAAAAAAAAAAAAACCACCCCCGATGCTCCGGTGTCAGCAGGTCCCAGCACGGTCCTGCTGCTCCGCTGTTTTCTTTTGCCGAGGCCCCCCGGGGGTGGCGCCCCCCGCCCCCTCCCTTTAGGCCGCCGATTGGCCTCCGGGGGCCCGTGACATCACAGGTAGTCCGGCGCAGGGGGAACTTGCGCTGGAAGAAAAAAAAGTGCAGGCCGAAACGGGCCGGGAGACACTGGGGACAGGAAGAAAAAAATTTTTTTTTTTTTTTTTTTCCCCCCTGATAATAAAAAAAAAATGTGATCCTCAACAACCCCTTTATGTCCCCCCAGGTTTTGGCCCTCCATCACTCCCCCTATCAACCAACCAATGATCGCCCCCCAATATAATAGAGGTCAGTGAAGGGGCCACTGTATGGGGGGGGATATGGAAGGGGCCACTGTATGCCCATACAGTGGCCCCTTCACTGGTCTCCCCTATAGCAGTATTGGAGCTTCTGCGACTTAGGCATTGCTATGCTGGAGCCCTAGAGCAGGCACCAGCATAACAATACAGTGAGAAATTAGCTGGGGTGGGGAGGGGGGAATTACAACTCCTCAACAGACCCAGAGCATCTGGAGTTGTTAGGGGTTGTAGTTATCAGAGTTGTCAGTGAAGTTGAAAGATTTGGGGGCAAAATAGGGGGAAAAGTTGTTTTTTTGTTTGCGTGGTTAAGTTGTACTTACCTTTCACACTGCTGGTCTGGGCTCCTATGCAGAAACCGCCGCCGCTCACAGCATCAGTACGTCAGTGACGCTTGCAGTAACAAGCTACAACTGGATTGGTTCCATTGGATGCCCATCAGGATCCCCCTACCCCCTCCCTAGAGTAAATTCTTGATAGTGGCGGTTATGGGTGCTGCAGCGATATCTCAGATACTTGAAAGAGATACAGCTTTAGTACCCACAACCGCAGTTGTCAAGAACATGGTGAATAAGCAGCGCAGCACCCACCATGTAAACAATACTTGGACAGTATAATATGCTCCGCAGTGTCCCCAACACAGTATTATATGTTCCACAGTGTCCCCAACACAGCATTATATGCTCCGCAGTGGCCCCAACACAGCATTATATGCTCACAGTGGCCCCCAACACAGCATTATATGCTCACAGTGGCCCCCACACAGCATTATATGCTCCGCAGTGGCCCCCACACAGCATTATATGCTCCGCAGTGGCTCCCACACAGTATTATATGCCCTCAGTAGCCCCCACACAGTATTATATGCCCTCAGTGGCCCCCACACAGTATTATATGCCCTCAGTGGCCCCCGCACAGTATTATATGCCCTCAGTGGCCCCCGCACAGTATTATATGCCCTCAGTGGCCCCCGCACAGTATTAAATGCCCTCAGTGGCCCCCGCACAGTATTATATGCCCTCAGTGGCCCCCGCACAGTATTATATGCCCTCAGTGGCCCCCACACAGTATTATATGCCCTCAGTGGCCCCCACACAGTATTATATGCCCTCAGTGGCCCCCACACAGTATTATATGCCCTCAGTGGCCCCACCACAGTATTATATGCCCACAGTGGCCCCCGCACAGTATTATATGCCCACAGTGGCTCTCACACAGTATTATATGCCCTGAGTGGCCCCCACACTGTATTATATGCCCACAGTGGCCCCCACACAGTATTATATGCCCACAGTGGCTCTCACACAGTATTATATGCCCTGAGTGGCCCCCACACTGTATTATATGCCCACAGTGGCCCCCGCACAGTATTATATGCCCACAGTGGCTCTCACACAGTATTATATGCCCTGAGTGGCCCCCACACTGTATTATATGCCCACAGTGGCCCCCACACAGTATTATATGCCCACAGTGGCCCCCACACAGTATTATATGCCCACAGTGGCCCCCGCACAGTATTATATGCCCACAGTGGCTCTCACACAGTATTATATGCCCACAGTGGCCCCCACACAGTATTATATGCCCACAGTGGCCCCCGCCAGTATTATATGCCCACAGTGGCTCTCACACAGTATTATATGCCCACAGTGGCCCCCACACTGTATTATATGCCCAAAGTGACCCACACACACTATTAGGTGCTCCACAGTGCTCCCCCACCCCCAGAGTTGGTGCTAATATTATACTCTGGGGTCTCCTCAGACCCCAGAATATAATAAGTACAGGTCCAGGAGAAGTGTTTAAAAATAACAAACACTTATACTCACCTTGTCTTATCTCTCCGGGGTATCCTCGCTCCGTCCTGCTGTCTTTACCATCTTCCTTGGTCCCCTCGTCGCCACGTCCTGTGTCCCAGACGTCACCGCTGGGGCCTGTGATTGCACCTCAGCGGTCACGTGGGACGCGATGATGTCATTACGCTAGCACGCTCCATGTCACCACTGGGGCCTAATCACAGGCCCCTGCAGTGAGGCCGGAAAAGTGCCGGAGACGATGCTGAGTCCAGGACAGCCAGGTGAGTTTTTTTTTTTTTTTTTTTTTTTTTGTCACTTCCCCTGGGCTGGCATCTTAACAATAGGTATAGCGGTCGGGGAACCAGGCCTTCCCCGACCACTATCATGATAGTCCGGGGCCCCGGACATTTCCAGCTGGCCGTGGGACCCGCACTCCTCTGGCCACGATCGTAACTCCACTGTCCATTGGTCAGGGGCCCGATCGGGATGGTCAGGAGCCGGTCGGGCCCCTGACCGTCCCGATCAGACCCTTGACCTTTGTATTGGCAAAATGAGCACTAATAGTCGGGGCTCGGGGCCCACCGGGGGATTCACCGGTTCCCCGGTGGGCCAGTCCGACCCTTGTTACATCTCCAGGACACATAGTACATCACATTGTCACTGCTGGACGGGTGTTGGAGTCTTCACTGACTACTGAGGTCTTATCGGTGAGTTATCATTTATTTCATGTATTACTGATATGATCTGACTAAGAAGCGATGAATGTTTATACATGTATCAGTAATCTCTGCCTTGTTTCCTTGTCTTTTTCTTTTGAAGTTTTTGTATTTGATTATTTTTTTTTTTATTATTTTTTAAACAGACCATTCTCATCCCTGGGCTGGGTTTGGTATTGCAGGTCCTTGCAGTGATTAGGTTTGAGCTGCAATATCAGGCTAAGTCCATGGATAAGGGTGGCGCTGTTTTTTGGACCAAACAAAGCCTTTTTGTAATCATGGACTATCCCTGAGATAAATACATTTATATAGAGGTCAGTGAGGTCTGTGTCTTGTGTATATATTTGTACATATGGTGTATACGGTAAGTAAAGCTGTAATAGGGTCCCTGATACTTCTCACCCACTAAGTGGATGTTCTGTCTGTTTTCTAGACTTGAGGATTTATCCTGAGATGGCTTTGCTGAGATTCCTCCCAGTGATGGTGACAGGTACAGCAGAATTCTGTATATTATTTTTGTTATAGATAAGCCGGAGATAATACTGATATTGTACATTACAGGGCTCAGTCATTTAGGTTGTATTTATAGGATCTGTATTTCAGGTTAACACTTAGAATATATTCCTGACCTTGCAACACATCTTAAATATCAAATTAAGCAATTTTGTATATAGTCCTGGTTATATATCTTGTGTATATCTCCTATGTAGTACTATGTGTCACCATGGTAACAGACTACTAATAAACCATATGTAGTCTGATCCTGCAGTTATGTGATATTTTACTCCCTTTGTCCCCTCGGTAACCCTATAGACAGTGGAAGAGGAGCAGATGGAAGGGAGTAACAAGGTGATTGGGAATTGTCATCTTCATCTCTTTTCTAACCTTACTTTCTTTCTACAGTTCTGCTTTGTCTGACTTTGTTCATACCAGGAGCTATAACAGGTAAGACACATTACTGTAAATCATTGTTCTCCAAATTATTTATTTCCAGCTGTTGCAAAATTAAAACTCTCTGTATCCCAGGTCAGGCTGGGACTTGTAGGTCCACATCAGCAGGGGGAGTCATTGCTTGCACCTCTGCACTATTCTGTCAGCTTTTGCACAGTTATGCTACTGTA